>JAGFNQ010000301.1:0-36728 GCA_024364735.1 Boesenbergia rotunda | reverse complement strand
GAAACTACCATTCCTGAGTTAGTCAACCTGCTGAGGACTGTAGAGCCTTCTGTAAAGCAGGAACAAAAAGGCAGTTCTGTTAGTTGGTTCCTCGAAGAAAGGTTCTAAGAGGAAGGCCAAAGAACAGAATAAGGGAAAGAAGAAAAAGGCTAAAAAGACTGAAAAAAACCAAAAGGCACTTGCCATCATTGTGGCAAGGAGGGTCACTGGCGAAGAAATTGCAAGGTTTATCTTGAGTCCTTGAAGAAGAAGGCATCCGATGCTCCGTCCTCTTCAGGTATCTTCGTTATTGAATGTCACTCTATTTCCTCAAATACCTGGGTACTTGATACTGGGTGTAGCTCACATATATGTAATGACATACAGGGGCTAAGGAATAGAAGAAGACTCGTCAAGGGAGAAGCAGATTTGCGAATTGGAAATGGAGCAAGGATTGCTGCTGTTGCCATCGGAACATATTTGCTAAAGCTCCCGACTGGACGCATCTTAGAATTGGATAATTGTTATTTCGTTCCTTCGTTAATAAAGAACATTGTATCTATTTCATGTTTGAATGAAAAGGGTTATCATTTAACTTTTAGTAATAATTGTTGTTACATAACTTTAAATAGCGTTCTTTATGGGAATGGAACTTTGTGCAATGGCATCTACACGTTAGATTTATCCAGTGACGTTTTCAATATCGAAGTTAGCAACAAACGTGCTCGAATAGATAATCGAATAGACTCCTACACTTGGCATTGCCGTCTTGGCCATGTAAGTAAGAAACGCATGACCGAATTGCACCGATGTGGAATTTTGGAATCATTTGAACCCGATTCATTTGATACATGCGAATCGTGCTTAAAAGGCAAGATGACTAAATTACCCTTTTCTGGAAAAGGTAATCCGGTGGGAGAGTTGCTTGGTCTAATACATACCGATGTATGTGGACCAATGTCAACTCCTGCACAAGGAGGCTATAGCTACTTCATCACCTTTATCGATGATCACTCACGATTCGGGTACGTGTTCTTGATGAAACACAAATCTGAAGCTTTTGATAAATTCAAAGAGTTCAGAAATGAAGTAGAGAAACAACTTGGCAAAAGTATTAAAATACTTCGATCCGATCGGGGTGGTGAATACTTAAGTCAAGAGTTTCAAGATTATCTAAGGGACAATGGGATATTATCCCAATGGACTCCGCCATATACACCACAGCATAATGGTGTATCTGAGAGGCGCAACCGAACCTTGATGGACATGGTTAGGTCAATGATGAATCATGCAACTCTTCCAAAATCCTTTTGGGGTTATGCACTTAAGACAGCTGTTTATTTATTAAACAGAGTCCCGACCAAGGTAGTCTCTACTACTCCATATGAGATTTGGAATAGTAAGAAACCTCACTTAACTCACCTTAAGATATGGGGTTGTCCTGCTTATGTGAAGCGGGTTGTATCAGACAAATTGGATGCTAAGTCTGATAAATGTCTATTTATTGGATACCCTAAGGAAACGAAGGGTTACCAATTCTATCATCCCTTGGAACAAAAGGTGTTTGTTTCAAGGCATGCTGTATTTCTAGAAAAAGAATTTCATTTACAAGAAAACAGTGGGAGTGGCATTGAACTTGATGAAGTTCAAGAAACTCCAATAGACATTACAGAGACACCGAGTCTAGGCCCACAACCGATAATTCATAATGATGAGCTATCAGTTGAACCTAAAACTACACCACCTCTTCGTAGGTCTGATAGGACACGCAACATTCCAGAGAGATACGGATTTCTCGTAAGTGAATCGAACGACGTGTTGCTCATTAGCGATGACGAACCTATCAGTTATGAAAATGTTCTGAAAAGTTCAGAAAGGGACAAATGGCTTGAAGCCATGAAGTCGGAAATGGATTCCATGTACGAAAATCAAGTATGGGACTTGGTTAACCCACCTGAAGGGATTAAACACATAGGGTGCAAGTGGGTTTTCAAGAAGAAAACCGACATGGAAGGTAATGTTGTTACCTTTAAGGCTAGATTAGTGGCAAAGGGATATCGTCAAAAACAAGGAATTGATTATGACGAAACCTATTCGCCAGTAGCTATGCTTAAATCCATTCGGATGCTCCTAGCCATAGCAGCTCATTATGATTATGAGATTTGGCAAATGAATGTGAAAATAGCTTTCCTTAACGGAAACCTGCTTGAGGGCGTATACATGATACAGCCTGAAGGTTTCACATCGGTTGATAAAACCAAGGTATGCAAGCTTCGACGATCCATATATGGACTGAAGCAAGCATCTAGGAGCTGGAACATCCGTTTTGATGAGACAATCAAAAAGTTTGATTTCTCACAAAATCCTGACGAACCTTGTGTGTACAAGAAGGTTAGTGGGAGTGCAGTCGTATTCCTAGTATTATATGTCGACGACATCTTACTTATAGGAAACGATATTTCAGTCCTACAGACAGTTAAAATTTGGTTATCAAAAACATTCTCCATGAAAGACCTGGGAGAAGCAACCTATATCCTTGGGATTAGAATCTATAGAGATAGATCGAAACGGTTGCTTGGTCTTTCGCAGTCTACATATATAGACCGAGTGCTAAAAAGGTTTAGCATGTCGAAATCCAAGAAAGGTTACCTTCCCATTAGGCATGGGATCAACCTTTCAAAGTCTATGTGTCCGCGCACAGAAGACGAGAGGATTTGCATGAATAAGATTCCCTATGCATCCGCGATAGGATCTATCATGTATGCTATGTTATGTACTAGGCCTGATGTATCGTATGCTTTGAGCGTCACAAGCAGATACCAGTCGGATCCAGGAATGGATCACTGGGCGGCTGTCAAGACAATCCTTAAGTACTTAAGAAGAACTAAGGATGTGTTCCTAATATATGGAGAAGGAGATATGGTAATACGTGGGTATACAGATGCCAGTTTCCAGACAGATAAGGATGACTCCAAATCACAGTCTGGATACGTATTTACTTTGAATGGAGGCGCAGTAAGTTGGAAAAGTTCCAAACAAGACACCGTAGCGGATTCTACCACGGAAGCGGAATATATCGCAGCTTCAGAAGCAGCAAAGGAAGCAGTTTGGATCAAGAAGTTTGTCTCAGAACTTGGTGTGATTCCAACCATTGATGAAGCAGTGCCGGTTTACTGCGATAACAATGGAGCTATTGCACATGCAAAGGAACCAAGGTCTCATCAGCGATCCAAACACGTGCTTCGCCGCTATCATCTGAGCAGAGAGATTATAAGTAGGAATGACATACAAATTGAGAGAGTTCCCACTGAAAGGAATATAGCGGATCCTTTAACTAAGGCCTTGCCTCAAAGCAAGTTTGAGGGTCATGTTAGAGTCTGTGGTATTGGATACCGTAGCGATTGACATTAGGCCAAGTGGGAGTTTGTTAGTGATATGAGAGAAGTGTCCTAAGGCAATCGCCTTATGATTGTAAACATTTATTTCGATAAATGATAATTCACTATTTGAGTATACATGTTTGTGTATTTGATTGGGATCTTAAACTCATCTACTGAATGTCCGCCATACAGTTCACAGCATAAGAGAATTTGTGATGGGATCACAACTAGTGATTATCTCTAAATGTGCAAATGTGAAGTGTTGGAAATATCCCTAGTCGATGAATTGATAAATACGGACATTATCAGTTCTGTTGAGACTAGCATGAGTTATTCTCTATTCAGCTGATTCTCACTGGCTGGTGACATTGGGATGTCCAGAGATAAACATGGATGCTAGTTAAGGGAACTAGTTCATTGGAGTGACTAGCTGTAAGACTTCATATGGGAATCTACATGTAGATATGTCAATGAAGATCTTACTGCGGCTTAAGTGCGATGTTCCTTTGACTTGCGGTGTTCAAGTCATCTTGGTCATAGAGACTTATACTTTGACATCTTAAGCAAGCATCTCCAAGGAGGTGTGGACCCAGGATGATCGGGTATAAGCCGAAGTGCCCGAAGATGTTTGAACAACCTACAAAGGATTCACCACTCCTTGCGAGGAGATGTATACCCAGGCCTATCGTCGGATTGTTACTCAAAGCCTCTGGCCAGAGCATATCATGTTTAGAGTGAGAGTCTCTAAAATACATGAGAGTAATTAGAAATCCAAAGGACGAGTAAGACATTACTTGGGCTAGGCGTGACGTAGTCAGCCTAGTGGGGACTGACACCATTGACCGTGTCCTGAACCAAGTGGGTATAAGGTGGTGAAGGGAATGGGGCATGATTCATTAGAGCTGCTGAAGGGTTTCAGAATAATTTCTTCTGGGGTCAAACCGTTGATCTTTCGATTAATTGGGGATCATGATGTACTACTAGGTGTCACTCATGATCGTTCTATAATTTGTTGATTATAGATGGCCAACATAAATCGAAAGCCTATTTAGTCACACACACTACGAGTAATCCGAGGGATTTAAAACGAGTTGAAAATTGGATTTTCCGATCAAGAGAAATAAGTCGAATCTGAGTTAGTCAGAGGCGCAATGGAAGCTAAAAATGGCTAAGTCTTTTGAAGGCTTTTTGGGCGAATTAAATGAGTTTAATTCGCGATCGGTTCGGGTCGGTTTTGGCCGGCCAAAGAGGGTGTTAACCCTCCTTGGGTGGCCGGCCATTAAAGGGAGAAAAACCAATTTAATTGGTTTAATTAATAAGATAAATCCAGCGCGTTTTATTTTATAAATTATGGATAAATAAATTTGTATAAAGAAATTTATATAAATAAATTTATAGAAATTTATTCTTTTATGGAAGATTAAAATAATCCATGAATTGGGTTTATTTTAATTTTATAAAATCAATTATGAATTGATTTTTCCATAATAAGAAAGTTTATAAATTTCTTATAAAATTTATTCTATAATTTAAAGAGAAGAAGAATTTGTTTTATTATAAATTAGTTATAATAAAACTTGGTTTAAACGGAATAATTCATAAGAATTTATAAGATAAATTTCTTATGATAATTAATTAGTTTTATTATAAAGTTAGTTATAATAAAATTCATAAGAGAATTTATAGGATAAATTTTCTTATGATAATTAATTTGTTTTATTATAAATTGGTTTATAATAAAGACTCGGTTTAAATGGAATAATTAATAAGAAAATTTATAAGATAAATTTCTTATAACTAATTCCGTTAATTCGGTTTAGAGGGAGACTTAGCAAAGGAGTTGCTACTATATAAAGGAACCAAAGGCTAGCCCTTATTCCTAACTCAACTTATCATAGAGCTCTCCCTCTCTCTCTTAATCTCTTCTCCTCTCCCTCTCCCTCTCTTGCCTAGGGCCGGCGCCCACCCTTGTGGATTAGGGCCGGCGCACCCAACCAACTTCCAAGGTGAAGTTGGCGTGAGCAATCAAGAAGGAGGAGAACCCGAACACGAAGAAGAAGAAGCGGATAGCGACTCCTCTCTTCCCGGAATACGATTCCGTTACTTCGTTGGTTAGTTTTCCATTATTTCTCTTATTCTTCTAGTTGTGCCTTTAGAGAATCTAGTAGTTCTCGTCGGCACAAAACTCGTGACTTTGCGAAGTCATCCCGAAGAGAACTCGGCGTGGACGCGAATAGAGGCGAAGCTTCCAAGGGACGCTACGGTTGGATCTCGTCCCTTACTTCGAGTTACGCGAGGTACTTGGTAAATTAGTTTACTTTTCGCAAACTTTTATTTTATGATTATGTCGATACACTATAAGGTTGCATGGTAGATACGAAGTTAAAATAATTTAGGAAATTATTTTATGCAAACTCTTCCGCTGCACGTAAAAAATTTTAAATTTTACGAACTCGTATCCTTGTCGACATGCACCCGGTCCCAACAAATGACACAAATGTTGGTTCTTTAGGTCGGTAACCTATACCGGCCTTGTTGTAAACCGCCCATTGGGAGTTAAGAATCATATCTAGGGTTTTAGAGCTTATTGAAAATTTCTCAAGAATATTCTTGAAGTTTTCAACTTCACTCTTCAAGTCCTTATTTTCATCCTCAAGAAT
Organism: Boesenbergia rotunda; assembly: GCA_024364735.1. NCBI lineage: Eukaryota > Viridiplantae > Streptophyta > Magnoliopsida > Zingiberales > Zingiberaceae > Boesenbergia > Boesenbergia rotunda. Next base: position 30,709 of record JAGFNQ010000301.1, on the reverse strand, counting down.
CTTAACATGCAAGTCATCAATATCATGGTCTTTAGGTGTTTTCAATTGTTCTATTTCTAATTTTAAAGCCTTCACATTATTCTTAGATTTTTTAAGCATGTTTGTTATGCAAGTTATTGTTCTATAGCATTTATCTAGTTCGGAAGAAATTACCCCTTCATCATCCGAAGATGATGGAGCCATGGTTGAGGAGTCACTCGATTCGTCATCACATTCTTCATTTGGTACCTCTAGTGCCATGAAAGTCATATGACATGTGTTCTTCTCCTCCTCCTTGTCCTTCTTCTTTCTTTTGTCACCTGCCACAAAAGCTACACCTTTCTCCTTTAAACTTTTGTTAGCGATCTCGTGTAATTCCATCTCACAAAATAAATCTTCTATTTTGACAAAGGAAAGATCCTTGGAAACCTTGTAGACATCCACCATGGATGACCACAAGGTATTCCTTGGAAAAGCTTTTAAAACGTACCTCACAAGGTCGCGGTTCTCGACCTTTTCATCAATGGAGTGGAGACCATTGAGTATCTCCTTGAATCTACTATGAAGTTCACTTATCGTTTCACTGTCCTTCATGGAGAGATTTTGTAGTTGATTGAGGAACAAGTCCCTCTTGGCTATCCTTGAGTCTCGGGTGCCTTCGTGAAGCTCGATGAGCTTGTTCCATAGATCCTTGGCGCTTCTGAAGGGACCAACTTTGATTAGTTGGTCCTTGTTCATTCCACATTGCAAGGTAACCACCGCCTTCGAATCGGCTTCTCCTTTGCGCGTTTGCTTAGCCGACCACCGCGAGGACTCCAACTCTTTTCCCTCCACGTCTCTTAGAGGAAAGAATCCTTCCCTCACGGAGAATCACATTCCAATATCGGTCTTGAGGTAGTACTCCATTCGAGACCTCCAATACTGAAAATCTGATACGTCGAAGAAGGGAGGTCGGGTGGTGCTAAAACCTTCTCTCAAAGCCATCTTTGTTAGCTCTCGGATGTTAAGCTGCTTGAACAGAGCACCAAGCTCTAATACCACTTGTTGGTGCTTGGATGGCTAGAGAGGGGGTGAATGTAGCCAGACACATATTTTTACTCTTTTTGAGATTTCTGCACTTAAACGTTAGCAGCAACAGCGGAAGTAAAATACAGGGAAACAAAGACAAGAGCAGAAATAACAATACACACTCGCTAACAAGGAAGATTTACAAGGTTCGGGGATAACTTGCCCCTACTCCTTGGCGTGCCCGTGAGGTGGGCGATCCCTTGATTGTCGGCAGATCAAGCCCCGAAAAATCCGGATAAAATAGCACCTCCTTCTCGGTGGAGAAACCTCTCCACAGCAAGTCTCAACAGAGTATATGGAATGAAAAGCACAGAGACAATAAACACACTTACAGAGCACAATGAACACAGACAGAAACACTTCACCGAGTCCACTCAGCACAACTCTCACGCAAGAGCCCCAGCTCTTCGTGTCTGCTTGCTGATGGACTCACCAAGTTCTCCTCTGCTTCAAGGTGCTCAAGTTGCTCAAGTTGCAGAAGCTTCAAAGGATTCGCAAGAGTATGCTTCAAGGTGCAGGATGATTGATAGTTGTCGCAACAGATCGAGTGTTCAAAGTTCTTGCTGAGGCTTCCTCGCTACCCGCTCATTAGCCTTTGCCCAAGACCCAGGTCACAGACGCTCCTCTGCAGCTCACTAGCTACTCATCTGAAGCAGCCCAACTACCCTGGACTCCCTGAGCTCTCCTCAGCCGAGCCCCAGTCAGCTTCTCAGGCAACGCCAGTAGCGCAGTCGTCCGTTGTATCCTGCGTGAGCAAACAGCCAAACCTGCTGTAGCGAAAGCCTCCGTTTGACTCTCCTTGTGTAATCCTGAGTTACCTGTACACTTAGTAGTTGTTTAGCACAGCAAATCAACAGAGGATCAATTATCAAACGATCAGAGCAGATATCAGTAGTGTATCAGTAAAAAATCAGAACGCGATCAGAACTCTAACAGCGCATTTTGAATTAAAGTTCAGCTTCTGATCGGTCACCGGACCGATCAGAGAGGTCCCTGATCGGTCACCGGAGTGATCAGGGTAAGCTCAAACCGATCAGGCTCCAACCTGATCGGTCCATAATGAGAAACCTGATATCGCGAGCTCATATTTGATCGGTCACCCTGACCGATCAAGTACTGGGGATCGGTCACCAGTCCAATCCAACAGCTGAGGACAGATCCTTTAGTTTTGCAGGCCAAACCCTACTGATCGGTCACCCAACCGATCAGGTGGTGCCCTGATCAGTCTGGGGACCGATCAGGTCACTCCCTGACCGATCAGGAGCCCTCCTGATCGGTCCAGGTGATAAACCTTGCAACAATTTGATTGGTCATGAGGACCGATCAAGGTTCTCTGATCGTTCACCAGAACGATCTAAACCCACACAGGAGTCAAACCAAAAAGCTTCTGTTCTCTCCCTGATCTGTCACCAGACCGATCAGCCCTTTCTGGATCGGTCACCAAACCGATCCACAACAGAAGTTCGTGCCAACTCCCTGTTCGGTCACCAGACCGATCCAGAGACTTCCAATTCAACCCAAAGTCAAGAGAACGGGCTCCCTAGCCTTCTCTTACTCGTGCTCAGTCCCCCGAACCAAGACTCCGTGCCCAGCTTCATTCATCGGGACTTCACCTAGTCTCACTAGGTGTGCCTAGTCCCACTAGGTCTTTTCTCATGCCAGCGTACGATCTCCCAGATCCACCTGGACTTCACCTAGTCCCACTAGGTGTGCCTAGTCCCACTAGGTCTTTTCCCATGCCAGCGTACGATCTCCCAGATCCACTTGGACTTCAACTAGTCCCACTAGGTATGCCTAGTCCCACTAGGTATTTTCCCATGGCAACGTGCGATCTCCCAGATCCACCTGGACTTCACCTAGTCCCACTAGGTGTGCCTAGTCCGACTAGGCCTTTTCCCATGCCAGCGTGCGATCTCCTAGATCCACCTGGACTTAATCCGAATTCACTCAACCAAACTTAAATCGTTGTCAACACCAAAATAACAATCGGGCCAGACTGCATCAACAGTTATTAGTCCCTTGCCTAGTATAAGTAAAGGCTCACAACCATGATAGAATTGGACAAACCATCGGAATGGTTATATAGTAATTAGGTGTGGTTGGTCTTGACTATAGAATTACACTAGTGTGCTTTGAGTACATTGAGCAGGATCGAAACCCGAGGTTATCCAATTTGTACTGACTCGATAATTGGATAGGACCTCAGATTTTATTATGGAGTACGATCCCTTAATCCCGATATAATAACGGGCATATATTATTAATTATTATTTCTTTGATTTACCAATGGGCGAGACATATTCTGTTAAATTGATAGGCCCGGTAAGTTGGAAGATAATATTAATAATATGATGTGATGTTGATTATTGACGAAATCAGTGTCCTGGTGAGTCGGGTTGATGATGCCCCATTGATGAGCTCAAAAGTTTCATCATGCTAAACCCTGCAGGTAGATTTGATCTGGCATGTTGATAAGGTTGAGTGGTAGTAGTCAAGGATCCAGAAGTTAATTAATTTGAATTGTCAGTAATTTAAATTAATTAATGAGCATTCAAGATCTTAAACATGGGGGGATGGACGACTCATAATATGTAGAGCCCATATGAAAATATGGGGTTGGTGAGGAAGTTCATTTAAGATCCTTTAGTGGAATGGATCTTAATTAATGGATCGGGTTTAGATCTATTGGTGGGCCAAGATCCAACTCCTCCTCTTGGTCTCTACCTTAGCCCTATAAATACCCTATGAGATCAAAAAACCAAGGCTTAATCAATTGATCACAACCCAAGGCTTTTTCTCTTCTCCTCTTCTCTCTCCTAGGGCTTGTGGCCGGCGCAAGGAAGAGGAGTCTTCTCCTCTTCTTTTCTTCCACCTCCCACCACCATCACTCGGCTGAAGACCACATAGACAAGGAAGGGACCTCCTCTTCCTTTTGTGGTGCTCGGCGGCGAGAGAGGGTCGGTCGGCGGGTGGAGGAGGGCGGCGTAAGTGGAGGTTGCGGTGGCGCCGCATGCTGAGAGGAAGGGAAGGTTTAGGCCAGGTTTGGGTGGGAGAGCAACTGGTTTCTCTCTTCCATTCTCTTCTTCATCCTCCTCCCTTGGACTTCTTTGTGGCCGACGGGAGTTTGGTGGCTCAAGGTGGCCGGCGGCGCATGGAATTAGGGAGGGTGGTCGGCGGTTCCAAACCCTAGAGCTAGGGTTTGTGTTGGCGTGAAGAGAAGGTTCTTTAATTAATCCGAGATTAATAAATTAATTAATCCCAAATTAATTCCTTAATTAACCGGCCTTTTATCATGACTCTTATGAGGCTTTATTGGGCTAAGATAGGGACCATGAGGAGGAGTTGGTTCTTGTCCCGCTAATGGATCTAAACTCGATCCATTAATGGAGATCCATTCCACTAAAGGATCCCATTGTACGTCCTCACCAACCCCTATATTTTCATATGGGCTTCACCTATTACGAGTCGTCCATCTCCCCGTGTTTAAGATATCGTATGCCCGATAATTAATTTAATTTACTGATAATTAAATTAATTATCTTCTTGATCCTTGATTAGTACCACTCAACCTTTTCGACATGACGGACCATGGTCCACTTGCAAGATTTGACATGACGATCCTTTTGAGCTCACCAAGGGGGCATCATCACCCTGACTCACCAGGACACGGATTCCGTCAATAATCAACGGCACATTATACTACTAATATTAGCTCCCAATTTACTGGGTCTATCAATCTAACAGAATTGATCTCACCTATTGGTAAATCAAAGATATAATAATTAATAATATATGCCCGTCATTATTTCGGGATTAAGAGATCGTACTCCATAATAGCATCCGAGGTCTAATCCAATTTACTAAGTCAGTACAAAAATTGGATGACTTCTCTTTTGGTCCTACTCAATGTACACAAAGTACACTAGTGTAATCCTATATGGTTAAGATAAACCACACCTAATTACACTACAACCATTTCGATGGTTTGTTCAACTCCATCTCGGTTGTAAGTCTCTTTCTTATGCTTCGGTAAGGAACCTGATAACATGATCTTCTGTGCGACACCACGCACCATGTTATCTACAGTGCCAAGCATCAGACGTTTAGTGCATATACTAATATAAACATGCACTGTGTGATTTTCTGATTCTCTTTAAAATATAGATGTATCATAATCAAAAGTCAAGACTTTTAGTATACATCCTAACAGGGTCGTCCCTCTAGATCTGCCATCACAGTGTTCCTTCTGGTGCTTTGAAGTTTCCCACAAACGACGTCAAACTTGTTCTGGAAGTGAATGACGGTGATGGCGTGTAGCGATCTCGGCCTCTATGGTCCCCGCAGGCAACCCTCTATGCCCGAGATCCTACGGTCTTCCCACCCCTGGCAGTGGGTTTTTGCCTTCCCCAGGATTCGAACCCTTGACCTCCAGGACAAGTACAATAGTTCCTGAATCCTGGTACCAAGTGAGCTAGGGGTGGGAAGACCGTAGGATCTCGGGCCTAGAGGGTTGCATGCGGGGACCATAGAGGCCGAGATCGCTACATAAAAAGGCGTCTTTTTATTGTAACGACCCGGCCCCTTGGGCGGCCCACTTGGCGACCTCTTGGGCGGTCGTTACTCACAAGTACTTCCCACCCCTGGCCAGTAGATTTTTGCCTTTCTCAGGATTCGAACTCTAGACCTCCAGGCTAAGTACTAAAGTTTATGAATCCTGATACCAATTGAGCTACTTCCCACCCCTGGCCAGTGGATTTTTGCCTTCCTCAGGATTCGAACTCTAGACCTCCAGGCTAAGTACTAGAGTTTATGAATCCTGATACCAATTGAGCTATAGCTCAATTGGTATCAGGATTCATAAACTCTAGTACTTAGCCTGGAGGTCTAGAGTTCGAATCCTGAGGAAGGCAAAAATCTACTGGCCAGGGGTGGGAAGTACTTGTGAGTAACGACCGGCCAAGAGGTCGCCAAAGGGGCCGCCTAGTGGGCCGCCAGTTGGGCCGCCCAACGGGCCAAGGGGCCGGGTCGTTACATGGCGAGTCACCAAAGCGCAGCCCACGACGATAGTGACAGGGAGAAGATGTTCGCGCCCTGCGAGATTAACACAAGCGTTAAAGGGGACGCACCGGAAGATTTTCTGGTGGAGCCCACTCCGACGCTCAAGTCAGGAATCTTATCTCTTTTCGGAGGAGAACCAGGAATCAAAGTTTTTCTCAGTTCGAAAAGCTTACCCCTTACCTGGAGGTCGAGACATCTTATATACCTGAGGTCTTGGTAACACGTGTCCCCACGTTCTCCTCCACGTCCCTTAATCATCGGTTACTTGATATATATTCTATCTTTTGGTAACGACCATTGTGATCATTAAAGCCTTAATTGTCGTGTGTTGCGGACAATAATTATCCGATGACTTTCCTGTTCTGCAAAGAGGAACGACTGCTTGAAGTCGGGCTTTCTGACTCCTATGTTGATCTTTGGGCTCCACTCTCCCAAGTCAATCTCGGGGTCTCATCTCCCGAGCTGACCTCAGGACCTTCATTTATTTTTCCAAGATAGTCTCGGGAGCCCGATTCCCAATCTGACCTCGGGGGCTTTCTTTCATTCTCCCGAGATAGTCTCGGGAACCCAATTGCCGGTCTGACCGCGGGGCTCTGATCTATTTTCCCGAGATGGTCTCGGTCTAACCTCGGAACTCTGGTTGGGCGGGCCCTGCCACGTAGCTTTCCTGTGTCACGTGTCCATCCCGGGATGCTCGTCCCCATCAATACGGTTAGGAGAAAACGTAATTTCTATCCTAAAGAAAGTTTTATATCTTATTCTATCATCTTGTTTTGTTTGAATGCAGTATTTTTTTTATCAACCTCCTTTGCACACACGTCCCCAAGAGTGATGACCGTGGCATTGTAGACATGGGTAGCACCCTCAATTGAATAGGCATCGTGTTTGAGCCTCATCTTCTTCCATTGATCAAGGTGTTGATCCATTTGAAACAGGTCGTTTGGGCTCACTTTTGCTCCACACCAGTTTGTCCTATACTAGTGATTCTGATACTCCTTCGATTGCAAGACCAAAAACCCGATGCTTCTTCTGACAAATGGATATTTGACAATAAAATGGAAACATGTTTAGCAGCAACTTGTAGGTAGACATCTTACAGTTCAATGAATTATGAAAGCATTGATCAACAGTAAAAAGGATGTACAGAGTCGCTTTAAATGAAGCTTTAAAAGTGCCATTTAACACTAATGCTCGCAACGATCGAAGTTATAAATACTGTCCGGCTGCCCTGTGAGACATGAAACCTTCTTTGAATGAACATTGAAATGGATCCTGTAGTTTTTTTTTCCTTTTTTGTTTTTTTACAGAGAATGATATTGTTTAGCCATTATCAGCATGGATTTCTCTCCATGTCTGCAATCAAGACATGATTGTTATTGCTGCAGTAACTCTTAGAAATTAGGCTTTCATTGCCCTGAAATCTCTTGAGTGAGGACATGAAGTTGTTGTGCTGAAAAGAAAGAAAGAAAGAAAGAAGAAACAACTTAGATTCAGAACTGTTTGCTGTCATTTATTCAACAGTTTGCTGTTGGTTTAAACCCAAGAAATTGTCTCCAAGAAGCTTCTTACTTGAATTGTGACTAGCCTCGAGCATGTGGAGGATTTATACTCGTAAACAAAGCATGGACAAGTGTAGTGTAACAGTTGAATTTATATATGTGTGCATGCTTCATGATCAGCCATTTTTTATTGTTGAATGAAAAGAGGGTTTGATTGTTTGATGTCTTCGAGTTCCAACCAATGAATTGATCTTGAAAAGGAGAGGCGAAGTGAGTTAAGGGAATTAAGAGTGTGATGGAACAAGACTTGCTGGCTTCAATGTGGATCCAGTAATAATAAAGAAGAGTAATGAAGGAAGGAGAATATAAAAAGTATGGTGTGAATTGCCTGTGGACGTCTCGATGGCTCAGGATTTAATTCTCTGATAAAAAAACAGAGATAAAATTGAATCATTCGATCTCATAGAAATTTTTCACTGATTATTAAGGTAAATTGAAAAATATTCGCAGTGAGCGACTCAGAAACTTAATATCCCATAGTTATACATTTCATTTGAAAAGAAAAAATCTTTATAAATATATCATAATTAGAAATTAAACTATAAATGTCTAGAGGAGCTGGTTAATGGTAGGAGGGTGCCCTAATTAACACTGCCCTAAGTTCCTTTAATCATTTCCCTAAAATTTTATTATTTCTCATTTATTTCATTTTTTCTGTTTTTTATTGCTCATAATCCACAATAAATTTATAATTATTCTCAAATTTTTTATTATTTTATTTTCTCTCAAATCACCTATATCTAGGACGGTTTCATTTTAAAATGGCTTTTTACTGAACTAAAAATTTTAGAAATTATCAAATCATGTAGGTAAATTTTAATATGTTTAAATTATATACTCAGTTCTCATTTTATTCTTAATCAATCGGCTAGTTAAAAAACAATCGATTGATTTTTTTATCAGTCAAATCATTTTTCTCTGTTCAAATTTTCGAACAAATCAGTCGACTGATTTAATTTTTTTTATCAAAATCGATTTTGGACAAAATCGATTGATGAACCAAACGATCTCAGATTGATATAAAATTAGTTCCTATGTGTTTGGTTATCTCCTGATTATATTTACACTCTCAAACATCAATTTAACTGAATATATTAAGGGTCTTAAATTTTTGAACATGAATGTATTCTAAAAATCTAATTTATATTAAAAATTCATTACTCTCGATATATTAAGTTAAATTAATATTCAAGGGCAAAGATATAATTAGGAGAATTAGACAAACACATAGGATCTAGTTTCATGTTAATTCGAGGTTGTTTGATCCATCAATCAATTTTGGACTAAATGACCTCGGATTGACAAGAAACTAGCTCCTATATATTTGTCTATTCTCTGGATTATATCCTTACACTCAAACATCAATTTAACTAAATATATTGAGAGTAATGATATTTTAACATGAATGTATTTGAAAAATCTAATTCGTATTTAAAAAACCATTTCAAACCTGTTGATAGACCAAATGATCTTAGATTGGCATGAAATTAGTTTATATGTATTCGATTAATTCTCCAAATTATGTCCATGCCTTTAAACATCAATTTAACCGAATATATTAAGAGTAGTATATATTTTTGAGTATGAATGTGTTCGAAAAATCTAGTTCATGTTAAAAAAATTATTGCTCTTAATATATGAGTCAAATTGATATTTGAGAGCATAGATATAATAGGAGAATTAGACGAATATATAAGAGTTAGTTTCATATCAATTTGATGACATTTGGTCCATCAACTGATTTTAGGTAAAATCGGTTGATGGACTAAATATCCTCGGATTGATATGAAACTACTTCCTATTTGTTTGACCAATTCTCTTGATTATATCTATACCTTTAAATATCAATTTGACCTAATATATTGAGAGCAATGATTGTTTTGAATATGAATGTGTTTGAAAAATCTAACTCGTGTTCTAAAATTTACTACTCTCAATATATTAGGTTAAATTGACATTTGAGAGTACAAGTATAATTATGAAAATTAGACGAATATATAGGAGCTAGTTTCATATCAATTCGAGGTCATTTGGTTTATCAACCGATTTTAGATAAAATCATCTAACGGACCAAACGTCCTTGGATTGACATTAAACTTGATCCTATTTATTTGTCTAGTTTTTCTAATTATATCCATATCCTTAAATATCAATTTTACTTAATATACTGACAGCAATAATTTTTTTAATACGAATGTATTCGAAAAATCTAATTTATGTTCAAAAAAATCACTGTCCAAAACCGACTGATGAACTAAACGACCTTGAATTAATATGAAACTAGATCCTATATATTCGTTTAATTCTCTTGATTATATCTATGCTCTTAACTATCAATTTGACTCAATATATTGAGAGCAATGATTTTTTAAACACAAATTAGATTTTTCAAACACATTCGTGTTAATCATGACTCTCAATATATTGAGTTAAATTGATGTTTGAGAGTGTAGATATAATAAGGAGAATTAGACGAACACATAGGAGCTAGTTTTATGTGAATCCGAGGTCGTTTGGTTAATCAGCAGGTTTTGTCTAAAATCGACTGATGAATTAACAATCTCAGATTGACTTGAAACTAGTTTTTATATGTTCAACTAGCTCTCCTGATTAAATCCACTTCCTTAAACATCAATTTGACTCAAAATATTGATGGCAACGAATTTTTTTAATATGAATTAAATTTTTAGAATATATTAGTGTTCAAAAATTTAGTCTCTTAATATATTGGTGAAATTAATATTTGAGTGCATGGATATAATCAAGTGAACTAGATGAACATATATGAATTAGTTTCATGTCAATCTAAGCTCGTTTGACCCTTCAATGAATTTTGCCCAAAATCGAATTTGATTAAAAATCTAAATTAGTATATTGATTTATACAAATTAGTCAACTAATTTTTTACCAGTTGACTAATTAAGGATGAATTAGAAAATAAATATGTGATTTGATAATTTTGAAACTTATCTACATGATTTGGTAATTTCTGAAATTTTTTTACGTGGTTTGGTAAAAAGCCATTTCTAAAAATTATTTAAAAAATATCTTTTTTTATTTATTCTAAAATATCCTTATTTCAATTTGTTATAAAATATATTGTATATTATAAATTTAAATCCATATATTTTTTTGTTAAATTATCAAAATTATTTTAAGTTGCTATGAACAGAGTTGTAATAACTTTATAATAAATATTTTCGAAATAAAAAAATTAATGGATTACCCTAGTTAATATTATTTTTCTAAATTAAGATATCTTTTTAATAATAAAATAATAGATGTTTTTTTATAATTTTTATTCTATAATATATATGTAACTTTTCATTTTGCCCACTTAGATTAAGATGCCCTTAAATTTTCAAACTGATGAGTTCACCTCCCAATCAGTTTTATGGAGCTGTTATTTAAAAATACATTGGGGTTAATCTGGAGCTAATCTTTAAAGATCAATTTTAATATTAATGTTAATTTTTAAAAACTATGTCTAACATTGGTGTTGATGTGTTAAAATCAGAATCATGTGATTTATAAAAATTAATATCAATTTGATGTTAGTATGAAAGAATCATCAAATCAACTCTTGGTATTGATTTATAAAAATCAACACTACGTTGATATTATTTTGAAGACCAATTCCAATATGAAAATTGATATTTAAAAACTAGCTCTAATATGAATCTTAATTTTTAAAAATCAATTTCAACGTTGATATTATTTTTAAAAATTAGAATCACCTCGATATTAGTTCATAGAAACCGGTACCAATTTGCATGTAAGAAAAGAAAGAATATTCGTTATATGCAATTGAGAGAAATAAAAAATTGAATTTTAGTCTAGTCATTTAATCCACGTTAGATGCACTCCACGGAGTGGCTCACAAATATATTAAAGAAATTAATTAGGGCATGTGGCATATTGAGCTACCAAGCATACAATAAGTCGTGGAAGTTGAGAGTTTTGGATACTTCTTCACTAGGTTGGTTGGGTTTGGTGTACTTTAATTCTTCCATACTACGATTTGGTAACCCTTCAATAGATTATTGTATGCTAGCTATAATATATATATTTTTTGTATTTTAACATTTATGATAAATGTGGATGATATATTTCTCGATTTTTTATTTTTTATTTGTTTGCGTATGTGTGTTTGGTAGGGTTGAATGGGATGAATAGAATATTTTTTTTAAGACATGTGTGTTGTGTTGAAGGTTATTATTGATAATTTTAATTAACCATGTAAAATTATGTTATTTAATTTGGTTGATTTAATTAATAAGTTATTCTCATACAGAGCATATTCATCATTTCAATAAATGAGGAACATAACCTAAAATATAATTAGAGTTCTGATACACTCAGTAAAAAAATTTAATAAAATGTTCAGTGAATGACGTGATATTTTACATGTACACATCTGATTATCACTCGAACACCATCGACGACCTCTGACCGCCGCCCTGAATCAAACTATACCCTAGGGGCATAGTGAACCCGTCGGAGATCACTACATGCAAAGTGTCATGTCATTGACTAAGTTTTTTTTTGAGATTTTTCACTAAGCATATCATTTTTCCTAAAATTATCTTAGAATTAGAAGTGAACAAAAATTTAATTAAACTGAATAAATTGATTGAATTTTAAAATTCGGTTCAATATATTCAAAAATTCAATTTTATCTATAAAAGTTGATTAATTCGATTCGATTTCGATTTCTAACTTTCCTATTCAATTAAATCGAATAGATTGAATTAATCAAAATTTTAACCTAAATTTAATTTATTATTTAAAAAATTACTTTTTATTTGAAACAGAATTTTATTAAAAAATTGAATATTTTTAGATAATTTAGTTAATTTGGTCGAAAACCAAATTAATCGATAAAATATTGATTCAGTTTTTCAAATTTTTTAAAAAAATTAAGTCGGATCAATCTAATTGAAAAAAAAACAATTTGAAATGAATACTCACTCCTATACAGAAGTCTTACGTTTTATGTAATTTTGAGGTTAATAGTTTTTGTCTCAATTTTTTAAAATATTTTTTAAATATGAAAATTTCAAAGGTTAATATATTGTATTATTCATAACTTTATAGGATTATATGATAACTTAGACAATTTGTGGTTAATAATAAATAAAGGTGATATATGACTGACTAAACTTACTCATTTACAAATGTAGTATTTTGTGACTTTCATCATGTTTCAGTGAAAAAAATATGATGTCTTTTTGATCGGATGTTTAATACTTAAGTGTTGCTATTTTAGTATTTGAAATTAAAATTAAATAAAAATTAATATATCCGTTCTCTCCACATATTAATCATAATATCTGAATTAATAACTTTTATTAGAAAGAGTGAATTATTTTTTATCATCTCGAATGAAAAAATTATAATATTTTTAATTATTATTTTAAAATTAAAATGTAAAAAATAGATAAAGATTATTTCGTAAACTATTTGATTTTTATCAAATCTTCCCACTCTTATTATTGCATGAACTTTTTTATATTAATATTCCCCATGTTTTGTTCTAAAAAAATTCAAAAATAATGAATAATTCATCCTCCGTGTTGATCCATTTGTGGGACGTTAAAACGAGCGAATCAATTTTTAATTTAATTATTATTTTAAAATTAAAATGTAAAAAATAGATAAAGATGATTCGTAAGCTATTTGATTTTTATCAAATCTTTCTTATTATTTCATGAACTTTTTTTCTATTAATGTTCCGCATGTTTTGTTTTAAAAAAACCCCAAAAATAATTAATAATTCCATCCCTAAATTTTGAATATATACAAATAAATTAGCAAATAGGTCCCTTTCACCCATCCACTTCTCCTCGTGCGCACTTCCATCAAATTCCGCCATACAATGCAACACTAATGGATCCCGGCCCCGTCTCTCCGCTCTATATATACCTACGCCATCCTCGCCGGAGCTCCACCCACTCGCCGGCCTTCTCTTTCCTCCGACCAAGGAGGAGAAGTGGCATAAGTACTGAAACGGTTAATTAGTATTTGAAACAGAGTTTTGACTATGGAGAAGTCGGCGAGAGCAGAGCACGAGGTGGTGGCGACGCCGGCGCCGGAGGTGGAGGAGGACGACGTGATGCTGCCGGGGTTCAGGTTCCACCCCACCGACGAGGAGCTCGTCGGCTTCTACCTCCGCCGGAAGGTGGAGAAGAAGCCGCTCAGCATCGAGATCATCAAGGAGATGGACGTCTACAAGCATGAGCCTTGGGATTTGCCGAGTAATTTCATAAATCTCGCAGCCGGATGTGATTTTGATTAGATTGATCGTGACAAAGTGCGATTTTGATGAGATAAATTGTGATCGGAGTGCAGAGTTTATGATCACGGCGGGGGAGAAGGAGTGGTACTTCTTCTGCCGGCGAGGGAGGAAATACAGGAACAGCGTCCGGCCGAACAGGGTCACCGGCTGCGGCTTCTGGAAAGCCACCGGAGTCGATCGTCCCATCCAGTCCGCTGCCCACCATTTCATCGGCCTCAAGAAGTCACTCGTCTACTACCGCGGCCACGCCGGCAAGGGCACCAAGACCGACTGGATGATGCACGAGTTCCGCCTCCCCGACACCGCCGCCTCCTCCGTCACCGCCTCCAAAATCTCCGCAACCATGCAAGAAGCGGTAAAATTAATGAATTGTGAATTAAATATTCAAATCTCGTTTATAAAATGAGAATTTGTGACGAAGATGATGAAAAATTAATTTGCAGGAAGTTTGGACGATCTGCAGAATCTTCAAGCGCAGCGCCTCGTACAAGAAGCAGCCCGGCAGCTACAAGACCTCGATCACTACTCCGACGAAGTCGCCGCCGGAGTCCAGCAGCGTCACCAACTGCGGCGACCCCGACGACTACGTCTGTTGCACCTCCTCCGCCGGCGGCTCACAGGCGGATCAGTTGCAACTCCTCCATCGTCATCATCACTTCAACCACCCTCATCCCAACAAAGTCCACAGTACCCCCAACCTCGTCGCCGCCGGCGCTTGGACCTCTATCAACAATAACAACGGCGGCGCTCAAGCTCTGTTCCCGGCGAACTCGTCGTCGACCATGGTGATGATGAATGAACATTTCAGCCCGAGCTCGAACGATTTCATGAGAGATAGCATTTGGGACGAGCTCGGTCGGATCTCGGAGTTCTTGGCGGATGATGTTGGATTTCCTTCCAATGATTCTGGATACGCTTCCTACGCTCTTGAGATCGATAACGTGATCTAACCGCCGCCGCCGCCGCTGCCGGAGAACAATACGCATAGAGTTAAATCAATTATTAATGCTCTGTTTTATCTAATTAATCTAATCTTAAAAACTCTGCAAATTAATCTCAATATTATATGCAACTGTTTAACTACTATAATAATAATGATAATAACAACTTTTCGGCGTAAAGCCTTGGCAAATGTTTTTGTTCTATTGTGAATTTATGATTATTATTGTAATTAATATTCAGTTCAATCTGTTTGGGTATATAGCTTACGCCTGTTGATTTTTGGATTACTGACTCAACAATCCAATAAAATTTTTTCACCCTTTTTCAGAATAAATTGGAAAAAACTCACAATGACAAAACCCAGTGTTGAAGCTGAGACTCGAAGAAGACATCCTATCTGTACTATTATCGAGGGCTCACCCTAAATAATTAAATATTACCAGCCGACTTATTGTTGATTGATCTGTAAGGAATCAACGTCGATGATTAATTATCAGAGTTTAGCCCACAATTTCAAAAGGTTGGAACCGCCAACCCAGCGGCCTCCTGGTCTCTGCCCCACAAGTGTCCAGAGGGGGTAAATCACGGTGAATGCTGGGCAGGCCAAGACACCCAGGCGCGAGGGATTTTTTTAAACAGCAGCCGAGGTTTCACCCCTCGTTCATACTGTCGACCCTCGAACCCACGACCTCCATTTCAAGTGCGAGTGTCTTAACCAGCTGATCCAGCCCGTGGGGGCGAGTTTAGCCCACAAAGATGATAACAAAGGAGGAAGAGCTTTTACCCTGCGAGATTAACACGAGCGTTAAGAGAACACGCCGGAGGTTATCCGGTGGAGCTCACTCCGACGCTCAAGTCAGTGCCTGAATCTCTTAGATGGAGAAAAGTAAGGAAAGCAGTATGAGTTAGCATATGCATAACCCCCTTTACTTGGGGGTTGGAGTACCTTTTATACCTGAGGTAGCAGTTACACATGCCTCACGTTCTTCTTCACGCCCCCTTAACTATCAGTTATTGGATAACCTTCGTAACAGTCCTCGCAACCATTAAATCTGAGCCGTTGCGCTAATTAAGACTTTAACGACTGCGTATTACGGGTCATGATTATCCCGTGATAATTGGTGATGATTATCCACAGATCCAAAGAAAGAGGACAGTCACTTGAGGTCGAGTGCTCCTTGGGCTCCGCTACCCTGAGGTGATCTCGGGGTCTTTTGGCCCGAGGGGTCCCCGGCCTTCACTTTCTCGAGGTGATATCGGGACTTGATCTCCCAAGGTGATCTCAAGCGTGTGTCCTCCTGGAGCGATCTCAGGAATATATCTACCTGAGGTGGTCTCGGGAATCTACCTTCCTGAGGGGGCCTCGAGAGTCACGGAAAAAGAGTCGTTCAGACTCGGTAGATCTTGACTCATAGCTTCTTCAGTCCACGTGTCAGCCACGGGGTGCTCAACCCCATCACAAGTCCCTCCCTTCAAGTCTAATCGAAGGAAGTGTGGCTGACTGATTAGACTAGTTGTGTAGCGAAGAAGCTATGCTATGGGGGTCCTGACCCCCATTACTACTCCATTGGCGGCACGTTGGGTCCGAGGAATCGAAACATTTGTCCCGGGGTCTGATAACCGTTTTAGTCACGTTACGGTTTCAAATACAATTAAAGTGTCGAACTCCTCTAAACTAATGTAGTATAGAGTAACTCGAGTCGTCTCTCTCAAGGAATGTAATGATAGATTAATAAATCTTAGGATCATATGTTATTGCTTTTGGATTTTGGGATATGAAACTGGAGGTTTGGATTTGAACGCTAAGACTACGAAATGAAATAGCAAGCCAGTATGAAATCTAATCCTAATTAATGAAAGATAATGCGAATAAAGGAGATCTAATCTAATCTAAACTATACTTGCAGAAAAGGAAAGGACAACTTGAAATAAAATATTAACGAAACTAAACATGGAGCAAAACCTACAGCATTAAAGAAATCTAATCTAACCTATCTTATCTTGACAAGGAAATGCAAGGCAACATAAAGGAAGCAATTAAGGAAATAGAGCATTAATGAAACTTAACCTAATCTAACCTAATTGCATACGTAACCATAAGAGAAGCTTGAAACATTCAATTAATAAAACGTAGCAAAAATCTAAGCTGAGAAATTACAAAACTAAAGTAAAGCAATTGGTTGGGGCATTTCATCGAACAAGTAATAAGCACGAATCAAAATGAGTCAAATGCAAGCAACATTAAATATCGGAGATAAAAATTGATTACAAGCATTCAACAATCAACAAAAACATCCCACTACATCAACCCAACACCCAAATCTGATGGAGAGTTGCCGGAAGGACTGTGAAGAGCTGCTGCCGAAGAAAAGCTGTGAAGAAGAACTACTGTGAAGGGGGCTGCCGGCTGCTAGATCGGATGAAGGATGTAGGAGCTGCGGAATGCGGCTGGGAAGTAGAAGCTTCTGCCGGACGCGGCTGTGAAGAGCTGGCGACGACCGATTTTGAAGAAGAGAGAAGAAGTGGAGGTGGAGAAGAAGAAGAGATGGCTGGGTCGCCTCTCTAGGGTTTGCCGAGAGAGCTTAGATGGAGAAGATGGAAAGGAGTTGGGAAGAAGAGGAAGAGAAGATCGGCTGTGAAGATGTTCAGCCGGCAGCTGTGCAGAGATGTGGAGGCAACCGCCGGCCCTTGGTGGTGGTCCATCCAAGAGCTGGAGTCCCGAGCCCTAGCTTCCTTAGATGCGATCCCCCCTCCCCTCCGCTGCGCGATGAGGGTCAAGCTAGTCGAGATGGATCGTGCGGTTCTCACCCAATCTAGCTATTTGTTCGGCCCAGCAGCCTAATAGCCTCTGTTCGGCCCAGCCCAGCCCTCTATTCACTTCTTTTGTGCCATCGCATGATGGGGGTTGAGAAGGAGCTCGAGTCCAGTCCATGAGTCGGACCTAGGGTTGTTACGGATGAGGCTTTTCTCTTCTTGGATCAAAATTGGGTTGGATGAAATAAACCATCTTCATTTGAATTGAACTAAGCCTTCAAGTTAGTCCATGCTTAAATTGAACCAAACTCCTCAACACTAGCATTGAGTCCTAATTTCTTTGATCCAAGCCTTGGTCCAAGGTTCAATCTTTAATTCCCTACAAAAAATCATGAAATAATGTCAAAATTTAGAGGAAATTAGAATGAGCTCCAAAATTAGATCCTAATCGTAAAATATGATATAAACATGATTTAAACGTACGAGAGGATAAAAAAATACTAAATAAATGAGCAAATATAATGACATAAATTGCTAGTTATCATATCCCCATACTTAATTCTTGCACGTCTCGAGCAAGCAAACAAAACTAAAAGAAAATAAAATATCTCCCAAACATTACATCCCCTATCGATACATTAAGAAAATAATAAAAGAAGGTTATTTAGGATCATCAAGTCTCAAAAATCGATGTATTTATGATTCCAAATCTCACATAAGTCAAAAGGCATGGCAATTTCAATCAATCTTGAATAAACTAAGCATGACAAAAATCTCACAAGATGGATATATGCACTGATGCTCACAAAAATAACAAATATGAAGGTGGAGTTCTCTTAAAGCATGCATGACATTGCACTAACATATGCTTGCTTATTTTCTACTTCTCCACTACTATAGCATAAGTACACAAATCAAGAGGACTTCCCAAGGATTAATGATAAAACCACGTGCTAACAAGAGAAAAAGAAGGGTAGATAACAAAGAAGATCACAGAGAATATGAGAGCATTGGGGTAATCAACATGATGCATACAATAAAACAATATGCCAAAATAAAAAACTCACCCAAATATCCAACACTCAAAATTCTCCTTGCACATCCTCAATGCAATACACAACAAGCACTTACAACATTTCTCAAAATGCATGTATGTATTAACAACTTAACTCTTGAGTTTCTCTCAATAATAATATCAAATGAGTATACATTAAAAATTTGTTTTATGAAAATATTCTTTCTTGTTCCTCACTAACAAAATCCCAAATGCTTGAGAATTTTTTTTTCACTCTCTTTAATTTTTCCATTCTTTTCTTTTCTTTTCTTTTTCTGTTTCTTTTTTTTCACTTTTTTTTCATCTTTATTTTTTTTGAGTCATAGAGAGATTTTTTTTTCTCAACAAGCATTCGTCCATACGCACTTGTCTTCCCCCCACACTTAAAACCTGTCTCAGACAATGTGACAAAATATGATAACATCTAAAACTCACAATAATAGAGGCTAATAATAGACAAATAAAAATGTAACTCATCATGCAATCACCCCATGCTTTCATCGCATGCTCAAGGGAAGAATAAGCTAATAAAGATATGACAGTGAGAATGTAATGACAATGAAAAGATCTGACAAAGGAAAGACAATGAAACATGGAAGCAATAGATGAAATGCTCAGTAGCAACAATAGCAAAGTAGAGGGAAAACTAAAAGATTAACAAGAAAGTTTGTCTCCATCATATTCATGTAAGCTTATGCTATTGTAATTTCAAAAAGAATCAAAGCAAGTTCTAGAGTATCAAGTATTACAAATGCTATCACACATAAGAGGATTAAGGATAAACATGGCAATATCCTCACTAGGTGAATAATAAAATGTCATGCTTAATCTATCAAGATAGAGTCCATCACCACAACAAATGACTAAATGCAATTAATGTCCCCAAGTATAGCAAGAAAACCAAAACTCAATAGTCAGACTTAACCATCTTTTATGATTCTCAAAGCATAATAAAGGGACATGTAGGGAAATACAACTAGAAATCAAGCAAGGTTTATTTAAGACCAAACAAAATGCAGAATGAGGAAGCAATGCATGAATGCAAAGTATAAAAGCAAACAAACATGCAAGTATAAACATAAAGGAAAATAAGAAAAGGAATAAACTCCCCTTTATTCCTGGCGGCTGGAGTCGGTTTAGGAGTAACATCCATCCTGGTAGTGGTGGGGTTTGGGTAGTCGAGAGAGCATTCCTCACGTGATCTATGTCATAGTGCACTGCTCCCCCACACTTAAACTTCGCATAAGTGTGTTCCGGTGGTCGAAGGCGATTCAGGTACAAAATTCACTTAAGAGGTGAAGTGCTACAAGTCAAGGTAAGAACAACTCCTCCCTCTTGATGCTTTTTGAAAGTCTTTCCAGAAGGTTGAAGTCTATTTAGTTGTAACACCCACTCCAGAAGTCGTTGGCACCCTGCAAAGCCATGACATACCTCCTGTACACGTGCAGGGTAAGAAAAAGATGAAATACAATCTGTCTCTAAATAAAATGTATCAAGAAAGGCATCACATCCAATAAAATCAACCTTAGGTACCTCTATGAGTTTTTCTAAAAAATTAGGAGATATACTTACCTTGTCTTTCTGAGAAATACCTGAAGGTTCTACCAGAGTGGATGTAACTATGACCTCCTCTTGGTCAGGTAAAGGCTCCTCCTCAGGTTCAGGTTCTGGTGGACATACAACGAAAAGAGGTGATTCTTGGGTCCTTGCTTCCACCATGCAAGTCCCTACACTTTCATACTTATCCTCTGAATCTTCTGATATACCAACCAATGTAGGTGATCCCTGGGGCTCAGTGCAATCCCTACACCTATAAAATCATTTCCAACACATGCTTCATCAACAATATCTACAACAACCATAGTAGAAAAATTAGGACCAACATCAACTATGTCATCACAAAATAAAAGACTAGAAGGATCACAAAATAAAAGACTAGAAGGGTCCTGTAGAGCTTCAGAATCAAATTCAAGGCTGTCACAAGCTTTACTATCAATCTCCTCCAATGCCTCTATAGCTAATGACTGCACAGTAGGTATGGGTGGTCCCTGGGGCTCAGTGCAATCCCCTACATCCTCACACCTATCCTCTGAATCTCCTGACATCTCGATCAATATAGGTGATCCCTGGGGCTCAGTGCAATCCCCTACACCTAAAGATTCATCTCCAACTGGACGTGAATCAGATATAACCTCCAACTCAGCTACCTCTGTAGCTAATACCTCCTCTGCCTCATCTGAACTAGAATATCCTCTCTGAACATCGATCTTGGTCCCTGCAGTCTGCATCTGACTAATGGTGGAGGATATATCTGTCCAATTGGTCGCTCTATGTTCTGAATGGAAGCATCAGTCCTACTCTGATACTGCTGAAATAGAGCTCTAAATTGTTGAAAATCTCTCTCAAATTGCTGCTGAATCTGAGCGATAAGCTGAGTGCTAAGCTGTTGAAATTGAGTGTTAAGTTGTTGAAAATTCCTATCTTGTTGTTGCTGTAAATGAGTGAGAAGTGACTCCAAAGTGAGTGGAAACTCCGGATTTTGTTGAATCGGATGTGACCATGAAGGCATAGGATCATCCTGGAATGTCTATAGGTTCTGATATGCTAGATATTGCTCAATAAATTGACTTTGTGTATCCTCATACCTGAAATATGACTGATCCCCCCAATTAGAATTGTAGGAATTAGAAAATGAGTTATACCTATCTGACTGTTGGGGTTGGAAGTATCCATGCTGCTCTGGAAGCTGTTGGGGTTGAAAGTACTGAGTCGGGTAATTGCCCCAGTCATCATTATAGGTGCCAAGAGCTGGATCATAAGTATCTTGATATTGATGTTGGGAATGCAAGGGGTTTTGAGGAAATCTAGCAGTCTTTTGGATGAGGTGGCATATAACAGCTGAATGAGATGGGCTGCCACGATTAGTGCATATGTGTTTCACTCCCCCAATTTCTGAATTGTGATCATCATTGAAGCCTCCAAATTGTTGAGAGTAGAAATCCATGTTGAACTGAAAGAATTATTCTGGTCTTACACTGAAACACTAATAAACAAGATTAGAAGACTCAGGAGCATATGATATTAAACACATGAATGAATGAACATTAAAGCACATGACAATTGTTTTTTTTAAAATTCTTGTAGAAAAATAGGGAAACAATCCTAAAATTATCAAACACCACTACGATTCCCCAACAACGGCGCCAAATTTGATAACTGTTTTAGTCGCATTACAGTTTCAAATACAATTAAAGTGTCGAACTCCTCTAAACTAATGTAGTATAGAGTAACTCGAGTCGTCTCTCTCAAGGAATGTAATGATAGGTTAATAAATCTTAGGATTGTATATTATTGCTTTTGGATTTTGGGATATGAAACTGGGGGTTTAGATTTGAACGCTAAGACTACGAAATGAAATAGCAAGCTAGTATGAAATCTAATCCTAATTAATGAAAGACAATGCGAGTAAAGGAGATCTAATCTAATCTAAACTATACTTGCAGAAAAGAAAAGGGCAACTTGAAATAAAGCATTGACGAAACTAAACATGGAGCAAAATTTACAGCATTAAAAAAATCTAATCTAACCTAACTTATCTTGACAAGGAAACGCAAAGCAACATAAAGGAAGCAATTAAGGAAATAGAGCATTAATAAAACATAACCTAATCTAACCTAATTGCATACGTAACCATAAGAGAAGCTTGAAACATTCAATTAATAAAACGTAGCAAGAATCTAAGCTGAGAAATTACAAAACTAAAGTAAAGCAATTGGTTGGGGCATTTCATCGAACAAGTAACAAGCATGAATCAAAAAGAGTCAAATGCAAGAAGCATTAAACATAGGAGATAAAAATTGATTACAAGCATTCAACAATCAACAAAAACATCCCACTACATCAACCCAACACCCAAATCTGATGGAGAGCTGCCGAAAGGACTGTGAAGAGCTACTGCCGAAGAAAAGCTGTGAAGAAGATCTACTGTGAAGGGGGATGCTGGCTGCTGGATCGGATGAAGGATGTAGGAGCTGCGGAATGCGGATGGGAAGCAGAAGCTTCTGCCGGACGTGGCTGTGAAGAGCTGGCGATGGCCAATTTTGAAGAAGAGAGAAGAAGTGGAGGTGGAGAAGAAGAAGAGATGGCTGGGTCGCCTCTCTAGGGTTTGCCGAGAGAGCTTAGATGGAGAAGATGGAAAGGAATTGGGAAGAAGAGGAAGAGAAGATCGACTGTGAAGAGGTCTGGCCGGCGGTTGTGCAGAGATGGGGAGGCAACCGGCGGCCCTTGGTGGTGGTCCATCCAGGAGCTGGAGTCCCGAGCCCTAGCTTCCTTAGATGCGATCCCCCCTCCCCTCCGCTGCGCGATGAGGGTCAAGCCAGTCGAGATGGATCATGCGGTTCTCGCCCAATCCAGCTATTTGTTCGGCCCAGCAGCCCAGTAGCCTCTGTTCGGCCCAGCCCAGCCCTGTATTCACTTCTTTTGTGCCATCGCATGATGGGGGTTGAGAAGGAGCTCGAGTCCAGTCCATGAGTCAGACCTAGGGTTGTTACGGATGAGGCTTTTCTCTTCTTGGATCAAAATTGGGTTGGATGAAATAAATCATCTCCATTTGAATTGAACCAAGCCTTCAAGTTAGTCCATGCTTAAATTGAACCAAACTCCTCAACACTAGCATTGGGTCCTAATTTCTTTGATCTAAGCCTTGGTCTAAGGTTCAATCTTTAATTCCCTACAAAAAATCATGAAATAATGCCAAAATTTAGAGGAAATTAGAATGAGCTCCAAAAATAGATCCTAATCGTAAAATATGATATAAACATGATTTAAACGTACGAGAGGATAAAAAAATGCTAAATAAATGAGCAAATATAATGACATAAAATGCTAGTTATCAGGGGTTGAGACAATTTCCTTTTTAGTTGGCCTTGCCAAAAAGGCATTTGTGATTTTTCAGATACAGCAATGATAGTCGTTCATCACCCATAAAAGCGTATAGAGCCTTTTAATGGCGACAAAACCCCTTCGTGAATTCGCCTCCACCACGTGCCCCAATTGCTCCTCTCACGATCTCTTGCTGACATGTGCAACTCCGGCTAACATGCGTAGCAGGCTCATGTCCAATGGCTGCTTGGTGGTGGCGCCTCGATGTAGTTGTCTCCCATCGTCCACGTGTCTTGCCCCCATCACACATACGCAGGCAGCTCCTCCCTATAAAAAGGGGGGGCCAAGACGTTTGACCACCTTCCGGTTCCATCGCTCAGCAGCCATTGTCTTCATCTTCTTTCTCAAGGACTCCTTCTTGCGCGTAAGTCTTTTGCTCCCTTCTCGTTTTCTTCCTTAGGAGCCATGGGTAAAGATAGCAAGAAGGACCAAGGTAGGAGAGAGGTTCCAGAGGGGGCTACCAAGCGGAGTGGTACGAGTCCGCCTCTTCTAGAGTGAGGCCGGAAGCTCTGCAAACAACCATCGAAGCTTATGACATTCCGGCCGAGATGGCGGTGGTGATGTAACGACCCGGTAAATTCTCTTGATATTTTATGAAAATATTGAGCATGTTTAGATAATTTTCGAAGGATCTAGAAGTATTGATACGAACTTTGGGCTAAAAAATCTATGTTTTCTCATTTAAATTGAGAAAACTAAGTACTAATGGGCCTTATATGGGCCTTTCTAGCACCATAATTATTGTTGGATTTTAGGGAAAAATTAGTATAAATATAAATAGTTTAGGAAAAATTAGTATAAATATAAATAGTATTTAATTAGACATATTAGCATGATTAGAGTTAAGTCTTAGCTTAATTTTCTTACTTAAATCGAGAAATTAGGTACTAATGGGCTTTAAATGGGCTCCAAAAATAGGTATTAATTAGGTGAATTTTATATAAATATAAAATAATTTTATTTAGGAATATTAGCATAATTATGGGGGATTTTAGGGGAATTTTCGAAATAAAAGGGAATTTTCGAAAATAAGAAAAAGGGGTTTAAATAAAATAAAAATAAAGGTGCATGGGCCAAGGATTGAACCTTGGACCTCTTGTGCAACCATGAATGCTTTAACCAACTCACCTAGCAAGGAATTCTTATGAGGAAAGGAAGTGGATGATGGTTAAGTAGTAGAAGAAGATGAAGGGTCATGGAAAACTCTTCATTTGCCTCTTTTAAGGAGCTATAAAGAGGGGGTTACTTCTCTTCATCATCAAGTGCATTTGCTCCCCTCCTCCCTCCTCATTCTAGCCGAAACTCTAAGGAAGAGTTCCCCCTTGGAAAATCTTCCACCAAGGCTCCATCACCCAAGATCTAAAGTTCTTACAAGGATTCAAGGACTAGGTGTGGTCAAGAGCCATCAAGTCTTCTTCCTTCTCTCCATCCAAGGTCTAAAAATTTAGAAACCCCAAGGTAAGACTCCCTCACCTGTGGTATAATAGTTATCTATGATTTCCATAATTTTTAGTATGATATATAGGTTAGTTTGGATGTGATGTTGAAAGGAAAGAAAAACCAAGGTCCTTAAGTTGATGGATTTCGGCCAGCATGATTTAAAAGTCTATAAATATGATAAAAATCTTGATAATGTTGTTTAATATTCCCTTATGATTTTTAGTAAGTAAATATGATTTTTTGGAATTTTTGGAGTATCCTAGGACACTCTAGGGATTCGGCCAACATGAAAGGGACAAAACCAAGGTCCCTATGTTTATAGGTTTCGGCCACCATGATTTAAATGTCTATAAATATGTTAAAAATCATGATAATGTTATTTTATGTTCCCTTATGATGTGCAGAGGTTAAGTATAATTTTTGGGAATTTTTGGAGTACCCTAGGACACTCTAGGGATTCGGCCAACCTGAAAGGGACAAAACCAAGGTCCCTATGTTTATAGGTTTCGGCCACCATGATTTAAATGTCTATAAATATGTTAAAAATCATGATAATGTTATTTGATGTTCCCTTATGATGTTTAGAAGTTAAGTATAATTTTTGGGAATTTTTGGAGTACCCTAGAGACCCTATGGGTTTCGGCCAACAACAAGAAAAGAAAAACCAAGAACCCTAGGTTTGTGGGTTTCGGCCACCATGATTTTGGGGTCTATAATTATGCCAAAAATCTTGATAATGTTGTTTAATGTTCCCTGATGATGTTTAGTAAGTAAATATAATTTTTGGGAATTTTTGGGGTACCCTAGAGTACCCTAGGGTTTCGGCCAACATGAAGGACCCATGTGTAGGGTTGGTTTTAAACCCTAAGTATATGTTTGATGTTTTATCATGATATAAGGGAGGCGAAGGGTGTTTATGTGAATGTTTCACATGGGCTAGATACCCTATAGGTTTCGGCCAAGTACACTATTAGGGTGGAAAGCTAGGACTTATTTCAAGTAAGGGCCCAATGGCCCTATGGTAAGGAATGGGTAGGGTTTAAGCAATTGATGTGGGGTTTTAATGGAATTTCTCCATGCCCCCATGGCCTGGAAGTTTCGGCCAAGGATCTAACCTAGGACTAGAGTTGGGTTAAACCTACCAAGATGCTTGGGTATAGGTTATTAGGAGGTATGCTTAAGTAAGGTGGAAGAATACCATGTTAACTAAACCTTTAGCTTATATGTCATGAAATATATGTTAGGTCATAGAATGTTTAGACATGTGCCATGATTTAGGAATGATATGTATGTATGCCATGATGTATGAATGATATGTATGTATGCCATGTCTTACGAATGATAGGAATGTATGCCATGCTTATGTGTGTATGCCATGCTATATGAATGATGTGTACCTATGCCATGTCTAAGAATGAAAATGATGAATGAAGGTTAAGTATGATGAATGAATGAATATGCTATGCATGATGATGCCTTTAAGGCATAATGATGATGAAAGAATGATGAACGAATGAATATGCTATGAATGATGATGAATGAAGAAGCATATGAAAGCATTTATTTTATTTTATGGGCTTGTACCGGACCTAAGTAAGGTCCACGGTTCTGGACTACCGATGATGCTGTCCACGGTTCGGGACTACCGATGATGCTGTCCTTACGGTTCGGGACTACCGATGAAGTTGTCCTTACCCTAGTAGGTCGAGATTAGCTACCTCGTATTTACTTAGGGATGCGCACATATGATGAATGAATGTGGTACAAGCCAGGGCCCAATGAAAGTTATGATTATGTTAAAAGCATATTTTCAAGATTAAGCATCCTTATATATATATATATATATATATATATATATATATATATATATATATAATATATATATATATATATATATATATATATATGCAAGATTTCCACATGCATCCATTCATGTTATGCATTATGTTACGAAAAGTATGTTTACGAAAAATATGTTATGAAGGTATGTTTATGCCATGATTTTATTTATGTTTATGCCATGATTTTGTTTATGTTTATGTCATGATTTTATTTATGTTTATGCCATGATTTTATTTATGTTTATGTCATGATATTATTTAAGCTTATGCCATGATATTATTTATGTTTATGCCATGATTTTATTTATGTTTATGCCATGATTTGATGCTAGTTTAGAATGTCATGCTTTAATTATGTTTATGATAGTTTAGGATGCCATGTTTTATCTATGTTCATGTTAGTTAGGTTGCCATGATTTTATGCTAGTTTAGAATGCCATGCTTTAATTATGTGTATGCTAGGTTAGGACGCCATGAGTTTATTGATGTTTATGTTAGTTTAGGATGCCATGGTTTAATTAGGTTTATGTTACGTTAGAATGCCATTATTTTGTTCATGCTCATGCTAGTATGAGATGTCATGATTGTAATTAGATTTATGCCATGATTTTATTTTATGCCTATGTCAAGTATTATGTCATGCTATGAATGTTTACGATGTTTATGTTATGTCAAGTATTATGCTGTACCTGAATGTTTATGGTTATGTTTATGCCATGCTATGAATGGGGTGAAGCTATGTCCATGACATGTCAAATGAATGCTAAGTGATGTTAAGGATGATGTTCTAAGTAAAGCGCTAAGTGTGCTAATGTTTTATGATTAAGTGACGGATGGTTTTAGTGAGTAGGAAAGAGTCTTACTAAGCCTGTGTGCTTATAGTTTTATTTTCTTATACCGCAGATCACGCAAAGGAACAGTAAGGAAGTAGCGGGAGGGCATTGCAGAATGTGTGTGATAGTGACTTGGCCAAGAGACCATATGTTTGCTTGTCTTATGATAGAACTTTACCTTTACTACTAAGTACTTGAATATGACTCTATGACATGATGTTAAAGTATGACTTGATGCTAAGTATGACATGATGCTAAAATATGACATGATGCTAAGTATGTTATGATGCAAAGTATAAGGTTAATATGCCAAGCTTCCATGTTATGATGCTAGGAATGATAGTAAGTGCATGTAGGTGTAAGTTTGAAGTTTTCCGCTGCATTATGATGTCTACATGCCCTAAGTATGTTAACGTAACGCCGCTTTAGAGTGGTCAAAGAAAAAAAAAAACGGGCGTTACAGGTGATCCCTGGAGTGAACCAGTCGCCGGCTCCCCCTATATTAGGAAATTTTCTACAGAGTCCTGCCTATTAGCGAGCTAGGAGCATCCTCTCAGGCATGGAGTTTAGTGGCCCCAGCTTGGTACATAGTGAGGAATGTTGGTGCAATCGACCCAAGTTTGATCGGGTAGATCATGAGTTTTGATGTGTGTGTCAATATGATTAAGTTAGGATTTCTTGTTGATCTAATATGTGTATGTAAGTGTGCAGGTTTACAGGATACACATAGACTTAGTTGGACGTCTTCGGGTCCGGTGAAGGATGGTGTGAGGAGACAAGTCATGGGCTTGTGTGCATCCGAGGGACCGTGGACAAAGCAAAGACGATGAGCAGAGGGAAGCGGACTTCGAGGCATATGCGAAGGATGGCATGGGGGGATGAGCTGCGAGCTTGCATGCATCCGAGGGATGAGAGCCAAAGTCGAAAAGTGCTTGAAGGCAACAGATCGAGGCTGTGGGATGAGGAGTCAGCTGAGTCGTGAGGATTCGAGTGCTGAGAGAACTGTACTCGGGACGGGAAATCCTAGGGTTCGAGTGCTGAGTGAATTGTACTAGGGAAGGGAAACATTAGGTAGCAGTCGACTGGTGCTAGGGTAGTCGACTGATATAGAGCACAGAAAGATCAATCGACTGATGTAGTCAATTGGACAATCGACTGGTGTCGACTAGAATGCAAATCGCCAGACTGTGACATTCGAATTCGCGAGGACCAGTCGACTGGTAACGGTCAAAACAATATCGAGCTCTATTTAACTGAGCTCCTTTTTGGCTGTTCTTCCTTGGCGAAACAATCTTGGTCAAAGCCTGTTAGTAGCCTACCAGTGCTCAGAAATTGTCTAAGGATTGTGGCGAGGTTTCTCCACCCACAAGGAGCGATAAGAGCTAGCCGGAGGTGTTCCGGGGAATCATTCACCGAAGGAAAGAGATCGTCCACCTTACGGACAGTCATGGAGTAGGAGTTTCATCTCCGAACCATGTAAAGGTGATGTGTTAGCATTGTTTTAGTTTAGAGTTGAGATTTCCGCTTGTACTTGCTACCACGTGTAGAAAGAAAATCGGAAAGTAGCTATTCACCCCCCTCTAGCTAAACGTCAAGGTCCCAACAAGTGGTATCAGAGCAAGGTTCGTTCGTCTATGGACTAACCGCCGAGAGAGCAAAAAGCTAGAGGAAATGACGATTGAAGAAAGATTAGGGGATGATATCAATGTTCCACCTTCCTATGATCGCGAGAGTTTTGAGTATTGGAAGATGCGATAAAGACATGGTTCGGTATGGATTGGAACTACATGATCATGCTAGAAGAGCCATTTGAAGTTTCAAAAGATAAACATGGGAAGTGTTAGTAAGAGCCCTAGAGCCAATTATGTGATGATTGACTAGGGACTTTTTGTATCATATTCTATCATTAATAAAGATATGTTTGGTTATTATACTTATTTTATTATTTGTGCCAAATAACTAAGTATAATAATGTCTATGGGTAGTAGGTTCTTATCTACACCATATCAATTGGTTGAATCGATAGTGAGATGATGTAGAGAACACTACACTAAACTATTCATAGTCAAGCATTAATATTCAAGGATAATATTAATGCATGGAGACTAGCATGTAGGTCAATTGATGACTTGAGCTCACAAGTCATGGATATGTGATATCAAGTTGACACATGGGTATACATTAGAGAATGTGTACTGAATTGGCCCGCCATGAGAAAGTTTCATAGATTGTTATATGAGTGTCATAAACTTTCTCATGTGACTATTAGTGTGAATAGTCCTTATACATGAAGTCACTACGGTTCCCTACATAAGGAGTTATGTACTTTGGTATCGTCAAACGTCACCCGTAACAGGGTGGACTATAAAGGTGATCACTGGGTATGTAATGAATTATGCGGAGGGATATGAGTGATGTAGATGGGATCTATCCCTCCCATATGACGGGAGTGATATTTGTGGGTCCCTTGATCAAGTAGGACTACTAAAACGCATGACCATGCTCAAATGAGTCAATATGAGATATTGAGCTCATTTGTTTGAGTGAGTCTACTCGGGGATCAAGAAACACATAGATTGATCGAGGATGACACGGTCTATTCCTCATTGGTCAATCTAGATATCAAGGATAGAAGTGTTGGGGCAATCGATCGCCCTATGATCTGGAGGATTATGGTGTTTTGATGTGTGTGGGCAATATGGTTAAGTTAGGGTTTATTGTTCGACTAATATGTGTACAGGAGTGTGCAGGTGTACAGGTACACATGGACTTGGTTGATGGCTTCAGGTGAAGGGTGGCATGGAGGCAAGCTGGAGGCTTGCGTGCGCATCCGAGGGACCGTTGATAGCAGGGACGATGAGCCGAGTGACGCGGACTTCGAGGCGTATGTGAAGGGTGGCATGGAGGCAAACTAGAGGTTTGCGTGCGCATCCGAGGGACGA
>JAGFNQ010000300.1:136721-283979 GCA_024364735.1 Boesenbergia rotunda | reverse complement strand
CTAAGTGTCAGGCGCTCGTGCGACTCGTGTTATTAGTCTTCCCAACCTGACCCTTTTCCAAACTTGAGATCGTGGCTTGGACGGGTCAATATCCTAACCAGCAATGAAGGTCGGTCGGGCGCAATGCTCCGACTTGGTGACTTTCGTTCGGTCGGGGGAAACCTTGACTCGGCGGTTTGATAGGTCGGCTCGGCACCCTGACACGGCGATTTTGCTCGGTCGGGTCGGCACCTGACTCGATTTGCTCGGTCGGGTCGCACCTGACTCGGCGATAGTTTAGTTCCTTCGAGTTAACCTTATCAACAGGGCCAAGTTATTCGTGTGTTTTGGTTCGTCCAGATCCACTTCACTCGAGCAGATCTGCTTTTCTCAGAACGTGGGGAGCCACGCTTCTACAGCAGATATTGGGCAAGATGTTATTCATACTTCCCCTGAGCAAGAGTCTGGACACCGTCCGACTTACCTCGGTCGAGCGTGGACCGCCACGCCCGACCGGGCCCGACCAACGTGGATGCCACGCCTGATCGGCGCCGGGTCCGGTGGGTGCGTGAGAGCAAGCTCACTTATAACTTGCCTTAGCAAGAGTCTGGACACCGTCCGACTTACCTCAGGTCGAACGTGGACCGCCACGCCCGACCGGGCCCGACCGAACGTGGAACGCCACGCCCGATCGGCGCCGGGTCCGGTGGGTGCGTGAGAGCAAGCTCACTTATAACTTGCCTTAGCAAGAGTCTGGACACCGTCCGACTTACCTCAGGTCGAACGTGGACCGCCACGCCCGACCGGGCCCGACCGAACGTGGAACGCCACGCCCGATCAGCGCCGGGTCCGGTGGGTGCGTGAGAGCAAGCTCACTTATAACTTGCCTTAGCAAGAGTCTGGACACCGTCCGACTTACCTCAGGTCGAACGTGGACCGCCACGCCCGACCGGGCCCGACCGAACGTGGAACGCCACGCCCGATCGGCGCCGGGTCCGGTGGGTGCGTGAGAGCAAGCTCACTTATAACTTGCCTTAGCAAGAGTCTGGACACCGTCCGACTTACCTCAGGTCGAACGTGGACCGCCACGCCTGACCGGGCCCGACCAAACGTGGGGTGCCACGCCTGATCGGCGCCGGGTACGGTGGGTGCGTGAGAGTGATCTCACTTATAACTTTCAGGGATGATCTTTTCCGGAGAGTTAGAGTTTTTGTTATCCTTTCTTCTGAGTACAGTTACAAGAATCATTCCTCTCCTCTCTCCTCACGGTACAATTTCAGATGCATTGCGCTCCAGGGTCGCCCTAGGCGCTTCCCTTGAGCATCTTGCAGATAGTATGCTCCCGATCCCAGTGCTTCGACCACTAGAAATGGGCCACTCCATGGGGGCTCTAGTTTGCCTACTTCTCCAACGGGCTTGACTCTTCTCCATACCTTGTCCCCGACCTGGAAGTGTCGGGGTATAACTTTCTGGTTGTATCGGTTCCGCATCCTCTGCTGGTAAGCGGCCATGCGGACGGTAGCCTTAGCTCGGACCTCCTCAATCAGATCTAGCTCAGCTCGTCTCTTCTCTGCATTGTCTTCCCCATATAAATGTCTCCTGTCAGATTCGCAGCCGACCTCCATGGGGACTACTGCTTCACTGCCATAGACCAACTGGAAGGGAGTGCATCCCGACCCCTCTTTGGGCGTGGTGCGAAGGGCCCACAGGACCCCTGACAACTCATCCACCCAGGATCCGCCGACCTGATCCAACTTAACTTTGAGCCCTTTCAGAATCTCTCTATTGGCTACTTCGGCCTGACCATTACTCTGGGGGTATGCCACGGAAGTGAAGGCCTGTTTGATCCCAAATTCCTTGCACCAATTTCTGATTATCCGACCTTGGAACTGTCGACCATTGTCTGATACCAACTTATGAGGTATGCCATACCGGCACAAAATGTTTTGCCAAAGGAATTTCTTCACTGCTTGCTCAGTGATCCGAGCCAGGGCTTCTGCCTCGACTCACTTGGAAAAGTAATCTACTGCCACCAATAGGAATTGCTTTTGACCGGCCGCTCTGGGGAAGGGTCCCACTATATCCATGCCCCACCGATCAAAGGGACATGATGCAATGGATGCTCGCAACATCTCCACCGGTCGGTGGGACAGATTCTGGTACTTCTGACAAGAAAGACAGGAAGAAGCCATCCTCTCTGCATCCTTTTGAAGGGTCGACCAAAAGTAACCGGCCAGCAGGACCTTCCGAGCCATGGACCGACCTCCTGAATGATTTCTGCAGCACCCCAAATGCACTTCTCTAAGTACATAATCCGCATCTTCTTTTCCAAGGCATCTGGCTAGAGGTCGGGAAAAGGCCCGCTTGTACAATGCGTCCCCGATCAGGGTGAAACGGGCTGCCCTGATCTTCAATATTCGAGCTTGCTCGGGGCTTCTTGGAAGAGTTCCATCCTTTAGGTATGCGATGAATGGAGCTCTCCAGTCCCCCTCTAGCTCCATTTCTGCTTCCCTCTCGACCTGAGCCACTAACATGACTTGAGGAGAAGGCTTGGGGAAGACCCACGGACGGACAGAACTAGCCAGCCGGGCTAACTCATCCGCCTTGGCATTGTCCCCTCGGGGGATCTGCGTAATTTGAACTTCTTGAAATTCTGCCTGTAATTGTTGATATGCCTCCACGTAAGCCTGTAACTTCTCATCGTTCACTTCAAACCGCCCGGCCACCTGTTGAGTCACTAATTGGGAATCAGAATGCAAGATGACCCGAGTGGCCCCGACCTGTCTAGCTGCTTGGAGGCCTGCTAAAAGGGCTTCGTATTCTGCTTGGTTATTGGTAGCATGATACTCTAGGCGCACTGCCAAATGAATGGGGTCTCCCTTGGGGGACATCAATAAGATCCCAACGCCACTCCCTGCCCGGGTGGCTGACCCGTCCACATATATTTTCCAGACCTTCTCCTCTTCCTCTGCATGTAGTTCGCTTAAGAAGTCTGCTAAGGCCTGAGCTTTGATTGCAGTTCTGGGCTGATACTGAATATCATATTCGCTCAGTTCAGTAGTCCACTTGACCATCCGACCTGAGACTTCAGGGTTGATCAAGACCTTCCCGAGTGTGCTATTGGTCAGCACTCGGATAGGGTGAGCCAGGAAATAGGGTCGCAACCGCCGAGCCATCAACACAAGGACATAAGCTAATTTCTCGAGTGTAGTATACCTACACTCGGCCTCTTTAAATAAGTGCCCGAAGAAATAGACCGGCTGCTGCTCGGTCTCTTTCTGGGTTACAAGCACAACACTCGCAGCTTCCTCAGTAGCTGATAAGTAAATGTACAAGGGCTCTCCTTCCTCGGGCTTGGCTAGTATTGGCAGACTGACCAAGTATGCCTTTAATTCCTCAAAAGCTCGGTCACATTCGGCATCCCACTGGAACTTGGAGGCCTTGCGCAGGATCTTGAAAGATGGCAGGCTTCGATCGGGCGACCTGGAGATGAACCGGGATAAGGCCGTGATCCTTCCGGTCAGGCGCTGGACTTCCCTTAGATTTTTGGGTGGCGGCATATCCAGCAGGGCTTTTACTTTACCCGGATTGGCTTCTATTCCCCGCTCGGTCAGGATGTAGCCCAGGAATTTCCCGCTCTTGGCTCCGAACAGACATTTGACCGGATTGAGTTTGAGGCCATACCTTCGCAGGGTGCAACAAGTTTCTTGTACATCTGCTATGAGGTCGGCAGCCCGGGCAGACTTGATGAGGATGTCATCAACGTACACTTCCACATTCCTGCCGACCTGCTCTTTAAAGACTTTATTCATCAGCCTCTGATAAGTTGCCCCTGCGTTCTTGAGTCCGAAGGGCATAACTGTGTAGCAATAGGTACCTTCGGCAGTGACAAAGCTGACCTTCTCCTGATCACCCGGATACAGTGGGACTTGGTGATATCCCTGATAGGCATCAAGCATGCAAATAAGTTCGCTTCCCGCAGTGGAGTCCACCATCTGATCTATTCGGGGAAGCAGGTAACAGTCCTTTGGGCAGGCTTTGTTCAGATCTCTGAAGTCAATGCAGATTCTCCACTTGTCTCCCGGCTTGGAGACCAGCACCACATTGGCCAACCAGGACGGGAACTGCACTTCTCGGATGTGTCCTGCTTTCAGCAACCTCTCCACCTCGGCTTGGATTATCTTATTCTGCTCAGGGCTGAAATCTCTTTTTCTCTGCTTCACGGGTCGGGCGTCTGGGTACACGTGTAGCTTATGTTCCATAACCTCGGGCCTGACCCCCTTCAGATCTTGTTGAGACCAGGCAAACACATCTTGATTCCGTGTCAGACACTCTATCAATTGCTGCCGGCGGTCGGGTGATAGTCCTGGAGCTATCCTCACCTTGGCTTCCTCTCGGTCCCATAAGAGTTGGACCTCTTCCTTTTCTTCCATCATGTCAGCCTAGGGAGAAGGCTGAGAGGTCTGTACCATGTTGCAGCTGGCCGGCGCAGGTCGGAAGGTCTTGCTTACTTCCACTCGGACATCATTCACATAACATCGGTGGGCGATCTTCTGATCTCCCTTGGCTTCACCGACCTGATCTCCTACAGGAAACTTGACCTTCAAATAGAAAGTGGACATCACTGCCCGGAATTCATTCAGGGCTGGTCGGCCTAGGATAGCATTGTAGGCTGAAGGGGCGTCCACTATCAAGAAGGTAGACCACCTGGTCCTTCTTAAAGGTTCCTCGCCAAGAGATATGGCTAGCTTGATCTGCCCCAGCGGATGAACTTCATTCCCCGTGAACCCAAATAAGGGTGTGGCCACGGGCTGTAGCTCGGACATTTCAATTTGTAGTTGCTCGAATGCCTTCAAATATAAGATGTTCACTGAGCTTCCTGAATCCACTATGGTACGATGGATCTGATAGTTGGCTATGACCGCCGTGATGACCAGGGCATCATCATGCGGTACTTCTATTCCTTGTAGGTCGGCGGGACCGAAGCTAATCTGTGGTCCCTGAGCTTGGGCGGAACTACAGCCCACTTGATAAATGTCCAGGCGTCGGGCCTGCGACTTCCGAGCTCTATTGGAATCTCCGTAGGTAGGCCCGCCCAAGATGACGTTGATGGACCCGTGCACGGAGTTTTGCTGATTGGCCTGTTCCTCGCTGGCATTTTCCGGCTCGGGCGAGCCTGGAGTCGGGAATAGCCGTCTGGCTATAGGGGCGGCTGGTCGGTCCCGAAGCTCGGGCTGGTTAGGCGGTGCTCTTCCTCGGCCTCGGCCACCTCCTTGATGAGCTCCTCTCGGGCTACCTCGACCGGCGCGGCCCTGACCTCTACCGGCCTGCCAGCAGTCCTGCAGATCGTGTGTATGGCTGTTATGGAAGGAACAATAGGGCTGCCACCTAGTCGGGAGACAGCCCTGGGCTACTTGCTGAACTATTCCCCTCTCGACTCCTAGTCGATGTCCCATAGCTCGTGGGCTCCTGAGGGGTCCTCCTGGAGGCACACCCCTTTGATGTTGCTGAGGGTGATCGGGCGTAGGCTTGACCTCTGGCCTCCTGGCGGCTTGCGCTTCTTCGACGTTCACATATTTGCTAGCTTTCCCCAGAAGACTCTCAAAGTCCTTCGGGGGTTTGCGGATCAAAGACCTGAAGAATTCGCCTTCTTGCAGACCTTGAGCAAAGGCGCTGACCAATACCTCAGACGTAGCGGTGGGTACGTCCAAGGCCACCTGATTGAATCTTCTGATGTAGGCTTTTAAGGACTCCTTGGAGCCCTGCTTCATGGTAAATAGATTTAAGCTTGTCTTGTGATGTCTCCTACTACTGGCAAAATGTTGCAGAAACAGTTTCTTGAAATCAGAAAAATCCCTGATCGATCCCTCTGGGAGCCTGTCGAACCATCGTTGAGCCGGCCCGACTAGAGTGGTCAGGAAGGCTTGGCACCTAATGCCATCTGGGTACTGATGTAGCATCGAGGCATTTTTAAACTTCTTCAGGTGTTCTTCTGGATCAGTAGCTCCTCCGTACTCAGCGACGGACGGAGGTCTGAAGTGCTTGGGCAGCGGCTCATTCAAGACTTGGCTGGAGAAAGGACATCCCGTGCGTTCAGTCGGGAACGACACAAGGGGAGCCTTCCCTTTGCTAGCTCGAGTATGGCTAGATGTAGCTTCGTGCGGATCCGATTGTCCTGCTCCCTCGGCCGGGCCAAACAGCGCCCGGTGAAAGTGAGGGCTACCTTCCTGTTGAACCCCTCCCTCAGTGCCTACATGAGCGGTGTGCTCGGCCTGGCCCGGTGGGGTAGGTCGGGCAGCTGCCTGCTGGTCTTCCGCTAATTTCCGGGCTCTGGCCTCTATCAGCAGCTCCAAGTCCTCTTGTGAAAGAGTAACGGTCACCCGATTGGAGTCACTCATCTTCGGCTCTCGATCAGGCGAAAGATTCCCACAGACGGCGCCAAATTTGATCCTGTCGACAAGCGAAGATCGATTCTTCCCCCCGGATGACTCGGTCTAACCAAGCCGACCCGGTCTGCTGTAGCTTGGGAGGTCAGATCGAAATAGAGCTCTCAATATAATGGTGTGGTTGCAAATGGCCGCCTCCCCCTCTATGGAGCACATGTGGGGTTTATATAGGGGGGTGAAAAGGTCTTCCTGCGTGCGAACTATCACATCTTGTTGAAGATTAGTCAGGGATTAAGCTAAGTAAGTGGCGGTCTTAGTGGCGGAGTGAGACTGACACAGCAGTCTGCTATCCTGTGATCCTACCCCTAATTAACATTGGGCGGCCACGTCAGATGATGACGACGTCTCTTAACGGAGAGTTTTGACGGAGCCTTTAGAGGGATGAGACTCAAGAACTCGGCCTCGACCGTTTGATCTCGGGAGGTTAGCCTCAGGAGCTCGGCTTCTATCGCTCGACCTCGAGAGGTCCGCCCCGATCATTCGAGCTCGGGAGGTCAGCCTCGGGAGCTCGGCTTCTATCGCTCGACCTCGAGAGGTCCGCCCCGATCACTCAGCCTCGATCGCCTGACCTCGAGAGGTCCGCCCCAATCACTCAGCCTCAATCGCCTGACCTCGGGAGGTCAGCCTCGAGAGCTTAGCCTCGATCGCCCGACCTCGGGAGGTCAGCATCGAGAGCTCAGCCTCGATTGCTCGACTTCGGGGGGGTCAGCCTCAAGAGCATGGCCCAGGGTGAACTTGATTCCGACTTGAGCTTCTGCCCGCCCCGGCCTCTGTTATCCTTGAGCCGGGTTGAACCGAGTTTTCTCCGACCGGGCTATCATCCCTGATAAAAAACCGCTCGCCTGGATCACTTAGTTTTGGTTGTTGGACACATCCAAGCCTGACTAAACGGTTGAATGAGCTCCAACCATATTAAAACTATTTCTTGATTAATGGGTCAACCTTAAGCTTGGAGCATCGATTTGTTGTGCCACAGCCAAGGTCGATGTAAAGAGAGGTGCAGTTGGGTGCTATGTATATTGTTGCATACTTGTTAATGAGTTAACAACCCAATGATTTATGCAAACATTCAATTAGTTGATAGCATAAAGTGATAGTTACATATATGTAATATGTAATCGGTATAATTACCTACCTTTATAGCTAAGAATAACTTGATGGTCACAGCCATGGTTGTTCTTGCCTATGGTTGGATATCAACCTATTTGGAGATGTTCCTACGATCTCCCGAATTGATAAAAAGGATTATTCAATTCGAAAAATGAATAGGATTTAATTAATGTATATGGATGCATTCCTTATCATTCTTCTCACATAAACTCAATTTGTATTTCTAGGATAATCACTTGATCATGTCTTCTCTAAATTTGCGTTCCATTTTGGACACCAATAATTTAACTAAGGCCAAAAAGACTGAAAGGGCACCAAAAGGCACTTGCCATCACTGCGGCAAAGAGGGCCACTGGCGAAGAAAATGCAAGGTTTATCTTGAGTCCTTAAAGAAGAAGGCATCCGATGCCCCATCTTCTTCAGGCATCTTCGTTATTGAATGTCACTCTATTTCCTCGGACACCTGGGTACTTGATACTGGGTGTAGCTCACATATATGTAATGACATAAAGGGGCTAAGGAATAGAAGAATACTCGTCAAGGGAGAAGCGAATTTGCGAGTTGGAAATGGAGCAAAGATTACTGCTGTTTCCATCTGAACATATTTGCTAAAGCTCCCTACTGGACTTGTCTTAGAATTGGATAATTGTTATTTTGTTCCTTCGTTAATAAAGAACATTGTATCTATTTCATGCTTGAATGAAAAGGGTTACCATTTAACTTTTAGTAACAATTATTGTTACATAACTTTAAATGGTGTTCTTTATGGGACCGGAACTTTATGCAATGGTATCTACACGTTAGATTTATCCAATGACGTTTTCAATATCGAAGTTAGCAACAAACGTGCTCGAATAGATAATCAAATAGACTCCTATATGTGGCATTGTCGTTTTGGCCATGTAAGTAAGAAACGCATGACCAAATTACACCGATGTGGAATTTTGGAATCATTTGAACCTGGTTCCTTTGATACATGCGAATCATGCTTAAAAGGTAAGATGGTCAAATTACTCTTTTCCGGAAAAGGTAAACCAGTGGAAGAATTGCTTGGTCTAATACATACTGATGTATGTGGACCAATGTCAACTCTTGCACAAGGAGGCTATAGCTACTTCATTACCTTTATCGATGATCACTCACGATTCGGGTATGTGTTCTTGATGAAACATAAATCTGAAGTTTTTGAGAAATTCAAAGAGTTCAGAAATGAAGTAGAGAAACAACTTGGCAAAAGTATTAAGATACTTCGATCCGATCGG
Source organism: Boesenbergia rotunda (assembly GCA_024364735.1). NCBI lineage: Eukaryota > Viridiplantae > Streptophyta > Magnoliopsida > Zingiberales > Zingiberaceae > Boesenbergia > Boesenbergia rotunda. Next base: position 275,182 of record JAGFNQ010000300.1, on the reverse strand, counting down.
GGTGGTGAATACTTAAGTCAAGAGTTTCAAGATTATCTTAGGGACAATGAGATATTGTCTCAATGGACTCCGCCGTATACACCACAGCATAATGGTGTATCTGAGAGGCGTAACCGAACCTTGATGGACATGGTTAGATCTATGATGAATCATGCAACTCTTCCAAAATCCTTTTGGGGCTATGCGCTTAAGACAGCTGTTTACTTGCTAAACAGAGTCCCGACTAAGGTAGTCTCTACTACTCCATATGAGACGTGAAATAGTAAGAAACCTCACTTAACTCACCTTAAGATATGGGGTTGTCCTGCTTATGTGAAGCGGACTGTATCAGACAAATTGGATGCTAAGTCTGATAAATGTCTATTTATTGGATACCCTAAGGAAACAAAGGGTTACCAATTTTATCATCCCTTGGAACAAAAGGTGTTTGTTTCAAGGCATGTTGTATTTCTAGAAAAAGAATTTCTTTTACAAGAAAACAGTGGGAGTAGCATTGAACTTGAAGAAGTTCAAGAAACTCCAATAGACATTACAGAGACACCTAGTCTAGACCCACAACCAATAACTCATAAAGATGAGCTATCAGTTGAACCTAAAACAACACCACCTCTTCGTAGATCTGATAGGACACGCAATATTCCAGAGAGATACGGATTTCTCGTAAGTGAATCGAATGACGTGTTACTCATTAGCGATGACGAACTTATCAGTTATGATGATGTTCTGAAAAGTTCAGAAAGGGACAAATGACTTGAAGCCATGAAGTCGGAAATGGATTCCATGTACGAAAATCAAGTATGGGACTTGGTTAACCCACCTGAAAGGATTAAGCCCATAGGGTGCAAGTGGGTTTTCAAGAAGAAAACCGACATGGAAGGTAATGTTGTTACTTTTAAGGCTAGATTAGTGGCAAAAGGATATCGTCAGAAACAAGGAATTGATTATGACGAAACCTATTCGCCAGTAGCTATGCTTAAATCCATTCGGATGCTCATGGTCATAGCAGCTCATTATGATTATGAGATATGACAAATGGATGTGAAAACAACTTTCCTTAATGGAAACCTGCTTGAGGATGTATACATGATACAACCTGAAGGTTTCACATCGGTTGATAAAACCAAAATATGCAAGCTTCGACGATCCATTTATGGACTGAAGCAAGCATCCAAGAGCTGGAACATCCGTTTTGATGAGACAATCAAAGAGTTTGATTTCTCACAAAATCCTGACGAACCTTGTGTGTACAAGAAGGTTAGTGGGAGTGCAGTCGTATTCCTAGTATTATATGTCGATGACATATTACTTATAGGAAACGATATATCAGTCTTACAGTCGGTTAAAATTTGGTTGTCCAAAACTTTCTCCATGAAAGACCTGGGAGAAGCAACCTATATCCTTGGGATTAGAATCTATAGAGATAGATCAAAACGATTGCTTGGTCTTTCGCAGTCTACATATATAGACCGAGTGCTAAAAAGGTTTAGCATGTCAGAATCCAAGAAAGGTTACCTTCCCATCAGGCATGGGATCAACCTTTCAAAGTCTATGTGTCCGCGCACATAAGACGAGAGGATTTGCATGAATAAGATTCTTTATGCATCCGCGATAGGATCTATCATGTATGCTATGTTATGTACTAGGCCCGATGTATCGTATGCTCTGAGCGTCACGAGCAGATACCGGTCTGATCCAGGAATGGATCATTGGGCGGCTGTCAAGACAATCCTTAAGTACTTAAGAAGGACTAAGGATGTGTTCCTAATATATGGAGAAGGAGATATGATAATACGTGGGTATACAGATGCCAGTTTCCAGATATATAAGGATGACTCCAAATCTCAGTCTGGATACGTATTTATTTTAAATGGAGGTGCAATAAGTTGGAAGAGTTCCAAGAAAGACACTGTAGCGGATTCTACCACGGAAGCGGAATATATTGCAGCTTCGGAAGCAGCAAAAGAAGCAGTCTGGATCAAGAAGTTTGTCTCAGAACTTGGTGTGGTTCCAACCATTGATGAAGCAATACTGGTTTATTGCGACAACAATGGAGCTATTGCACAAACAAAGGAACCAAGGTCTCATCAGCGATCCAAACATGTGCTTCGCCGCTATCATCTGATCAGAGAGATTATAAGTAGGAGTGATATACAAATTGAGAAAATTCCCACTGAAAGGAATTTAGCGGATCCTTTAACTAAGGCCTTGCCTCAAAGAAATTTTGAGGGTCATGTTAGAGCCTGTGGTATTGGATACCGTAGCGATTGACATTAGGCCAAGTGGGAGTTTGTTAGTAATATGAGAGAAGTGTCCTAAGGCAATCGTCTTATGTTTGTAATCATTTATTCTAATAAATGAATATTCACTATTTGAGTATACATGTTTGTGTATTTGATTAGATCTTAAACTCATTTACTGAATGTCCGCAATACAATTCACAGCATGAGAGAATTTGTGATGAATTCACAACTAGTGATTATCTCTACATGTGCAATTGTGAAGTATTGAAATCGTCCCTAGTCGATGAATTGATAAATACGGACACTATCAATTCTGTTGAGACTAGCATGAGTTATTCTCTAATCAGCTGATTCTCACTGGCTGGTGACATTGAGATGTCCGGAGATAAACATGAATGCTAGTTAAGGGAACTAGTTCATTGGAGTGACTGGCTGTAAAACTTCATACGGTAATCTACATATAGATATGTCAGTGAAGTTCTTACTGCAGCTTAAGTGCGATGTTCCTTTGACTTGTGGTATTCAAGTCATCTTGGTCATGGAGACTTATACTTTGACATCTTAAGCAAGCATCTCCATGGAGGTGTGAACCCAGGATGATTGGGTATAAGCCGAAGTGCCCGAAGATGTTTGAACAACCTACAAAGGATTCACCACTCCTTGCGAGGAGATGTATACCCGAGGCCTATCGTCGGATTGTTACTCGAAGCCTCTGGCCAGAGCATGACATGTTCAGAGTATGAATCTCTTAGACACATGAGAGTAATTAGAATCCGTAGGACGAGAAAATGTTACTTGGGCTAGGTGTGACGTAGTCAGCCTAGTGGGGACTGACACACATAGACCATGTCCTGAACCAAGTGGGTATAAGATGGTGAAGGGAATGAGGCACGATTCATTAAAGCTGCTGAAGGGTTTCAGGATTGTTTCTGAGGTTAACCGTTGATCTTTCGATTAATTGGGGATCATGATGTACTACTAGGTGCCACTCATGATCATTCTATAATTTGTTAATTATAGACGGCCAACATAAATCGAAAGCCTATTTAGTCACACGCACTACGAGTAATCCGAGGGATTTAAAACGAGTTGAAAATTAGATTTTCCGATCAAGAGAGATAAGTCGAATCTGAATTTTCAGAGACACATTGGAAGCATAAAATGGCTAAGTCTTTTGAAGACTTATTGGACGAATTAAATGAGTTTAATTCGTAAGGTTTTGGCTTGGGTTTGGCCGGCCAAAGAGGGTCCCCACCCTCTTTGTTTGGCCGGCCACATCAAAGGAGAGAACCAAATTGTTTGGTTCAAGTTATAAAATAAACCAAGTGTGGTTTGTTTTATAAAGTTATGGATAAATATAAATTTGATAAACCGAGGTTTGGTTTATTATTTTCATGGAAATTAAAATAAACTTTGAATAGTTTATTTTATTTTATAAAATCAATTATGAATTGATTTTCCATGATAAGAAAAATTTATATAATAAATTTATTTTCATGGAAGTTAAAATAAACTTTGAATAATTTATTTTATAAAATCAATTATGAATTGATTTTCCATCATAAGAAAAATTTATATAATAAATTTATTTTCATGGAAGTTAAAATAAACTTTGAATAGTTTATTTTATTTTATAAAATCAATTATGAATTGATATTCCATGATAAGAAAAATTTATATAATAAATTTATTTTCATGGAAATTAAAATAAACTTTGAATAATTTATTTTATTTTATAAAATCAATTATGAATTGATTTTCCATGATAAGAAAAATTTATATAATAAATTTATTTTCATGGAAATTAAAATAAACTTTGAATAGAATATTTTATTTTATAAAATCAATTATGAATTGATTTTTCATGATAAGAAAATTTTATGTAATAAATTTCTTATAAAATTTTATTCCATAAGAAAAAAGGAGACATGGTTGTTTTTATTATAAATTAAATTGTGATAAAAACTTGGCATGATGGAATAAATCATAAAGAAATTAATATGATAAATTTCTTATGAAAATTTATTCCATAAAAAAAAGGAGACTTGGCGGTTGAGAGGCCACTATATAAAGGAACCAAGGCAAGGCTTGGAAATTAATTCTAAGTGATCTAGAAATAAGCTCTCTCTCTCTCTCCTTCTCTCCCTCTCCCTCCTCTAGTGTCGCCGGCCGTAGAAGGGGAAACCCCTTGTTGTCGTGAGCTTCATCCACCGAGAAGCTGCCGTGAGAAGAAGAAGAAGCGGGCGCAACTCCTTCCTCCCCGGAATCTTGATTCCGTTCTTCGTTTGGTGGTTAGTCTTCTCATCTCTCTCTTGGTATTCTTGTCGTGTGATAAGTACCATTTTGTTGATTATTTTAGATGTTAAAATCCATGTTTGACCCATGTTTTACTTGCTTAATTGTGATTTTACCCTAGGTTTTAGAACTTCCTCTTATTTTGGACTTAATTGTAAATTTGCACATATTTGGATTATTTGGCCACTAAATTTTTGATCTATTTTTTGTAGGCATGAAAGGTTCAAGGACCTAGGGCATACTGGGTCAAACTTGAGTCGGAAGTGGACCCAGATCGAGTTATCAAGTTTCGGTTTAATCTGGGTCGTCCGATTCAAAAGCGGCTAGATCTGAGCCATCCGGGACTATCTAAAGCAATCTGAGCTAGGGTTAGGGTTGATCAAGCACTCTGATCAAGATCTGAAGGTTTCGTCCCAATCAGAGCACATTCAACCGTTGGATCAAGCTCGGAGGGCTCTAGATCGTCCATTCAAAGATTTGAGTGATCTGGACCATCCGTTGCACATCTGGAGGATCCGAGCTACCACGAGGCAGATCCTGATCCCTGATCATCATCATCAAAGTTTGGATTAAATCAGAGCAAGATCAGCCGTTGGATTCATCCAAATCAATCTGGACCGTCCAATGCCAAATACTTAAGCAAATTCTGCGCAGCTTCTTCCCTTCATCGCGTCTTCGCCGCAACAGTAGCTTCCTTCGATTTTTCTTCGTGTTCTTCAAGTTTTCATCCATCCGAAGGTGTGATCCCTCAATCCTTCACTAGAGCAAGAGCTAGGTCAGTGGAGAGGGTTCTCTGTGAGGTTTTCAGATTGGATTTTGCTCAATAACAGGGCTGCGTGAGGTTTCAGCAGTTCTGTTATCCGATTTCAGCGAGCTTAGCTGTGCACCATCGCCATTGCATCCGAGCTATCCAGAGGGGTTCCTTGGAAGGCTCGGATCATTCCCTAATCCCAATCGCAATCCACCACAGCGAGTTTGAAGAAGTTGGAAGCAGTTTCGGCTTGAGAAGGGTCTGAATTGATTCGGTAGCAGAGACAGTTCTTCCACTGATTTGCTGAGCTTGCGGGTCCGAGGTTCTCCCTTGATTGACGACCAAGGAGCTCTTGAGTTGGAGAAGGGTTGAGGAGTAGTTTAGCTAGCTAGTTTTCATTGTTTAGCTGTAATTTAAATTTCTGCAAGTGTTTGTTTCTGATTTCGTAACAGTTGCTGTAGCTTCCATTTCCACTTCGATTTTGTTTTAATTAGGTTCAATTCTTGCAGGTAATCAGTTAGTGAACTTGTGTAGTGATAGATTGCATTTAATTTCAGTTTATTTCTGTGTTTTATGCTTGCGTATCAGATCCTTGGTTGCGTGCCAACTTAATTCTGCATTTTCAATTCTTACCTTTGTGTTCCTGCGTTTTGTTCCAACTTGCTTTAGTTTTACTTTATGAATTTATCTTGCAGTTTAGTCTAGCTAAATAGCACTCGATTTTAGCTTTGCGCATTAGTTATTGTGTTTCAACTTCAAATCTGAAATCTGAATTCCATTTCTGCAATCCCAGCTCATTTCTGAAATTCCAGCGCATGATTTCTGAGTTCTTGTGTCAAATAAATGTAAGTTCTACTTAAGCCTTGCTGATCTTTAGGATAGAGCATCCATTTCAGTTTATTTACTGGGTTTGTGTCTAATTTGTTTCTATTTTCTGCATTCCAATTCAGTTTATGATACTGCTGTGTTCAGTCTTGTTTATCTGCACATCCAATTTCTGCATTGAATGGATCTTGAATTTCTGATTCCAGCTCGTTCATGCACAGCAATTTTTCTATCAGCATGGTTTTCCAAGTGAGATCAATTCAGTTTCTGAAATATTGCATCTTGTTTCTGTATTTCTGAATTCCTATTGCTGCATTCTGCCTCCAATGCTGCCTACCGGATTTAATTCTGCAATCCTAAGCTTGATTCTGATGAAGTTTGCATCAGTTAAGATCTGAGCTGGAGTTCTTTTGCATTAGAAAGTAGTTACTCAGTGTGATTTCTTGCATCTTAATTGCTGCAGCTTTCAATTTCTGCACATCCTGTCTTCAATTTCTGCAAATTCTGTCTTCAACTTTCTGCACTTTTGCCGCAGGGTTCTGCACCAGTTGTTTTGGAATTTTTCATTCCAATCAGTGTTTTCTCTTCACTGGCAACTTGGTCTTCCAAGCTGAATTAATCAGCTACGAATTCCTGCATTTAAATTCAGTTTTGGCACATCAACTTTTCTTTGTATCAAGTCAAGATCAATTTTGGCACATAAGCTTTCATAAGCTTCCTTTTTGCGTACCAAGTGTTGGTTGCATGCAATTTGTATCAAGTGGATGTTTCGGTTTGAATGTTGTAGATCCTGAAGCTCAATCTAATTTGTAGTGGCATTTTGCAATTGGAATCAGATTTGTTTTCCAAAATTGTTTTAGTGCCTTGAATGAGTTTCCCATTGGTTGAGTTATCCATTGCTATCACTTGTTTGATTCATTGAGTTGAGTTCTCTACTTTCTCATTGTGATTTCGTTTCCAATTGCAACCCAAAACCCGAATTCACATTCGAAACCCGAAAACTAGTCCCGAGGAAAAATATGACTTGTGGCCCCTTTACTACGTTTTCATATTTTGATTGCAAAAAGGGTTTCCAGCATCTTTTTATAAATTCTAAATTCTGACGGACCCACATTCGTGACAGTCTAAATCAGGTCCGTCATCGTGCCTTTGGAGAATCTAGTAGTTCTTGTTGGCACGAAACTCGTGGCTTTGCGAAGTCATCCCGAAGAAAACTCGACGTGGACGCGAATAGAGGCGGAGCTTCCAAGGGACGCTTACGGTTGGATCTTGTCCCTTCCTTCGAGTTACGTGAGGTAATGAGTAAATTAGTTTACTTTCCGCAAAATTTTAAATGTATGATCATGTCTACACAATATAAGGTTGCATGCTTAGATGTGTGGTTAAATAATTTGGAAAATTATTTATGCTAAACCTTCCGCTGCACGTAATTAATTTTAAAATTATGAACCTGCATCATGTTAATATGCACCCGGTCCTAACACCTAAAACCTCCATATTTCGAATTGTATAGGCATGAATTGAGAGGGAGCATCTATCAACATGGTTGATTGATATTGGGTGCTCCAAATACATGAACTAAGATGAATTGGTATTCTCCACAATAAGAGGGCTAAGTTAGGATTTTCTTTAGAATTGCCTACATTTAGCAAATTAAGACAATTTTTTTGAAGTTTCTGAAATTCTCTGAATTAAGCAAATGCATGTCTAACAAACTCTCAGATGATGAGGGCAGTGACTTTTGAGTTTTCTGATTAGTAGAATACAACTTTATGATGATGAATTCATTGTGATCGAAGGAGTATAAGGAGTTTCATGTCTACATTACACTATGCTTCAGTTTGATACAAACTTGAATTAGGACTATGAATTGCCTCGAATGTTTAGCTTCATTATTTCAAGTTTGAGGTCACTGTAAGCTGAGATTTAAGTTAGAATAACTGCTTATTTTTGCAATATCTTATGATATATCTTAGACTTAAGTTTTCCTCAATATTTTTGGAAATGAACCTAGTTGAGTATGCCATAATTTTAATGTATGTATTATTAACATTAATCTACGGCATGAAAATTTCGTTTAAGAACAAGATGAACACATTACTTCTCAACTCCCTCATTGTTTTATTTGAACTGATCACTCATGAGGCTTTGATAGACAAGAACATGAGCTTAAGGTCTAGGATTAATGCTTTCTTTGTATCAAACTAAGGTTCTATGACTTGTTTGTTTTCCCATCTACCTGGTATCACACCTGATGCCTTCCATATGCCTGATACTAAATGGATACAAGTCTAGTTTTTTTAAAAAATGCTTAAATCACAAGGAAACGATTTTCTTTGATGACATGGGAAAATACATTTTGGGTTAAGGGAAACCTTATTAGGATTAAATGGATTAAATCTGATTGTATTTAGGGTTTAGAAGTAGTTGAGGGTTGAACTAAACCTGGTTTCAGAGTTTCTGAAAGTTCGGTTTTGAAATCTGATCAGAACAAACATATCAGACTTCTGTATCAGACCTGATCGGTCCACCGACCGATCAGGGCTCACCCTGATTGGTCACCGTGACCGATCAGGGATCATTCTGATCGGTCCGATGACCAATAGATCAACGTTGATCAGAGGTATCAGACTACTCCTCAGTCCGATCACCTTTCATCAAATTGTGTCAGATTATATCATACTGATACACACAAATCTGATACAAACCAATTACAATTGAAACATACTTGATCATCCATTGATACAAACCTGGTACTAAGTGAGTATAAATTTGTTCAAGTGTTAAAATATGGGTAGGAATTTTTAAGGACCCTTGATTCTCAGAAATTGTTCTGAAATATCAAGTGTTAAAATAAGGTGTGGTTATCAGAACAAACTTGTTCCTGGAACCTTATGGCTTATCCAAATCTGTGTTGGAATGTTCAAATCTATAAGTACAGGGTTGGTTGAATCATGACTCTCACGAAACTCAAATCATGTTTCAGAAATTTTTCTGAAATATCGAATATCAATAGAGTCTACTCCCCGGTTGTGGAATTTCAGTTGTTAATGCAGTCTGATCTTGAACGAATCAGAGTTACAGAAATTTTTCTGAAAACTAATCATTCATAGATAAATCAGAAATTTTTCTGTATCAATCATCAGTCTGATGAAGCTGCTTTACTTACTTGTCATATGAAACATATACATGTTTTGATCATGATATAATTCTGTATATGTTTTCATATGCAATTCAAGAATTTACCTTTGAATATTTTAGGTTTGGGGAGAGACCCGTGTTTGAGGGGGAGATATGTTTAAACATAATAACCATACCCTTTTCGATGTTTGACAAAGGGGGAGAGAATGGTTGATTAAGTTTATGGTTATTGTAGGGGGAGGACTTTGATTCCCTTACGATAATTGAATTGCCTTCAATTGGTCTCTGATACCTAAACTTAAATCGGGTTGTCAAACAACAAAAATGGGGAGATTGTTGATGCAGTCTGACCCTAATTATTGTTTTGGTGTTGACACTGATTTAAGTTTGATTTAAGTTTGGTTGCATGAATTCGGATTAAGTCCTGGTCGGGGACTGGGCACGAAGGGATTAAAATCCCGGTGAGTGAAGTCGGGTCCTGGTGGGTAAAGCCAGGTTGATTGAAATCCCGGTGAGTGAAGCCGGGTCCTGGTGAGTGATGTTAGGTTGATTGAAATCCTGGTGAGTAAAGCCAGGTGACCGAAATCCTGGTGAGTGAAGCCAGGTGACCGAAACCCTGGTGAGTGAAGCCAGGTCCTGGTGAGTGAAGCCAGGTGACGAAAATCCCGGTGAGTGAAGCCGGGTCCTAGTGAGTGAAGCTAGGTGACGAAAATCCCGGCGAGTGAAGCCGGGTCCCGGTGAGTGAAGCCGGGTGATCGAAACCCTGGTGAGTGAAGCCAGGTCCTAGTGAGTGAAGCTAGGTTGAATGAAGTCCCGGTGAGTGAAGCTGGGCACTGAGTCTTGGTCTTGGGGACTAAGCACGAGTCAGAGAAGGCTAGGGAGGCTGTTCTCTGGACTTAGGGTCGAATTTGAGGGAGTTGGATCGGTCTGGTGACCGATCAGAGAGTTGGCACGAACTCCCTATTGTGGATCGGTCTGGTGACCGATCCAGAGAGGTCTGATCGGTCTGGTGACCGATCAGGTAGCGAACGGAAGCATTGTTTGGCTTCTGCTGGGTTTCTGATTGGTCTGGTGACCGATCAGAGAGAAGTCAGATGGGTTCTCAAAGTTTCTGTGAGGAACTTTGATCGGTCAATCTGACCGATCAAATTGTCGCGAGAATCCTCATCCTGACCGATCAGGATGGCTCCTGATCGTTCAGGGAGTGACCTGATCGGTCACCAGACCGATCAGGGAGCGTGGGTTGAGAAAGCTGAAGGTTTTCACTTCAGCTGTTGGATCGGTCTGGTGACCGATCCCCAATACTTGATCGGTCAGTGTGATCGATCACAGATGGATCCGCGATCCCAGTTTTCTCACTGTGGACCGATCAGTCTGGAGCCTGATCGTTCAGGACTATCCCTGATCGGTCTGGTGACCGATCAGGGTCATCACTGATCGGTCTGGGGACCGATCAGTAACTGAACTTTAATTCAAATACGCTGTTAGGCTTCTGATCGCATTCTGATTTCCTTCTGAACACTACTGATATATGCTCTGAGTCTTCTGATACTTGATCCTCTATTGATTTGCTGTTCTAATCATCTGCTAAGTGTGCAGGTAACTCAGGATTACTCGAGGAGGGTCAATGGGAGTCTTTCTATGAGCAGGTTTGGACGTTTTCCTCTTCTCAGGTTTTAATGGACGTCTGAGCTACTGGCAACGGCTGAGAAGCTGACTGGGGCTCGGCTGAGGAGAGATCAGGGAGTCCAGGAGAGGTCAGTGTAGCTGGGGCTGCTTCAGATGAGTAGCTGGTGAGCTGCAAAGGAGCGTCTGTGACCTGGCGATGGGAAGAAGGTTAAGTGTTGGCTGACGAAGAAGAGAAGGAATCTCTTCGAGCAACAACTCTTCATCCCTTATGCATCACTCTGAATAGTCAAGCAACTCTTGCATACACTTTAAGCAATCTGCGACTTGAGCACTTGGAAGAGGCAGAGAGCTTGGCGAGTCCATCAGCAGCAAGCAAACACGAAGAGCAGGGAGTTCTTGCGTGAGAGTTGTGCTGGGTGGAGCTCGGTGAAGAGTTCTTGTGTTTTTTCTGTCCTAGTGCTCTGTAAGCCTTCTTGTGTTTCTCTATGCTTAATTACAACATTATGTTGAAACGCTGTGGAGAGGTTTCTCCACCGAGAAGGAGGTGTTATTTTATCCTGATTTCCCGGGGCTTGATCTGCCGACGATCAAGGGATCGCCCACCTCACGGTCACGCCAAAGAGTAGGGGCAAGTTATCCCTGAATCTTGTAAATCCTCCTTGTTAGCGACCTTGTATTGTTATTTCGGTTTGTATTCTTTGTTGGGATCGGATGGCTAGAGAGGGGGGGGTGAATATAGCCAAACACAATTTTCTTGAGCTTTCAAAAACTTTCTGCACTTCAAGAGTTAAGCAGCGGAAACAAACAACATAAGTGCAGAAACAGAAATGACAAACAGAAATCAAAACAAAGAAAGCAAACCAGACGACACAGTGATGTACAAGGTTCGGGGATAACTTGCCCATACTCCTTGGCGTGCCCGTAAGGTGGGCGATCCCTTGATCGTCGGCAGATCAAGCCCCGGTGAACACCGGATATCAAGCGCCTCCTTCTCGATGAAGAAACCTCTCCACAATCGTCTCAGTAGATGAATACAAGATAAGCACACAAGGCACTCGAGAAGGCAAGCTCACAAAGATGTACAAGAAAGCTCAAACACAAAGCAATAGAGAGCACAAACACAGCCCAGCCAAACTTCCCAAGGCTCTGTCTTGTTCGCCACCGCTCCTCTGCATCCAGCTTTGTCTCTTAAGCTCCTGCTCAACGTCGCCAGCTCCATCAGCACCACTGACTCACACCCTGACCCACTGACCTCTCTGAGCACTCAGTCCACTGGACACTCCTCCAGCTGAGCCTCCGTCAGTTGCCAGCCGCGCCTTCGTCAGTTGCTAGTTGCGCCAGACGCCGTTGAGACCTGAAAACATAATAGATCCAAACTTGCTCCAAGGAAAGCCTCCCATTGACCCTCCTTGAGTGTTTGAATCACCTGCTATCACCTGCACACTCCAACAGAGGCTTAGCAATGCATATCAAAAAGAAATCAGCAAGTAGCAAAGAATCGGCAGTGAAAACAGACTTCTGACAGCTTATTTGAATTCAAATTCTACTCCTGATCGGTCACCAGACCGATCCAGAAGTCTTCTGCACACTCCTGATTAGTCCCCAGACCAATCAGGCTCAGCCTGATCGGTCACCAGACCAATCAGGCTCCAGCCTGATCGGTCACCAGACCAATCAGGCTGCTTCCTGACCAATCAGAAGTCATCCTGATCGGTCATAAGGAGAAACTCTCGACACTTGATCGTTCTCTAGACCGATCTGAACAGTATTCCTGATCGGTTACCAGACCGATCAGGAGCAGATCAGTAAGGTCCCCAAAACCCACTATATGCTCCCTGATCGGTCACCAGACCGATCAGAAGCCAAGCAGTGAGTAAATTGTCTTCTCCATGATCGGTCATCAGACCGATCAGGAGCAAAGCAGTAGGTTCCCAACCTCACTGTATACTCCCTGATCGGTCACCAGGCCGATCAGCCATCGCTGGATCGGTCACCAGACTGATCCACGAAGGAGCACTGTGCCAACTTCCCTGATCGATCACCAGACCGATCCAGGCAAGCCCAAATGCACTCTAAGTCACGAGAACAAGCCTCCAGCCCTTCTCTGACTCGTGCCATGCCCAGCTTCACTCACTGGGACTTCAACCTAGCCCTCCAAGCTAGGATTTCATCCACCCTAGCCCTCCAATCTAGGGACCTGACCCTCCAAGTCAGGATTTCATCCAACCTAGCTTCACTCACTAGGACCTGGCTTCACTCACCAAGGTTTTTCACCTAACCCTCCAGTTGGGACTTTTCACCTAACCCTCCAAGTTAGGACTTTTCACCTAGCCCTCCAAGCTAGGACTTTTCACCCAACCTTCCAAGTTAGTATTTTTCCACACCTAGCCCTCCAAGCTAGGACCTGGCTTCACTCACCAGGATTTCATCTAACCTGGCTTCACTCACCAGGACCCGGCTTCACTCACCGGGATTTCAGTCACCCAGCTTCACTCACCGGGACCCGGCTTCACTCATCGGGATTTCAACCTAGCTTCACTCACTAGGATTTCCATCACCTGGCTTCACTCACCAGGACCCGGCTTCACTCACCGGGATTTCCAATCACCTGGCTTCACTCACCAGGACCCGGCTTCACTCACCAGGATTTCCACCACCTAGCTTCACTCACCAGGACCCGGCTTCACTCACCGGGATTTCCCATGCCAGCGTGCGATCTCCCGATCCACCTGGACTTAACCCATATTCAACCAAACTTGAATCCAAACTTTAATCCGTGTCAAACACCAAAACAACAACCAGGGACAGACTGCATCAACATTCTTGTCTTTGTTTTTCTATGTTTCCGCTGCCATTAACCCTAAGTGCAGAAAAACTTGAGAAGTTTTAAAAGAGAGCAAAAGTCAGTGTCTGGCTACATTCACCTCCCCTCTCTAGCCATCCAAGCACCAACAATTTCGTACCGTCGGCAAATTTTTTGACGGAATAAAAATTCCGTCAGAAAATACAATCGATGGAATTACGATTTTCGTCGAAAATTTCAGACGGAATTAGTAGTTTCCGTCGGAAATTACTAATTTCTGTCGGAATTTTCCGATGGAATCGCGGTTTCCGTCGGAAATACATTTTCGATATCTTCCGACGGAAATCAATTTCCATCGGTAATCCAAAAAAAATTATGGTTTAATTTGTATTTAGAATTATCATATATACAATTTTCAATCACTGTAATTCAAACGAGAAATAAGATATGTCACGCCCCGAGACCCAAGAGCCGCTGTTCCAATATAAAATCGGACAGCACCTCCCCTGTCCGGCGGACAATTTACACATACACACCACAATATAACAATACCACGCAGTTATATTTGGCCTCAGGCCTCAAAAGATATATAGACACGACACAAATGCACAAGACAACTAAGTAAATCATACCTGACTGCGGACCGGTCCGACTTACGACGAAACAACCAATACACAATAACCCCTTAGGCACACTACAACCCACACAAGACATATACAAAGTCCTAAAGGAAATATGAACTAAAAATACATCGCCAAGTTCAAAAACAAAACTCCGACGTCGCGATGGGTAGGGACTGGCGGCTGGGCTCTTCTGGCGACTCCAAGTATCTCAACCTGAAATAAAAACATATGGCAACGGTGTGAGTCCATAAACTCAGCGAATACCCAGTAGATATGCATAGTATGTTATAATAACAATAGAAGTCTACGCTGATACAACCTCATATGAACAATAGGAAGAAAGGGGTATACTGAAGATACTGAATAAAGATACATACCAGAATCCATCTATCCTGCAGAGGGTGAAATAAATCCCTATGGAACAAGTATAACATATAAACCAAGGTATACAGGTATCCAGTATATGCATGTCAATCAAGTGCAGCAAATAAATGCAGCAAACACAATCAAGTGCACAATGCATCGTATGCATATGATGCAATGTCATGGTCACCCCCTAACACCAGTCAAGACACCGAGACAGGCGATACTGTGTCGGCCGAGTGGGTAGAGCTGTGACACTGTACGCACCCTGCTATCACTGCTCCTGAGTGACCGAGTGGACAGGATGCTGGTGGAGTGAACACTCCACCCCATATATATATGGGGGAGATATCTCTCTCATCTTCTCTGGTCTATGGGAAGAGAAGGGATCCCTGCTTGCTACCACGATCCAAAACCACTACCCATGAGCGGTTGAGCGGAGCAATACAGAGCAAATGCACACACGCTACGGTATCCACTAACCCATGAGTGGCCGTGTGTGCATATCATGTGCTGGAAAACGATTAGGCTCAACCACAAGGGAGTCGCTGATCGCCGGCATGCAACAATGCAAAGATGGTGTATGATAGATACACATACCTCCCTCCCAAGTCCTCAGTATACTAGGTCTCAGTCTGAAATCCTATAATTGGAAATACAGTTAACCTACAAGGTATACTGGCCGAAAACTACAGATCCCTTAAGGTCAAAGGCAGGAGATACATCACGATCTCTAAGCATACATCTAGATATGACACTACCTGATACTGTATGGAACTAACAGCATAATAACTCAGGGATAACTAACAAGTATCCAGAACTGACATAATAATTAAGGGATAACTAACAAGTATCCAGAACAGACATAATAACTCAGGGATAACTAACAAGTATCCAGAACAGACATAATAACTCAGGGATAGCTAACAAGTATCCAGGTCAGGCAATATAACTCAGAGATAACTAACAAGTATCCAGTTCAGATATAATAACTCAGGGATAACTAACAAGTATCCAGTTCAGACATAATGACTCAGGGATAACTAACAAGTATCCAGGTCAGGCAATATAACTCAGGGATAACTAACAAGTATCCAGAACAGACATAATAACTCAGGGATAGCTAACAAGTATCCAGGTCAGGCAATATAACTCAGGGATAACTAACAAGTATCCAGTTCAGATATAATAACTCAGGGATAACTAACAAGTATCCAGTTCAGACATAATGACTCAGGGATAACTAACAAGTATCCAGGTCAGGCAATATAACTCAGGGATAACTAACAAGTATCCAGAACGGACATAATAATTCAGGGATAACTAACAAGTATCCAGTTCAGGCATAATAACTCATGGATAACTAACAAGTATCCAGATCATGCATAATAACTCAGGGATAGCTAACAAGTATCCAGTATAGACATGATAACTCAAAGATAACTAACAAGTATCCAGGACAGGCATAATAACTCAGGATTAACTAACAAGTATCCAGGTCAGGCATAATAACTCAGGGATAACTAACAAGTATCCAGGACAGGCATAATAACTCAGGATTAACTAACAAGTATCCAGGTCAGGCATAATAACTCAGGATTAACTAACAAGTATCCAGGTCAGGCATAATAACTCAGGGATAACTAACAAGTATACAGATCATGCATAATAACTCAGGGATAGCTAACAAGTATCCAGTATAGACATGATAACTCAAAGATAACTAACAAGTATCCAGGACAGGTATACTAACTCAGGGATAATAAATAAGTATCCAGAACAGACATGATAACTCAGGGATAACTAACAAGTATCCAGAACAGGCATAATAAACAGGGATAGCGTATGATCTTACTGCTATCTATAACAGTCTATGCATAACAAGATGACAATATCATAAAGATAAGTCAAAGGGTACCCGCCTCAATCGTAAGATGCTCGTATCAGAAAGAACCTCCCGTCCGCTAATCAGCAACGATCAATGTCCTGTATCAGAGGACATAGTTTTTAGCTATCATAACAGGTGATAAATTAGCTAAACGAGCTACCTCAATTTATTAGAATCGTCCTTATTATCCCGTTTCATTTAATTAACCATAATTAAATGATTAACCCTTAATGATCCCGTGCTCTTAGATTAGATTCCTATTAGGTTTCGAGGCCCAACTTTATCAAGTTTAGTTTATTAGGTTTAATCTCAAATTAAACCTAATTCGTAGTTCAACCAATCATTCATGTCTTTATCCCAATTAACCATCCCATTATCCACAATCGATCACTAATTGATTTCATTAGGTTTAACATAATGACGATCCAATCAAGGCAAGAATCACAAAATCACTCGGTATTGCTCCAGAAAGTTCTCCAAATCATTATTTTAAATCCACCAGAAGATCTAGAACCGAATATGCTTTAACCCTAGAAACTCAATCACAAGGTTCACGGTAAGAAATTCCCAAATCAGAACAAATATGGTGCCAACATAAGGAGGATAAGTGCCATTCTTGAGGAGCTCAGAACAGTGACTCAAATAAGAACTTCATCTACAATCTACTGATTTAAGAGCAACAAGACGGACATTGGAAATCGGACAGGATCAGTATTGATCGTATCATATCTTACCTTTGATGGCAGGCCAAAATTCAGCTACTCACATCCAACCGATCAGGCAATGAACAAGTGAAGCTCTCCTTCTCAACCCAACTCCTCACGGCATACAAACATTAATCAACATCAAAATCAAGCTACCTCCTGGCCTACAACTCACGGCACAATTAAACCCATTCAATCCTCAGATCAAAAATCTTAAGAAAAGAGAACTCACGTTGGAAATTGATTTGGAACAGATCCAAAACATCCAAAACCTTACCTATGATGCTCGGTGTGGAACCTCTGCACAGACCAGCCACGATCGGGATTCCCTGCTTCAAACAATGGCACCGGTGCGATGGATCGAGACTTGGCTCGACGATGGCGACAATGAAAGGAAGGAGAAGAGGAGTCGGCGATGAGGGAGAAGAGAGGCTTCGCTAGGGCTTGGAGAGGTAGCCCTATTGCTTCACGCCGTGAAGAGGGGATGAGTCGGTGGCTAGGCTAGGGCACGCGAAAGTGAGGGAAGAAGGGAGGAGTCGGGCGTCGGTGTCGGCTGCTTTGGCTTCGGGCGGCTAGGGCTCGGGGAGAAGAAGTCGGCTGTGGCAGCGGCTGTGGCTGCGAGCGAGCGAAGGGAGGAAGCAGTCGACGCCTTGGCTGCGAGTTAGGGCACGCAGATCGGGGGGGTTGCGGCGCAGGCAAAGTAGAGCTTATAAGGTGGGGGCTTTTTACAAAAAGCCCCTCACATTTAGTAATTTTAATTCTACCCTTAGTGGTTTTAGCTATTTAACCCTCCAACTTATTGTAATCCACCTCCATAATCTCTAGGGTTAGAATACTTACCCTTTCGTAATTTAAGAGTTTACCTGAAAACCCTTGATAAGTATTAAGTTTTTACAATAAAGCCCCTTGGGCTCCTCCCGTAGGCCGGAAAACCTAGACTCTATCCGGAAAAATCACGAAAAATTTTCTGGTCCGGATTTTTGAAGTGCCGTATTTTACATTCTCCCCCACTAATAAAAATTTGGTCCCCAAATTTGCACCATTCCTCATACGACATACAGTAACAGCTACACATGTCTGTACTCCTCATGAGTAATCACTTCGGTTGATACCCTAAGGTTACACTGCTACGGGCCAACTGGGTTATCAATTCAGAGGTTATCATCCAATAAGCAGGGACAACTAAACAACCAATCATTCATCACCTCTATCAAGGGACTCAATCCTAAGATCACTGGTGCCAAGTCTATACTCTGATCCTCAAACATAAAGCATCCAATCCATGAGTATCACTCAAGTATCCCCCAGATCAATGACATTCTTCGAACATCACGAGGCATGTATATATCTTCTGATAGATTGTCGAAAGACAACAAATAGTTAAAGTTTCTGCCAAAATCGCATACCATATGCTACCATCACTAACAAACTTCCTAAATAATCAATCACCGAAAGATCATCATCCACTTAATGATTCATCAAAAATTTACAAATCCGGTAAGTCCATGCCCACTACTAGAATCCTCAAAGCACAACACATCATAGAGATTCATCAATCTCTATCGATCTCTCATCACCAACGAGAAAGTCCATGGTGATATCAACCTTATCATCTCATGAATTAATAGGTCCACATAGGGGTATAATAACCGAAAACCAGTGGTCATCTTTGACCTCCTGATCAATGTCCAGTATCTCACCGAAAGGTAAAGATTATAGCTAACTCTACATCCTCAACTCCCTAGCGGGTCATAGATTCCGATGCACCATCGAGGTTATCCAACCATATACATTCAATCTATGAGTCAAAATCTCTCATAGAATCACGTACAATGAACAAGTCAACCAACCATCGGCTCGTAACCCAATATTCTCTGATTCCTTCACTCAAGGTTCAGAAACCTCCGAGTTCCAACTCCATAACATACAGACACGCTATCTCTCATGAGTATCTCAATATACTCATAAAGTCATTCTTTTATTTTCCCACAGGTCGTCCGCGATAATATCTAACTAGAGGTGACCTAGTCTTGTAAGTGATTTGCCTCCGTGCAAATCATAAGTCCGTAGATACCCTCTTGGTTATTTAGACCAAGCAAAAGCAATGACCCATAAATGTCAAGCAACTAGCTTCACACTTTTCCGTATCGGCTCAAGTCACCTATCAAACTGCACCGTCTAGGTCATCAACCAGGTACGCATGATCCATGGTCAAAGTCCTCATCGAATAGGATGTATCAATCCTCTACTAACGATGATAGCATATAGCTAATGCTACCCTTCTACATCCATGTAGGTCAGAAACCCTAGTCGTGCCGTCCAGGTCACCTAACTAGGCACATGCAACCCAAATGTCTGAAACTCCTTGAACTAGGGGAAGTTGATCCTACACTGATTGAGCCAACTACGATAACCAACCCTAGTTCTCGCTTAGCTAATAATAGCTAATACACGTACTATGAATAGTAAGGTCTAAGAAAAACAACAATCCTAAACCTCCAATAGATTGTCGACAAATTCGACCTTTGCTTTCCGACTGAACAATCGGTGCTACTAGAGAATTACCATTCCCCAATCCAATATCTCATCCACAACCTGTCACTAATCGCTCACATGAACGATCATGAATAAAATAGATTGACAACATGTCAATCCAACTAAAACCAAGTCCACGAACATCTATCCATCAAGTATGTATATAAGATCCCACCAAGCTGGGATAGTCTAACCAAGTTACTAGATGGGTATAAGAATAATAACATTATCCGCTAACATGAGTGGAATTTTAACCATACCTAAATATACATGAATGGACACATAATCCCATGACATAAGAGAATTCCTAACCATACTTTAACATACAGGAATAGTCACATGATCAGTAATATGAAAAAATTTCTAACCTTACCTAAATATACATGAAAGGAAACATAATCCCATGACATAAGAGAATTCCTAACCATACTAAATACAGGAATGATAACATGGTCTCATAACATAAGAGAATTTCTATCTATACATAACTATACAGGAATAACAACATGATCCAATGACATAAAAGAATTTCTATCCATCCTAACTAGGATAAGGGATACAAGAGGTCGGAAGAAATACCTGTCGCAAGAAAAAGTCCCATCGCGCCAAGTCCCAAACAACCACATCGATAAAACTATTCCGAACAAATCCGGAAAGACTCGTAAAACAAGTAGACACCATAACTCCACAAGTCCTCAAGGTATCCGATAACTTGGGCTCTGATACCAAAATAAATTGTCACGCCCCGAGACCCAAGAGCCGCTGTTCCAATATAAAATCGGACAGCACCTCCCCTGTCCGGCGGACAATTTACACATACACACCACAATATAACAATATCACGCAGTTATATTTGGCCTCAGGCCTCAAAATATATATAGACACGACACAAATGCACAAGACAACTAAGTAAATCATACCTGACTGCGGACCGGTCCGACTTACGACGAAACAACCAATACACAATAACCCCTTAGGCACACTACAACCCACACAAGACATATACAAAGTCCTAAAGGAAATATGAACTAAAAATACATCGCCAAGTTCAAAAACAAAACTCCGACGTCGCGATGGGTAGGGACTGGCTGCTGGGCTCTTCTGGCGACTCCAAGTATCTCAACCTGAAATAAAAACATATGGCAACGGTGTGAGTCCATAAACTCAGCGAATACCCAGTAGATATGCATAGTATGTTATAATAACAATAGAAGTCTACGCTGATACAACCTCATATGAACAATAGGAAGAAAGGGGTATACTGAAGATACTGAATAAAGATACATACCAGAATTCATCTATCCTGCAGAGGGTGAAATAAATCCCTATGGAACAAGTATAACATATAAACCAAGGTATACAGGTATCCAGTATATGCATGTCAATCAAGTGCAGTAAATAAATGCAGCAAACACAATCAAGTGCACAATGCATCGTATGCATATGATGCAATATCATGGTCACCCCCTAACACCAGTCAAGACACCGAGACAGGCGATACTGTGTCGGCCGAGTGGGTAGAGCTGTGACACTGTACGCACCCTGCTATCACTGCTCCTGAGTGACCGAGTGGACAGGATGCTGGTGGAGTGAACACTCCGCCCCATATATATATATGGGGGAGATATCTCTCTCATCTTCTCTGGTCTATGGGAAGAGAAGGGATCCCTGCTTGCTACCACGCTCCAAAACCACTACCCATGAGCGGTTGAGCGGAGCAATACAGAGCAAATGCACACACGCTACGGTATCCACTAACCCATGAGTGGCCGTGTGTGCATATCATGTGCCGGAAAACGATTAGGCTCAACCACAAGGGAGTCCCTGATCGCCGGCATGCAACAATGCAAAGATGGTGTATGATAGATACACATACCTCCCTCCTAAGTCCTCAGTATACTAGGTCTCAGTCTGAAATCCTATAACAGGAAATACAGTTAACCTACAAGGTATACTGGCCGAAAACTACAGATCCCTTAAGGTCAAAGGCAGGAGATACATCACGATCTCTAAGCATACATCTAGATATGACACTACCTGATACTGTATGGAACTAACAGCATAATAACTCAGGGATAACTAACAAGTATCCAGAACTGACATAATAATTAAGGGATAACTAACAAGTATCCAGAACAGACATAATAACTCAGGGATAACTAACAAGTATCCAGAACAGACATAATAACTCAGGGATAGCTAACAAGTATCCAGGTCAGGCAATATAACTCAGGGATAACTAACAAGTATCCAGTTCAGATATAATAACTCAGGGATAACTAACAAGTATCCAGTTCAGACATAATGACTCAGGGATAACTAACAAGTATCCAGGTCAGGCAATATAACTCAGGGATAACTAACAAGTATCCAGAACAGACATAATAACTCAGGGATAGCTAACAAGTATCCAGGTCAGGCAATATAACTCAGGGATAACTAACAAGTATCCAGTTCAGATATAATAACTCAGGGATAACTAACAAGTATCCAGTTCAGACATAATGACTCAGGGATAACTAACAAGTATCCAGGTCAGGCAATATAACTCAGGGATAACTAACAAGTATCCAGAACGGACATAATAATTCAGGGATAACTAACAAGTATCCAGTTCAGGCATAATAACTCAGGGATAACTAACAAGTATCCAGATCATGCATAATAACTCAGGGATAGCTAACAAGTATCCAGTATAGACATGATAACTCAAAGATAACTAACAAGTATCCAGGACAGGCATAATAACTCAGGATTAACTAACAAGTATCCAGGTCAGGCATAATAACTCAGGGATAACTAACAAGTATCCAGGACAGGCATAATAACTCAGGATTAACTAACAAGTATCCAGGTCAGGCATAATAACTCAGGATAACTAACAAGTATCCAGATCAGGCATAATAACTCAGGGATAACTAACAAGTATCCAGATAGACATAATAACTCAAGATAACTAACAAGTATCCAGACAGGATATAACTCAGGGATATAAAAGTATCCAGAAAGACATGATAACTCAGGGATAACTAACAAGTATCCAGAACAGGCATAATAAACAGGGATAGCGTATGATCTTACTGCTATCTATAACAGTCTATGCATAACAAGATGACAATATCATAAAGATAAGTCAAAGGGTACCCGCCTCAATCGTAAGATGCTCGTATCAGAAAGAACCTCCCGTCCGCTAATCAGCAACGATCAATGTCCTGTATCAGAGGACATAGTTTTTAGCTATCATAACAGGTGATAAATTAGCTAAACGAGCTACCTCAATTTATTAGAATCGTCCTTATTATCCCGTTTCATTTAATTAACCATAATTAAATGATTAACCCTTAATGATCCCGTGCTCTTAGATTAGATTCCTATTAGGTTTCGAGGCCCAACTTTATCAAGTTTAGTTTATTAGGTTTAATCTCAAATTAAACCTAATTCGTAGTTCAACCAATCATTCATGTCTTTATCCCAATTAACCATCCCATTATCCACAATCGATCACTAATTGATTTCATTAGGTTTAACATAATGACGATCCAATCAAGGCAAGAATCACAAAATCACTCGGTATTGCTCCAGAAAGTTCTCCAAATCATTATTCTAAATCCACCAGAAGATCTAGAACCGAATATGCTTTAACCCTAGAAACTCAATCACAAGGTTCACGGTAAGAAATTCCCAAATCAGAACAAATATGGTGCCAACATAAGGAGGATAAGTGTCATTCTTGAGGAGCTCAGAACAGTGACTCAAATAAGAACTTCATCTACAATCTACTGATTTAAGAGCAACAAGACGGACATTGGAAATCGGACAGGATCAGTATTGATCGTATCATATCTTACCTTTGATGGCAGGCCAAAATTCAGCTACTCACATCCAACCGATCAGGCAATGAACAAGTGAAGCTCTCCTTCTCAACCCAACTCCTCACGGCATACAAACATTAATCAACATCAAAATCAAGCTACCTCCTGGCCTACAACTCACGGCACAATTAAACCCATTCAATCCTCAGATCAAAAATCATTAAGAAAAGAGAACTCACGTTGGAAATTGATTTGGAACAGATCCAAAACATCCAAAACCTTACCTATGATGCTCGGTGTGGAACCTCTGCACAGACCAGCCACGATCGGGATTCCCTGCTTCAAACAATGGCACCGGTGCCGATGGATCGAGACTTGGCTCGACGATGGCGACAATGAAAGGAAGGAGAAGAGGAGTCGGCGATGAGGGCAGAAGAGAGGCTTCGCTAGGGCTTGGAGAGGTAGCCCTATTGCTTCACGCCGTGAAGAGGGGATGAGTCGGTGGCTAGGCTAGGGCACGCGAAAGTGAGCGGAAGAAGGGAGGAGTCGGGCGTCGGTGTCGGCTGCTTTGGCTTCGGGCGGCTAGGGCTCGGGGAGAAGAAGTCGGCTGTGGCAGCGGCTGTGGCTGCGAGCGAGCGAAGGGAGGAAGCAGTCGACGCCTTGGCTGCGAGTTAGGGCACGCAGATCAGGGGGGGTTGCGGCGCAGGCAAAGGAGAGCAGAGCTTATAAGGTGGGGGCTTTTTACATAAAAGCCCCTCACATTTCAGTAATTTTAATTCTACCCTTAGTGGTTTTAGCTATTTAACCCTCCAACTTATTGTAATCCACCTCCATAATCTCTAGGGTTAGAATACTTACCCTTTCGTAATTTAAGAGTTTACCTGAAAACCCTTGATAAGTATTAAGTTTTTACAATAAAGCCCCTTGGGCTCCTCCCGTAGGCCGGAAAACCTAGACTCTATCCGGAAAAATCACGAAAAATTTTCTGGTCCGGATTTTTGAAGTGTCGTATTTTACAAGATATCTACTACATTCAAAACACATCCACACATATAAAACAATATACAAACGATATAAAACACATCCAATACATCTATACACATGTAAAACATATCCAACACATTCAAAGCTACTAAACATATTCGAACATAGCCAAAATATCCGCACATATATCAAAACACACATAAACTCATTTAAACACATACAAAACATATCTAATACATTCAAGGCGACCAAATACATCCAAATATAACCAAAATATTCACACACATAAAAATACACATAAACTCTAAATACATAAACTAAATTATCTAAACATAAATTAAAGTACTAAAGTAAGTAAATATGAATTCTAACTATTAAAAAAACTTACAAATGAATATAGATGTCTCACACTATCCGTTCATAATAAGATCGATATAAAAAACCTGTAAAAGTTAAAATACAATAGATTATGATCAAAATGATATATATAGATGTCTCATAGTATATTTTACATGAACTGTGTATATTTTACAAATGAATATAGATGTCTCACGGTATATTTTACATGAATTGTATAACTAATTTTAATTGTAATTAAAAAATACCTGAATCAAATATCTGAACGGTTGGAGATAAATAAAATATCATAGAGGAACCTGAAATAAAAATCAAATCAATATATTAGTAGACTATATATATATAATAAATATATTTTGTAAGGTTTAATATATAAAAAATACACATCCAATGATATATTATTCATAAATTAAAAAATTAATATGTAATTAAACATACCTCAAAAAAACTTAATCAGCCGAGTAAGAGGGCCCAGGAGTGTACTGCGATGGCGGACAAGGCAAAGAAGCTAGGAGGGATCGCATATGACTCATGAGTACTCTATTTTCTGCAACAAGCTTCTGATGCTCCTCATCTCTCCTTGCTTCATCAGCGACCCTCCTCTCCTTCTCAGCGGTCATCCATTCCGCCCTTCTCGCATTGATTGAACTTGATTGTGTAGGTCTCGATTTTCTTCTTAATATTCTGTGCATCTCACTAGAATAAGATGAACGGTAACTGGAATGACTCCTTGGAGTCCTTAAACGATCATCAAATACAACTTTGGCCTGAGAGCCAAGGTCGTAGATGGTGGAGTTCTTTATCCATCCATCGACAACATCATAATATATGCCATTAAATACCTCGGTAGATAGAGATTGTGACTCTCCCCCCACTATTGCAGGCTGAGATGCCTATGTGACTCTCTCAGTGATTTCCGTCTGTATTGTAAAATATAACATGATTAAAAAGTAATTCGATGAAAAGTACTAAAGGAAAGTAAAATAAAAATTAAGTAATGTTCTTACATGGATGGACGCAGAACGAGAATCAACGAATGTGTCATCTTTTTTCTTGTGGGTTTTCACAAAGACCTTTATACTGGTGGGCGGTCAAGCTAGCTCTCATTCCTGTATACAAATATATATTAGGCAAATATTATACAAGTATGATAATAAATGAAAATTGTACTTTGTGCCAACATTAAATTAAAGTCATCAAATCAAGAGTATGCTCTACTATAGATTTTGAAACCAGACGTATGTCGAGCAATTCCGGTACTTGAGCCACTTGGCTCGGCTTTTCTATAGGTCGAGTCTTATTGATATTTTCTTTCCACCTCTGTTCAGCTCAGGTAGCCGTCCATGCTCTCCATATCTCCTCAGAAATATACGTTAATTTTTTGCCCTTTTGTCTGACATAATAGAGGTAGTCTCTCCATATCTTTTCACGAAAATTTTCTATCGATCATCAGGATAAATCGAGAAGTTCCCACGAGAGAGATGAACTCACCAAGATTAATAGCGTGGGATTCGATTATCTTTTTGGAGGCATCACTGCAATAGTGATTATAGAATCATGTCTGACATTAATAATATCATAGATATCATAAGGTCATAACGATAATGGGAGATAACATTCCTTCTTTTGTGGCAACTCCCATTAATTTGGAGTAGTTAGTCGAAATGTATCAAATATGAATAAATGTTATTTTGATTATATCAATTAATTGAACAAACTTAAGTAACTTGTTAAACAAAATAAATAAACTTAAACATATATATGTTTAATTTATTAATATCTATGAATAATGTTGGTATAACATATTTATATTACCAAGTTGACTAACTAATTAAACAAATTTAAAATATAAAAATTAATTCAAATATCTTATTAAACAAATTTAAACAGCATCAAATTGGACTCAGACTTCAATTATTACCGTCCTGGTCAGCTACAAAGTAAGACGAGGGAAGGCTGTATCAGTTCAATTAAGAGAGTTGGGCAAAAATTAAATTGGGCATTGTTATTTTTTTAAAAAATAAAATTTAATTCAACTTATAAAAAAATTTATACATAAAGGACGTTCATATAATTTTTTTACGAATATAGTTAAATTTAATTATTAAAAATTATTTCAACATTAAAAAATCATTATAAAATTATTATAATAATAATTACTGCAAATTTATAATAGACAATAATTTTACTATAATTTTAATGATGTTTGAGTGATTTTTTCACTTTTAAATTACTTTAATTAAATTGAAAAAATAATAGTAAAGTATTTTAGGTATATTTATTTATTTATTAAATCGAATTAATTTATTTTTATAGATATTTTAGGTAAAAAATTCAGAAATATGGTCGGGTGGTTTCAGATTTTTGTTTTAAAAAAATGTTCTTTTAATAATTGTGTCAATTAGAATTTAGAAATGTACTTTATAAATTTTTAAAAAATATTAAATATCAGAATTTTAAAAATTATTTTAAACAAATAATTGCCGGGGCAGTTATCCGTTGACTTCTAGCCATAGCCAGATCCCCATTCCTAATTCGCCTCTCGAATACTGAAGCTTCGGAAATCTCTATCTTCTTCCAAAGCATTCCTCTTTCGCCTCGATCGCTATGATTCCCTCCATCGGCATCGGGCCAATCCTGAACAGGACATGGGATGCAGCTTCGATGTACCTCGCCAGGCCTCGATCTCGCGTCGAAGAATTGTGCCGATCCGTTGAGCGATTGAGGGCAAGATTGGAAGACGTCAACCAGGCCATCGATGAGGCTGAGCGCAACGGGCAAACCGCCACTGCAGAAGCTCGACTGTGGAAGCGCGAGGCTGAGGCGTTTTTATCTACGGAGGTCGTCGCTGCCATTCAACTGGACTACGGGGCGATGCGGTGCCTCGGAGGCTGGTCGTGGAATTGCGTCTCCATCAATCGAAGGGTCACCAAGAAGCTGAAGGAGGCGAAGGAGTTGATTAGCGGAGTGGCTGTTTCTAAGGTTGCAGCGCCTCTTCCGCCGCCGGCTGCCGAGGAGCTTCCCATTTCAAATAATGTCGTCGGGATGCAATCGAACCTGATCCAGATCGTGAATCACATTAGAGATGAAAATGTCAGGGTTATTGGCATCTACGGCATGGGGGGGATAGGAAAGACGACGCTTTTGAAGCTCATCAACAACCATAAAGAGATCTCCAAGCTCAAGTTTGAGCATGTCGTCTGGATTGTGGCCTCCAAAGGATGCAAATTGCAAAAGCTTCAGACGGACCTGGCTAAGAAGTTAAGATTGAATCTTGAAGATGATGATCAGAGTGAAGACGATCGTGCTTCTAAGCTCTTCCACTTCCTCAAGGAAAAGAATTGCTTGTTGTTTCTTGATGACATTTGGGAATCTTATGATCTTGTCAAGTTGGGGATGGAACAAGTACCTGCTCAACATGGCAAGGAGCTGAAGCGCAAGGTGGTAGTTTTCACGACGCGCAGCGAGCAAGTATGCACTGAAATGAGTGCAGACGTGATAAAAAAAGTGGAAGGCTTGTCAGCTGATCAAGGATGGGAACTCTTTATGAAATATGCACGCGAAGATATAATCAACTCGGAGCCAAGAATTAATCGAGTAGCAAAAGAAATTGCTAAAGAGTGTGCCGGTGTGCCCCTTGCTCTCATCACAGTCGGCAAAACCATGTCCGCAAAACGGTCATGGGAAGCTTGGAATGATGTCCTCACACAACTGAGACAATCACAGATGCCGAAAGTCACAGGTATGAAAGAACGAGATCCTATGTTTGCTGCATTTAAACTTAGCTATGATAGCCTAGAAGATGACAACATGAGAGCTTGCCTGTTGTGTTGCTCTTTGTGGCCTGAAGATTTCGGAATTGACAAAGTTGAACTAATACAGTGTTGGATAGGACTTGGCCTAATTGATGAGTGTGACTCAATCAATAAAGCATTCTATCGAGGGCACTCTCATATCGAGACTCTGATAACTGCATGCTTGTTAGAGCTTAATGATGAAGAGGTACACACAAAGATCAAGATGCATGATGTGATCCGGGATATGACTTTATGGATGGCCTCGGATTGTGAATCCAATCAACATAGATGGATTGTTATAGCACAGGCTGGATTGAGACGGTTGGAACTAAAGAATGATGAATGGCAAATGGTAGAACGAGCATCATTCATGCATAACGAATTAACTTATTTGCCAGAGTGGACTATAACTTTGCCCAAACTTTCAGTGCTTATGCTCCAACATAACAAATTGCTAGACTTAATTCCTAAGTCATTTTTCCTGTCTTTGCCTGTTTTGACATTCTTAGATCTCTCGTATACAATGATCAAAGAGCTCCCGAGGGAAATCAATATGTTATCTGAGCTCCAACATCTAAACTTGAGTTTTACCCGAGTTGAAGCATTGCCAGTAGAGTTGAGTAGCCTTGCTAAACTCAAGTATTTGCTTCTGGAAGGAACTGAGAGTCTTGCCCATGTACCCAAGGGAACAATATCCAACTTACCTTTGCTCAAATTGTTGAATTTATATAAGAGCAAGTATGCTGACTTGGATGAGTTGGAGGGATTTCAAGGATTTCAAAAAAACATTGGAATTACCTTGCACTCAATGACAGACCTTAAACGGTTGGGTTCTCTATCACAATTATCTACATGGAAACTCCAACTACAAAACATGAGAGACTTGGCTTATCCAAGCCAACTATTTGAGAACATCATGAGTAGCCACAACACAAGGCAGAGCCTGGAACGACTAGAGATTGTAAATGTCATGGTAGATGGTGAATTAATAGTTGCTACAGGCAACATGGATCATGGAGAAGGCCTTGAATGTTTGAGGTATATGGCACTTATAGATGTTGACAATGTGCAGAAAATCACATGGAAAGCAATCAAGCCTCAAATGGTATTTCCTAATCTTCACGAATTGGCCATTGTTAATTGCAAATTATTGAGAAATATCACTTGGGTTCTTCAGCTACCAAACCTCAGTGTCTTGACAGTAACAAATTGCGGTAAGATGGAAAAATTGATAAGTTGGGTTGGAAATTCCGTAAGCTCTGGCATTGGTTTACGCCTACTGTTTTTGGCTCGATTGCCTAAATTGAATTGTATCTCACGGCAACTAATAACCTTTCCTTACTTGGAGTGGATATATGTAAGCTCGTGCTCCAAACTCACAAAGCTACCGTTTGGAGCTGAAATCTGTCAGAATAAATTGAAAGGTATATTTGGTGATGCCGATTGGTGGGAAAATATCCAATGGAAGGATGCCAATGACAAGAATTCTCTCACCCCCTATTTTAAGTCTTTTTCAGTAAGTAATTTTTATGAACAAAAGCATAGAAATCTTTTTTCCCCCCATATATACTTTAGTAAAAAAAAAAACAACATTTTTTGAAAATTATTCTATCTATGTCTGAAAATGCCTGAGTAAGTTGCTTACGCTTTGTTATTGCATGACTAATTTGTTTTACAAAAGAGCTTGATTATTAATTTGTGAACAGAAAGACATGTAAGGAAAAATTTTAAATAAACAAGGAGACGGAATCTATAACTATTCAAACACATGCAAACATAGTTGATTTTATTTCACATTATGATGAAGAAAAGTGGTTTAAGTAATCTTAAAGAGCATTTCATTTTCCTCTCTAAATTCTCTTTCTTTATATATTAGCAACTGGGGAGTATTTATTCCAAAATATTAAATTGTTAGGGAATTTTTTGGCTGCCATATATGTTCTCTATTTATTACATGTTCTCTGGTACTTATCTCATAAGTAGTTTTCTTAGAATC
This sequence comes from Boesenbergia rotunda, assembly GCA_024364735.1. Classification (NCBI taxonomy): domain Eukaryota; kingdom Viridiplantae; phylum Streptophyta; class Magnoliopsida; order Zingiberales; family Zingiberaceae; genus Boesenbergia; species Boesenbergia rotunda. The sequence continues at coordinate 244,439 of JAGFNQ010000300.1, read as the reverse complement.
AGACGTCTGATCGATTCAATGGAACCAATTAAGCCAAATCACTGGTGAACTTATAATTCTTATTTTTCATGATGAACAGGATTGGTCCTACCTGTCGGAAGATGAAGATAAAGATGATCTTATGTTCAGTCCGCGGGGGTTATAAGACCGGCTTAGGTTAGCACGTGGATTGAGAAAGTTTTTTTTTTTCAAAACTGAATATACAATTGTTAATTTTTTATACCAATTATTTTGGCTAATAGTAGAAATGTGGAAAGAATTAAAACTTTTATTAGAGATTTTTTAAAAAAAATATTTATTTATGAAATCCTCGAATTCAATGAATAACGTTTTCTTTATATTATCAATTTATTTTTTAATGAACTGACCTCTCTAATTCATTGAGATTTGTCATTCTGTCAAGATGATAGACTGGTTTGCCCTAGCCAGATAATAGATTTATGGTGGGCTAGCTCTTCCATCGTGGGTCAATCCACCTAACTATTGTATTGATTTTTAAATGTATATTAATTATACATTGAATTTATTTGATGGACGGGAGACACTGGTCTACCTTCAAAATTAGTTAGAAGACTAGTGACATATTTGTAGAATTTTTTTTAAATAAAATGTGAATTTTAGGATGTTGAATTTCTAAAATATTCATCGTGAGTATTTTTTAATTTATTTTGATGATCGATGAAAAAATTTTATAGGACCAGACCGATCGATCAAAATTAAAAAAAAAACCTTGTTACTCAGTAAATTAGTTAGGAGAAATCTCGTGACCGATTAAACATCAGCTGTGTTACGTTCGTTCGGCGATTCGAGTGTTCGCCCCAAGCCCATGCACAAATCCAAATTCCTAAAGTTCAGATTACCTTTGCCTCGTTCTCCGCCGCCGCCGCCGCCGCCCGATGCCTCTCCTTCTCGCCACCGGCACCACCGTATCCTCTCTCTGCTCAAGCAATGCGCCACCCTCCGCTGCTTCAAGCAGATCCACGCCCACATGCTTACCCTCGACGTCCGCAAGCCCAACGACCTCCTCGCCAGGCTCCTCCTCCTCGGCGACCTCCCCTACTCTCTCCTCCTTTTTTCCCAGAACCCCCGCCCCAACGACTTTTCCTTCAACCTCATGATCCGCGCCCTTGTCACTCTCTACTCACGCTTTCCTCTCGCCCTCGAGTTCTACCTCCGCATGCTCCGCTCCGGCCTCCGGCCCGACCACTACACCTTCCCCTTCGTCCTCCTCGCCGCCGCCAATCTCCAGTCCTTGCACCACGGACTCGCCGCCCACGCCTCCATCTTCAAGCTCGCCCTTCACGACGTTGATCACGTCCAGCACTCCCTGCTCACCATGTACGCGCGGTGCGGCCAGGTGGGCCTTGCCCTCAAGCTGTTCGATGAAATTCCCGTGAGAGATTCGGTCTCCTGGAATTCGATGCTTTCAGGGTACGCGAAGATGGGTTGCGCCGGGGAGGTGGTGGAGCTGTTCCGGAGGATGCGATCAGAAGGATTGGTCGAGCCGGACGAGGTCACTCTGGTGAGTGTCTTGGCGGCGTGCGGGGACTTGGGGGACGTGAACCTGGGCATGTGGTTGGAGGAGCTGGTGGGGGAGTATGGATTGGTCCTGAACTCGTTTCTTGGGTCTTCATTGATTGATATGTATGGTAAATGCGGGGATTTGGACTCAGCAAGGAGGGTTTTTGATAGACTAGCAAAGAAGGATTTGGTTGCATGGAATGCAATGATCACAGGGTACATATCATTCCTTTTTCAAAACTCACTTTCCAAATTCCATAGCAGTTCCTCTAGTTCATTACAATATCTGACTGTGGCAAGCCTTTGGTGTCATAGTAACAAAGAATGGCTCCTTTCTATATTGGTTTAACTAATATCCAATCAACAGAAAAAAAGTATTCATTACATCCTTGGGTATTACATTATGATGTCCTATTTGATAAACTAGGCAAACTTTTGTTAATTCTGTTGGTTCATTTTATTTTTGTCATGTATACAGTTAGTAAATGGAGAATCACTTTTTTTTTGGGTTAGATTATGGCATATAGAATCTTGGATTGATGGTTTAGCTTGTCAAAACTACACAGGTATGCTCAGAATGGTTTGTCGGATGAAGCCATTAAATTATTTCACACCATGAGGAAGAAAGGGATTGAACCTGACAAAATCACAATTGTAGGTGTTCTATCAGCTTGCGCTTCGGTTGGGGCACTAGAGCTAGGCATGTCCCTTGATGCATATGCGTCAAGAAATGACCTATATAATAATGTTTATGTTGGAACAGCTTTGGTTGACATGTATGCAAAATGTGGAAATTTAGGCCGAGCTATGGAAGTCTTCGAAAACTTGCCTCACAGGAACCTATTCACGTGGAATGCTATCATCTCTGCATTTGCTTTCAATGGGCAAGGCGAAGAGTCTATTTCATTGTTCTCTCGGATGCTTGCTGATGAGCAAGGGCTTCTACCGGATGCTATTACGTTCATAGGTTTACTTTCAGCATGTGTACATTCAGGCTTAGTGGATGAAGGCCGTCGTTGGTTTGATCTCATGCAGTCAACGTATGGAATTGTTCCAAAGATTGAGCATTATTCCTGCATGGTCGACCTTTTTGCACGTGCTGGACTATTGGAAGAAGCATGGGAGTTCCTGGAGAAAATGCCTCAAAAACCTGATGCAGTTGCCTTAGGAGCTATGCTTAGCGCTTGTCGCTATCACAAGAATGCGAAAATAGGAGAGAAAATTGCAAAGAGGATCCTTGAATTGGAGCCTTCAAACTCTGCAAACTATGTCATTTCTTCAAAAATGTTTGCAGGCTCAAAGAGATGGAAGGATTCAGCCAGGATGATAGGGCTAATGAGGGAGAGGGGCGTAGCGAAGACTCCTGGGTGCAGCTGGATCGAGGTCGGTGACCAAGTCCATGAATTCCATGCAGGTGACAGGATGCATCTCAAAGCTACAGAGATTTTTGGTATGATTGACTTTGTAGTTGATGAGATGAAGATGGAAGGTTACACTCCAATGATTGACTAAATTAGCTGGTATAGACCTATACATGTAGCAATTGCTCTTTAGCGAAAGGTAATCCTCAAGGAATATGATCTATTTTGATAGCTGAACTAGGCATTAACATTAAGAAGATGCATAAAGAAGAAAGAAGGATGAAAAGTGAACACAATTTGCACTCTTACACTAAAGGAGCTTAATGAGCAAAGGTTGCAGAGCAACGACTGATGTGGAATTACTCTGGTTATTCAGAAAAATCATTTGATATCAAAGAAAATTGAAGAATACCTGAAGGGCTTGAAACTGATGGCTGCAATGAGATGAGATGATATGATAAAAACTGTGTCCCTTGAAATTCTAACTTCTGTTGCTGATAATTCAGAAAAATCTCCTTGCTCCTTGACTTGGATAAACATCCAGAATCCAAATTTGTGATCACATTCTTCGTCTTGCAACTCACAAAGTCGGCCGCCTCAGAGATCAGATCCACTACTTGCCCAGGTACTTTTGTGCAAACTTAATAGAGATTATAGTCCTTTTTAAAATGCTGTCTATGGCGTGACTGATACGATGTTGCTTATACTTTTAGAAGGATCCTAAACCTTACATAAGCCAAGATGGCCTGATACAATGTCGCTTCGATCAGAAACTACTTGTCGCCATCAAGCAAGCACCTGCTACATTTTTGTAGTTCTCTAACTACATTTTGCTGAGTAAGATGCAATGTGAGTCTCCAATTCTGGGGATTTCTAACTTCATTGGAGATTCAAGAACACCAACCATGAGTCCCACAGTCATGCTTACCGATACGGCCATCTCTGCCGCCGAGTAAATTATAAGCAGCGTGTGGAAACGTATGAGCAATGTCATGCAGACAAATGGTGTGACTGTGAGGGAGTCGTTTCTCATGGCCATAGATTTTGGTTTCTTTTGTTCATTTGGTTTTAGTTATTTGTATTTAGAAAAATATTATGTTTAGAAAAAAATCTCAAAAAAAATCTCAAGGAATGACATGACATCGCAATTGTAGCGATCCTCAATGGGTTCACCATGCCTCTCAGGATATAGTTTGATTCGGGACAGCGATTTTCGTTGATGATATCCGGACGATAATCGAGTGTGTACATGTAAAATATCATATCATTTTTTAAGATTTTCATTAAAATTTGTCTTTAAACGTATCATTGCTCTTGTATTTATTTTATCATTAACAGCATTATAAACTTGAATAGTATGCTTGATATAAGAGCTTTGATATTTCTCAAAAGGTCTACCTAACAATTCTTGCAGTATTCTTGCAGTACCTTAACTACAGCACAAGAATTTAGGTTTAGTTTTTTTTTAAATAATGAATTCATTGTAGAATATTTGTCAATGTTTAACTTTTTTAAAAAAATCTAGAATATATTTTTACAAATTACAAAGGATATAATAGTGAATGTAGTTTTGATTTTAAAAATTCAAATATAATTAATTTGTAATCAATCTAATTTCGTTGTTAACTTGCGAACTTCTTCGTTTTTTATTTTTATTTTTATTTTTTTTTATCGATTTCAACCATAAGGATCCAAACATCGACTATAAAAGCGTCGTCTCGGAGTTACGCTGCTGGCGGCAAGATGGAAGGGATGGAGAACGGCGAGGAGCTGGAAACCCTAGTACGAGACTTCGATCGGATCTACCAGGTAAGGGCACGGTTCGAAGTGCCTCTCTTCTCATCTAATTCTTGATCTCCTTCCTCACTGGCTGGTGGATCGGGCAGTCCGAATCGAATAAGGGTTTTTGATCTGTAATGTCCAAGTTCTCGATCGCATTTGTTAGGTCATTTTACTCTCGATATTAGTTAGTGGTTCGGTAATCGAGTAGAGACAAAAAGGTGCAGAAGGTGGTTGGTGGTTCTAGAGACGAAGAAGAATATATGAAGAAATGGGCACTTGAAATTTTCTTCTGATAGATGGCGAATGGCAGTATAACATATTAACATGTTTGTTGCTTGCATTTTTCATGGACAGGGATACAATGATGCACTTTTGGAGATTCAGTCATTGAAGATGAGTTGTAACTGTGAAGTCATGAAACGCGAAGCTCTTGAAGCCACTTGCAACGATTTTAAAGCAGGTCGAGTATGTCATTAACTCAGAACGTCTTTGCAAATTCACATGTTACTCCAGTAGGAACTAATAGATGCTTTTGGTTGCAAACTTTAAATGTTAATTAAGTTTCCTTCATGATACTAGATTTTGCTAAATACTGGCATTGACTTTACCTGAGCCATTTTATATTTCTGATATGATTTTAAACAATATTTATATTAATATATTTACTTCACTTACGCCACCTAATAAATGCATTTGATTTTTACTAATTTGATAGTAAAAAGTGGCAACTTTAGATTTTAAGATTCTCTCATGATACTAGATCTTGCTAAATACTGGCATTGACCCTACCCAAGCCACTTTGTATTTCATATGATTTTTAACAATATTCATGTTGATATATAACAGCTATCATTGTGCTTATTGCTACAAATTTTGGAAATTTGTTAAGATGGCTTTGGTGTAACTTTAAGAGAAAGCTCTTTATACTATATTTATATGCTGGTCAATACCATGTCGATATCGACGTGATAGCATCTGGGGCTCCATGCCATTCCACTGATTTGATTCCAGTTGTAAATTGTTTGTGCACAGTATGTTATCCATGTAGTAGTAAAGTGATCGCTGCATGCCAAAATGCTTTTATTAGATAAGAATAAGCTGTGCATTTGGAGACCGTCTAGATGTAGTATTCTCAAGTAGGGGTTTTTATCCTGTACGCATTCATTCTATTTGGTGCTAAAATCCTCTGGCCAAGCATGGCAATGTTTACTATATTTTATGAGATGGGCAGAAAATGAAAAGTTAAGAAGGTCACATCATGAATCTTGGAGCAAATTTGTTGATGAGGTATGCTTTTGCTCCTGATGCATTCATTACATGCTTATATATTATTCTTTAATTTAGTTATTTGGTACTTTTGCCAAATCGCTACCAAATTTTCTAATTTTTGGATTAGTTTAGGCGTTTGGTACTTCTATATGGCTAGATACGAGGAAGCATTTAAAAAAAAAAAACAATTGTCCTTTAATGTTCTAGCATACGTATATTGCTAAGGTGTATTCTGAATTAGTATTATATAAAAAAAGCATTAACTTAGTAGAAGACGCCTCTTGATAAAATTATGACTTACAACTTCTCTTACCAACAATATGAGAAAGCAAAAGAGTAGCAATAGAAAAATGCTAAGGTGCAAAATAATATAAACGTTGATCGTTCATACACCTTGCATAAATTGTTCCTTGGAAAAAAAGCAAATGAAAGTTCTTTCAATGGAAATTTTGGGGCATTATCTGCTGGTGATTGAAAAGCCAGAAACTGTGAATAATTAAAACAATCACAAAATAAAGTGGGATGATTGAAAATTCAGAAGTTAAAGAGGCTAATTGTAAGCCGTGTGTCTTCACTGACAAAACACATATGACTCATTTGAATTATGCACTTTCTATTAGTATATTCAGTGTTAAGTTATTAAAATCAAATTAAGTTACAGCTCAATCTTGTTGAGCTTGGGTACTTGTTCTAATCCTTTTTTGGTTTGAGGGGAAATGTCTGAAACCAAATTCTTTTTCTGTTGTATTGTTTGAAATGGGAAGACCATTCTTACTATCAGTTAACATGAAAAAGACAATAGAAGTTCAAAAATTTTATATTTGGTCACATAGTCGTATAAGGGAGCAGGGCTAATAGTGAAAAATTATGTTAGAATGGTAATACTTGCTCACTTTGTCATCTTAATTTTTTTTCAACTTATTTTAATATCTACTATGGTTTTATGAACCTGGAGGATTTCCTGGTCATTGGTCACCAGGATGTATCAAATTACCCTCATAAAAGGTATTTTTCTTCTGAAGCTAGATGGCATATCACGCAAAATGCCAAAGGTTAACCGAGGAAATAAGGGAAGCAAATATCAAACTGCTCAGCCTAGGAGCTGTAAGTTTTTCAGTCTCTTCAAATTATTTCTCTAAAATGTTCCCATCAGCCGAAAACATTTACCTTCATCAGGAACATGAAAAAATGATTGACATGCTTAAACAAGAGTACAACCAGAAAATTCACGATATGGAGAAGCAAGTCAGGTAGGTTACAGTTTTAACTTTTTCTTGCATATATGGATGTCAACTAAAATTACATTGCAATCAGCTGCTCACTTGATAAGCAAGCTTCAGATCAAGTTTTGATAAATCAGTTTCAACGAGAATTGGTCACGCACGAAACACATATAGAGATACTGACCGGCAATCTGGAAATGGTTACCTCTGATTTGCAATCTAAATGTATGACTAACTTCTAGATATATTATTTAATTTCTGCAATAACACCTAATATTTCATAAAAAATATTTTCTTGAACAGATGATTCTGAGATCCTGGAATTAAAATCTCAGCTTCTGGCTGAACAGAATGCGAAAAATGATCTGCAAGTAAAGCTGCAGACTACAGAGAATGAATGTTAGTATATAGTGAAAATAATGCATTTATTGCATTTCTCAGGAAAATCCAGTAAAAAAATATCATTAGCATAATTTCATTAGGAAAAATATCATAAGTACAGTTGAAAAAAGATAGGATTCCATTAGCCATTGAGAAGAATCTAAGCTGTTCCATTTGTTTTGCTTTGTGCATTTAAGCTGTTGATTATGTTGCTCGTGGTTAATGGAACGGAATTGATAGGGAATGTAATAAGTTTCTCTTAGGTCTCAGACTAAATAAGTAATAGAATAGGAATATTTGTTTTCTGATCGGTACATGGAATGAAATAGATGGGCCATTCTCATTCTTATATTTGGTTCTTGCAGATTTTGAAAGTAATAGATAAACAATAGTTTTACAATAATATTTTGTTCTATCAGACAAATTTGCTTGGTTCGCCCAACTAGTATGACTTGCCTGACTTCCCTGCCACAGCTTAGTCCTCTTGTATTGTTCAACTGGTCTGCCGAGCCCGTCAAATTTGCTCACGCACTCAGTTAACCTTTCTTCTGACTCATTCAATCTGTTTAGATCTCCTGGTCCTTCAGGCTAGCCCATTTCATCCCACCCACACAAATATGTATTTCTTGGATGAAATACGATGAGAATAGATATTCCTTAGAAATGAGATAAATGACATTGAGACAGATATGAATAGTTAAGAACATGATCAACCTTGTTATTCTGAACTTATTTGTGTGATCCAACGTGGAAATTACTTATTTTAGAATCCCTAAGAAATAAAATGATTGTACACCATTAATCTCCAAAACCACTAACGATTCTCTCTAATTCTCTGTTCCAGTGCATGTCATGAAGCAGAAGCAAGAGAAGCAACAGCGAGATTCCATCTCGCTTCATCACGTAGAAACATTGAAGCAGAAGATCATGAGACTCAGAAAAGAAAATGAGTCGCTAAAGAGGCAAGTCGCGGCCTTGAACGACGATCACATATAATCATCCCATCAGGATGGCACACAGCAGGTAATAGAACTACCTTCCCACTCTCTTCTACATGGAGATAGATGCTAAGCTCAGCATTGTTCAATATAATAAGCAAATATTGTTCTCTCTCCAGCTGCCAAAAATCTTGGTTACTTTTCTCACAGTCGATGTGTCGGCTGGCCCCGAAGGTTTATATCATTGCCATCGCAAGCAGAGAGAGAGAGGATAAAGTCTAACTGAATCATTACTTGTGCCAACTAATAATATCTTGAATTTCAAGCTCGTGTTTCCTATAAATGCCTGTAATCTCCATTTAGCTTGGCGTTTGTTGTCCGCGCCCGAGTTTGTTTTGTTTCAGTGGCCACCCTTGTTGTTGCCATCTGCGTCCACCCCAAACTTCTTCCGTTTGCAAAGTGAGGAGAAAATCTCTTATAATATTCTAAATTTAACCTTTGTTTTTTTAAGAAACAATTATTAATAAATCTCTTTGTAGTTCCCCGTTGCCCAATGAACTTTGTCTCTGATAGATACCCAAGACAAGACCCAAGAAAAAGGAAGGCGTTGACGCGAATTGAACTACTGAACAAGGGTGTAAAGGCAAATATGAAATCGACTTAAGGGGACCGACCGGAGGGCATCGATTTAAATAAGCAAATATAAAAGACGGCTCCATGGGAAATTGCTAAAAGGAATAAGCAAATATAAAAGACGGCTCCATGGGAAATTGCTAAAAGGACCCCGTCTCTCTCTCTCCCTCTTCCCTTTTTTTTTCGTCCTTGCTCTCGATCGCGGTCGATTACGTTTGGTGCGCCTGGTTATTTCTTTCTCTTCGAAATTGCTTTCTTCGATTGGTAGTTTTTTTATTGGCGTCTTATAATTACTTCTTATTTAGGCGGTGAATTTGATCGTAGATTTTGTTTTTTTTGCTTCGGTTTGGATCGGACGACCACTTGAGTATGAAGAGATCGATTGAGGATCTGGATCTCTCTCCAGGCTAATAACTTCGACCCCTGTAATTGGTTCGTTTTTGTAGAATTTCTCTCTTCTGTCTTGATTGGCAGATTTGGAAGAAAGATGAGTTATTTGAATTTCGCTCAAGCCAACGGTGCACCAGTGAGCGGCGGAGGACTCAGGTATTATTATTACTGTTTCAATTCTATTGTCTACCTTCTCGATAAGCTTGTGTTTGGCCTTCTAATTTTGACGGTGACGCTTATTGCGGTTGTGGTGATGTTTGTACGCGGTATTAGCTTTCCGTTTATCGAGTGCATCTGTTGCCCTCTTTTAACGCAAGAGCTTTCCTACGTTTGATGTCGTACGGGTGGATCTTTGCTTCCTGCTCCCATTGGCATTCTATGTTTTGAGTTTTTAATTCAAAGCTAATTTTTGTGATAGCTTGTGTTACCATGGAATCATTAGTTTAAGTTTCTCTGTACAAGTAGATTGAGGAACATGCAATGATTCCATCATGTATTTGCAAATTGTTAGCTATGAGTGAGACTATTCGTTGATACTTTTACGTATATTCAAATGGGTCACCTTATATGGATGTAGTAATGCTTCACAATTTCAGGAGAACTCATGTTTGTTTCTTTCATAACAGTCAAAACTTGAAGTTCAGTTATGGATATGCAAGCTCTCCAGGTAAAAGATCTTCAATGGAGGACTTCTATGAGACGAGAATTGATTGTATAGATGACCAAATTGTAGGCTTGTTTGGTGTATTTGATGGTAAGAGTTTCTCTGGTTCTGTTCTGTTTTAACTATTCTGTTTGGTGTAGTATCCTCTTTTCTTAGTTTTTTTGTTTAGTGGGAAAAGTTTGAAAATGCTTTCATGAATATCCTTAATCATGTCTCTTTCTATACATCTTAAATAGGATTTTTTTTTTGGTTGGAATTCTTATACATTCAATGCCTTGATGCCAATTTTTTTATCGTAATTGTATGATGTGCAGGTCATGGTGGTGCACAAGTGGCAGAGTATGTAAAAAAAAACCTTTTCAGCAATTTACTTCAACATCCCAAGTTCATTACTGATATCAAGTCAGCTCTAGGTGATGCTAGTTTGCTTTTGTTATGTGAGGATATTTAAGATAGAGAATCTGACTTCAAAATATTTCTTTGAATTTCTTCAGCTGATGCATACAAACATACAGATTCAGAGTTTTTAAAATGCGAGAACAGTCAAAATCGAGAGGCTGGTTCGACTGCTTCAACTGCAGTTCTTGTTGGTAATCGTTTAGTTGTAGCAAATGTTGGGGACTCGAGAGTTGTTATATGTAAGGGAGGAGATGGTAAGTCCTAGTACTTATAATCATCATTTGAATTAGTTAGAGGCCATTTTTTATGAGAACAAATCATGGTAAACACTTGGGCTAACAAGTATCTAAGAACCCATTTGCTGCAATCACTGCTACAGCAACACCACTTGGCTAGAGGCCAAATGTAAAATGTCCCTCAGAAGAAAGCCGTCAATTTCTTATGAGAACATTGTTGAGCATACATTGTTGGTTTGACCTTTCAGCAAGACCAATCATTAATATTGAAGGAAACACCACAATATTTTAAAATATAACAGGATTTCATCTTCTATGGCCTCATCAAAAGCAGCAAGAATGCAAAAAAGCACATCATTTTTTCTCTAGTGAGCAATGTATCTTTCATTTCCTTGAATTGTGCAGCAAGACCAAAATAGAAAGAGGAAAGAACCATTAAAAATGATAGTAGTTAAAAAGGAAAAGGATAAAAAGATTGTTGATTTTGAAAGATTGTTGCATCTTTACCTCTCCTTTTTTCATAAATTGACTCACCTAGGTTCTTGATTTCATTATCACTTTTCTTTTTGCACCCATATTTGTTACATATTAATCTTATTATCTTAGTACTTTAAATGCGGTTATCTTACCTTCTTTATTTTCTCACCTATGTTGTCTCTCAGAGTCCAATGGCCGACTTTTACTTCAACCTTCTAAACATAAGATTAAGATGGTTGAAAGTTTACCTTTTCTCCTTGCATTTCTGATGAAGTTTCTTTCCTTAGATTGCTGTTTTGTCAACAATCCGTTTTTAACTGTTTTAGAACCAAAATCATAGGAAAGAAAATTTGAATCACATCAAATAATATTGAAAGAGGATCAAAGTCTCATAAGAAAATTTGATAATCTTGTGAGAAATAGTATGCCATACGGCAGTATTGAGTTCCTCCATTCTTTGAGGATCTATAGATTCTTTTAATTGTTACAACTATCCTTTCTGTTTAATCATTGCCTGGTCTTTAATCATTTCGTGGTTCACTTTGTATCTTTCTTTGGGAGTACAACTGATTAATGTCTTCTAAATATACTCATATTTGTGTGTTATTTATGAGCAGTAACTTTTGTATGGTTGTTAATTTCTTTTTTTTTTGGGCCAGTTTTGGTATGTACTTATATTCTATAAGCTTGTTGCACTTTGGAATTTTTGTTTATTTTCTTCCCTTCCTTTTCCATTGAATGAAGTTTGTTTACTCATTAATAGTCCAACTGATTCAGATGTTTTCCCATAAAGATATTATGAAACTCATGCTCAACTTGGTTCTTGTCTTTTGACACATTATTTGTGACGAATTTTCCAAGGAGGTTTTTTTTTTTGACAAATCACTTTTTTCCAATCATTGATTTTCATCTGTTTTCTCAAGTTACAATAGAGTTGTACAGAAGTATCTTAACACATTGAGAGATTAGTTTTCAAGTGGAAACTTTGTCGATTACTTTCATAACCATATATATATTCTAAAATATAATGTGCTGGGCCAGAACCGAAACAACTTTCATGGAATGGTTTGAAATTTCTGTAAACTAACAGTTAATGAGCTTAAATTTCCCCCACTTCTAGGCCTTCTCACGAGTGTCTGTTGTTGACTTGTGCAGCTATAGCCGTCTCAAGGGATCACAAGCCCGACCAAACAGATGAGAAGCAAAGGATTGAGGATGCTGGGGGCTTTGTGATGTGGGCAGGTATTTTATCATTCCTCCAACTTTACCTATTGTTGAATGAATTTTAGTTTAATCTTCATTTTGTTATTAAAGGAACATGGCGTGTTGGAGGTGTCCTTGCTGTTTCTCGTGCATTTGGTGATAGGCATTTGAAGCGATTTGTTGTTGCAGATCCGGAAATTCATGTTTGATCTAACCCTTTCTTCTCCATGAGTTAATCTATAGTTTTGCTTTCACCAATGAGCAACAGTTTCACTGGATTTTCTGATCCAACATGAGCACTCATTGCTGAATGCAGGAGCAGGAGGTTGATGGATCTCTCGAATTCGTAATTCTTGCAAGTGATGGATTATGGGATGTTGTTTCAAATGAGGTGCTTACATATCAATGCTTTTACATTTATGCCTTTGTGAAGATTAAAGGTATTGATGTGATTTGAAATAAATCTAATAGGTATGCAATCGAAATTTAAAATTCTATCTTATACATCTAGAACTAAGATGAAGGGGAGCATTGGTTCAATGATAAAGTTGTTGCCGTGTGACCTTATGGTCACGGGTTTGAGTCATGGAAGCAGCCTCTTGCAATGCAAGGTAAGGTTGTATATAATAGATCAATATGGTTCAACCCTTCCCTAGGAACCTATATTTACAGGCGTGCACTAGGTTGCCCTTTTATACATCTAGAAGTAAGATTTCTTATCTTATTTACAAGTGTATATCTTTTAGACCTTCGGAAACATATTAATGAGTAGTGAAACTTATACAAAGTTAGTTACTGGTATCTTAAGTTTTAAATTTGTACAGAAATGAGTGTCTGCATGTGATAATTAGTTGCCGCAATATCCATTTTATCATTGAGTATAAAGGAACGATTTGTTCCGAGGCACTAGGCAAAACTCAAAACCACATATTAGCTTAACTCGAGTGCAACTCCAGTCCTAATCAGGAAAGGTGATTGAAAGTAGATTAAATGTAAAGTGAAAATTTCAAGAATTAATTCATTTTATGCTTGAAAAGTTAACCATGCATGGTAAATAATACTAATTAATTGGGGGAAATCATTTTTATTGATTTAATAAAAAAGAATTATGTTAAAATTCTTAGACTATAATCTATTGGGTGTTACCAAATAATTAGAGAGATGAGAAATGGCATTATTACTTTGAGATAGTATTGACTATAGTTTCTCATTAGTCTTCAGCTTTTGTTTCTTATCTTTTTATTATAGTACCATACAAGATTTATAAAGTTGTTGTTTGCAAATGTAGGATGCTAATAACTAATGAGAATTCAGTAATATCATATTTGAATGTTCAAGTGGTGCATACAAATTTAAAAACTAAATAATTAATAATCGTAAATGAGGGGGGAAAAATACTAATGTAAGATTATCAAAAAGGACACGACTGTGTGAGATTATTGCAGAAGTCAGAAAAATACTAATGTCATTACAATTAGCTTAGCCCTCAAATAGATGATAAAAAAAATGTTATATTAGTTTCATTAGACTAATTTAACATTACTAATTGTGTGGCATTAAGTAGATTTGTAGATTGCCTGAACTATGTTGGATCTTGTAAATTTAAGTACTATAAAAACAAGATTGATAAATTTGTGTATCATTATCAATCTGACATTTGGTAGAGTTGAAGTAGGGTCCATTCTTGGTGTGATGAAATATTTTATAAAATAGTTGCCTTTGCGATGATAAACTAAAATGAACAGTGTGCTAAACCTTTTCCTACATATTTGAAAATTCCCTTTAAAAAAGTAAAGAAAAGACCAACACAAAGCATTAACTACTTTCTTATTGAATTCCATCCCCTACAGGAATCTGTGGAGATGGTAAAATCCTTTAAGGATCCAGAACAAGCAGCCAAGAAGCTGTTGCAGGAGGCATATCAAAGAGGCAGCGCGGACAATATAACCTGTGTCGTCGTGCGTTTCTTGGCTAGTACTGATGAAACTACAAGGAAATTGTAGGTGAAAACCCCTCTCCCCTTGCTTCTCTTTTATTCCCTATATGTTGTCTGTAATTGTTTTAGGACTTTGAATTTGGGTGATAAGAATTGGTTGCTCTTTTATTTGGAGTGATCAATGAGGTTGTTCTTATTATTCTAACCTACTGAGCGTGATGAAACTGATGAACATTGATTGTGTAATACAGATAGACACTCTTGTTTCAGATTCCATCATTTTTTTTAATTTTTAGATTTCAAGGCTCATTGTATATGCTCTTACGAATCTAGCTACTGTATTGTGGTCGTACTTTTGATGTGGAATCTGACTGCAATACAATTATTTTTCCCCCATTTTCAACACTTTTCTGTAGTTTTTTTTTCGATGCGATTTGCATAGTTAAAACATAAAATGCATAACCTTTGAAACCAAAGAATTGGTTCTTTGGCGTTTCAAGTTACTTTACGCCTTCTTAATTCTTAAATTTTTTTAATGGACTGCTGATTTAAAAATGTTAGACTGAAATTTTCATAGGACTGGATCAATTATCAGAATTAATGATATCTGATGTAATAAAAAAAATATTAAAAAAAAAAAGATAACGAGGGACGTGATTAAAAATAAACTATTGTTGAGTTATCATTATCATTTGGTGATAACTAATTATAAGGGCGTTATCGAATAAACTCCATCCTCGGCAAAAGTATTGGTTCGTTCGTGACTTCCTTAAACGGCAACCACAACCTCACCGGCAGTAATCGTACCAGTCTAATAAGGTGCCTAGTCTGACTCCATCCATGAGCACCTTCCTCCGTCCCGCTCAAACCCTAGCTTTCCCTACAAATCCTTCCTCCTCATCCCTCGTCCGCCGGTCTTCGACTCTCGCATCCGCCATCGGCATGATCAAGGCGAGTTCTGCCCCTCGCAGCAAGCCTGTCGGCCCGTCGCCGCTCGAGGCCAGCAGACTCCCTCTCAGGTTCCTTTGGGCTCGATGATCTTCTCGTTTCATATGATCGGAATTCGATATTCATTTTTTTTTTCTCCAGTGGCATTTTCTTAGCGAGCATCGTTGGATTCGCCTGTGCCCTTGCTTTCAATTCAGCGGTCACGGCCACAATTTACCCTTGCGAAGACGTCGACAGATACTACACTGGCGTCGATGGGCTTAAAGGCACCGCGCTGATGAAGAAGCTCAATTCCATTGTTTCTGCTCATCAGTCGCTGCGTTACAAAGACGTACGTTGTTTGTTTCTCTGCTTCTAAGTATAATTAGCTGTTAATTGCTTACGTGTTGCGTGCTATAACTTAGATCTGGTACGCTCTCAAGATTCTTGATGCAGCAGATTTCGAACACCCAGAAGCCTCCTCAGAGATGTAGGGCTGCAGTTTCTGAGCTTGGTGGTTGGTTCCATGTTTTTTTAGCTTTCTAACGTAGAACTACTTGCCTAGGTCTTTATGTGCAGAGTTGAGATCTATTCGCTTAGAGCTGTTCCAAAATCATTGGCCGGAAAGCCAGAAGGATGGAACAGTGAGTAAATATGCTTCAGAATAAGTACTTGTTTCTTGTTAACCATTATATTTAAATCAGAATTACTCTTCTTAAACTAATGGGGCAAAAAAAAAAAATGGTAGTTCTCAGGAAAAATGTAACTTAAGGATGCACTGGCAAAATTATGATTGATTTATTCAGTTGAGTATTTGCATTCAAATGCCCAGACTGTAGTTCCACTATTTGACATGCACAATATTTTCACTGGCTAATATTTCATTTCCTTCTGCTAGAATAGCAGATGGCTATAGGAATGATGGAACTATCATATAGTTTGATATGCTGTTTTGGTTTTTAGTCTTAAGTGCATTATAACAGAGGTAATTAGAAGAGAGTAGAATACAGTCTACACTAGCGACTTGAGCAATTCAACATCTCGTATAGGAAGTTGAAGTTCAATTTTATGTAATTAGTAGGTAATAACAAGTGTAGAGTGTGGTGAGTATCTCATACATTGTGAAAAGAGAGCATCACCTGTAATGGTTCCATCTCTAGGATCATCTTTCTTGTATTATCTCTTTGGAAATCATTTCACTTTTGAAATTCTTTTATCCATCTCGTCTGGCTAATCTTCTTTTAGTTGTGCATTTGGATGATGTTTGGACATGTTGAGATGTAATGGCTTGCTAGTTGCTACTGCTGCGTAGACTATTGCAACCCAAGCTAGGAAAGAAACTAGATAGGATTATAGGAAGGGCCAAGCCTTGGATTATCTTGGAAGAATTGAATATTCCTACCTGATGTTGGTAATCCAGGGTATTCTTTTTTGTTGTGCTTCTGATCGAAGCAAAATCTTAGTAACTACCATAAAGTTGATTAGCTGCAAAATCCAGCAATGAACACTTTTCTGTGTTGCAGGGGAACATTTATGGCCTCGTTCATATGGCTTGAGAAATGGACCAATGTTGACGGATTTACATAACATTCATCCTGCAGATGCAAATGGTATGATTAACTGGAATAAGGATCACTAAACATGTTACTAATTAACAATTTCATAATCAAGAGCATATTCCGATAATGCAATGCATTTGTCAGGACATCTTTATAGAAATACAACTTTATTTATTTTATTTTTTTTAAAAATTGCATTAGCCTGGTGTTTCTTTTGGAAGTTATAACATGGCTATGACACCTACCTTGATACCTTGAAAGCAAATCTCAAAAAATGAGCAAACCAAAGTCATTAGATGAAAAGAGTATTATGTATAATTTGTTTTGTTTCCTTGGTTTTTAGTTTTTTGCCTCCATGTTCATTTGGAGAACGATAAATTTGAATGAACACACATGCAGATACACATATCCTCGATTTGTATGTCGTCTAATTCCATATTTCCTAATGATTCAACTGTCGTGTATGCTATATTTCACAGCTAAAACTTGTGCAGCAGTTTTGGTTATATGACAAATAGAAGGTTTTCTGACTAACAGTATTTTCCCACCAAAGATTTCCAGTTTTAGTTGAATAATTGTTGCCGATTATCAATAGGATACTGAATAACCTGTTGGTATTTAGCAGTCTCTTCATAAGAAAAATATAATTCATCATATGGGATCCCTATTGGTCTGCTATTAATCTTGGCCATTATGACGGTGACAAAAAAGTTTACTTCTCTTGCTAGCTTATGAATTTCCATTGCTATACTTCTATTAGCCATGCTCAGAAATGCAAAGAAAAATATATTCTTGTGCAGTAAATTCATCCAGGGGAAACAAGTACTATGGGGAATGTGTGGTGACATCAACTCACTGTTCGAGGCCGGCAAACAATGAAGCTGCTGCTGACACCGAAACTGACAAGGAAAGATGGGCACCACCTAAAGAGGTTCTGATTACCTTTTGATATCTCTCTCTCCTTTCTCTTTGGTTGATTATCCAAAGGATTCTTGAATGCTAAATTCTGGAGAAAGGAAAGTATTGGTATTTTTCTCATAAATAATGCTGCACATCTTATAGATCTAGATTCTTGGTACAGAAGCATAGTAAACTAAGTTATAAACTTATTTTCTTTTGTTTACAATAGATCCAAGTCTGGTTGGTGTCTCTTAATCTTTGCATTTGCCTTCTGAATCAGATAATAAACTATGAAACTAAGGTAATCCTTTGATTCCTTTTTCTTGCTTGTTTCCTGTATTTCCTGCAGTATTTACTTCCCCGAAACTTTGTTTTTCTCTCTTTTTTGTTGATCAACCAAATTTTGTTTCATGTGTATTGCTATGACATACCTCTTCCACGGACATGGAGAATTTGTTATAGTTAGAGCATGAAGGGAGCTCAGAAATCACTGCAATAAGCAAGGATTAGAATTTAGTACCAGGAGTGGTGTATACCGATTACTTGTAATGAGCTCATTTCAGATCGTAGTTTCAGCTTGGACCTGACGATACATACCAATTCCTGAATCCTTTCTCTAGATATGCATCAATACATTCTTATTTGACTAGTCGAATCCAGTCTATTACAAAACCTTTCTGGCTTTCACTTGCCCCTTTTTTCTTTTGGCTTAAGCATATTTTATGTTTTCTCAGTTTGGCTTGATTATGTATGACTAAATTTCTATGGACTATTTGTAAAACAGGTGAAAGGAGACATAGCACGATCGTTAATGTATATGGCCGTGTCTTATGGATTTCAACAACCTAATGGGAGTCCACCTTTACGACTTTCTGATTCGCCAAATATTGGTAAATTCATTTTTGTACGAATTACTTGTTGCTTATTTAAATGATGAAGTTTACATGAATTAACCATAGGTAGCCAGCTTATCTATTCAACTAATTTTAGAGATTTGAGATTTATATATTTCATATTTCAGAAGAATAAGGTTTAAAAGATCGCTTGGACATATTACTTACTACCAGATTGGTGGATAAATATGTTGGATTATCAAATGTTGGACTTCTAAGATTAGTATAATAGCTTAAATATGCTGTTGCATATAGTGATATTCCATTCCCAACTAGAGCTCAGCTGCATGAGGTCATATTTCTTAGTTACCATAGTTCAATTTCTACACTATTCATAATATATCCTTCAATCTTTCTCAGTTTCAGTTATCCAGAAATGTAATAATGTATATAATCCTTATGGTTGTAATAATCTTTAGCGATTGCTTGCACCGAGAAAATTAAGAATCTGATAATACTTTGAGCTGAAAATCAATCATGATCATTTACGATGCATTTAAATAATGTTTTTTTTTTTTTTTTGCATATAGTTGATTTGTTGAATGATGGAAACAATACCTTTCAGTCATGCCCACAATAAGTCATTTTTAGTTGTTTACTAAAGACACCAGAAGCTATAATTTCGTCTTCCCTCTTTATCTATCTCTACAATCCCGCCATGTCTATCAGCATGTTTGTTAGTTCCCTTCTCCAAAAGTAACTCAACACCTTCCGAGCTTCCATTCTTGAAAGTCTTTAGGATTTGTGAAAAGAAGTTGAATGAAGTGGTTAGCTAACGGTGCTTTCATATATGTTCCTGCCAGAAACAAATGAAATGGGTCTCCTTTCAACTCTGCTACAGTGGAACAAACTCGATCCCCCTTCGAGCGCGGAGAAGTTAAGAAATGACAGAATATGCAAGTTGTATCAGCACAATCGGAATCCTTTCATCGATCATCCAGAATACGCCAACCTCATCTGGAAATACGCCACCGATAAAGGAAAGGTATCACTCTCAGATCCTCCTTACTGGAAATCGTCACTCGATATTTCGTAATCTAGCTCAGATATATATTTCTCATCTATCTTATCATCGTCATGCTAAATCTCTGTAAAAATTTCCACAAACTACGATTTTACATCGCTCCAAATATTCAAAATATTCTCCCTCAATGGTTTATGCTAAACCAACAAATCCTTTCTACTCCCCGTGTTTCCTCTCTTATTGTAATCTAGCCATTCAGCAGATTCCCATATCTCAGAGGGTGATTTTTTTTTAATAATATAGACTAATTCGGGAGGCAGATAACCTTCCTCCTGAAATATTTATCCATCAGAAAGTGTTTTTTTATAAATAATTCACACTAATTCCGGAGATATACAATCTCCCTGTTAACTTTTTTCCCCACGATAATGATGCAGTGGCAGGTTGCATTTTCAATTTTTTTTAGACATTTAAGAATCGAATTTTAACTTTGATGAAGAATGGTTGAATTTTTTTTTTCAAGGATGATGCTTAATGGATGGTTGACTTAGAAGCACGGGCTGATGAATTGTCTGTTAGTGTTAGGAGTGTTTTTTAACCTATCCGATGGAGGATATATTTGATCCAAATGAAGGAGTAGGAAGAATTATCGATTAAATTATATATATATGCTGATCATCGCTGATCAGCAAGAAGAATATACGGCTCTTCGAGAGTGTGTAATTTGGGTATTTCGACGATTTGTTTAATCGATACAAATTGTGACCCGGATCTCATAGATATTTCGATTCCATCCAACGATGATGTTATAGTTCAATCCGATTGGTTCTTAATAAATTAGTATTTGCAATTTGTGAAGGCCGCTCTAGCTATATAATAAATCCTTGATTATGATTAAGGAGTATCTTTCTAATTCTGGTCTTTTATCATCATAGGTGGATTTTTTTTCTTTTGCGAATTCTTCTATTTGATTCTGATTATGATTGTCTTATTAGTAAGATCTTTCATTTCATTTTCTATGAATAAAAAATTTGTCCAATTCATAGATTGAATTTGCATGGTCGATTCAGGAATAATCTTATCTTTTGAATCTTTTGCATTTTATATATATAAAAGAAAATATTTTTTTTAAATATGGAGTAGATTAAATAGGTATTTAGTTTATTTTTTAATTATATATATTTTTTAATATGATATTAATTTAATATATTTTTGTTTAATAATGATAATAAGTGATAGAAAAAAAATCACTAATATAGAAGATATTTGATCTTCGACAGAGAATATGAAATTCAATTTGAATCTGAATTGCAAATTTAATATTTAATATTAATTTAAAAATAATTTGAAAAAAATAATTTTTCAAATATCCATCTTATTTAAAATTCAAAAATTTTTCTAAGGATTTTGCACCAGAGGTAGACAGACTAAAAACTAAAAAGAAAGAGTGACCTATTTTGTGTGGTGATAAAGTTGCATACTTGACGCTATGACAACCACATCTTCAAAGAACATCAACAACAACATTAAATGCAACAACACAAACACCCATTGACCAACACCCTGAAAACCATGCTTTCACCATGAATCAAGCAGCAGACAAGAGAAAATGCAAATCTCATGGGACCTCTATAGAACTCTTCCTATGTAGTTGCTCTTGTTTCGGCCTAGAATTGTCTCCATCATTTTTAATTAAATCATCGACAATCAAAATGCAACCTTGACTGACATGGGATCCAACGGAGAGAACCTCTACAGATTTTGCATTCTACGAATTGACTAATGACTGTGCAAGAACAAAACTGGATTAGGGCCTTCTTTACAACCACAACATAAACACTTTTTTTTTAAAATTGATTTTCTGATGGATGTGGGTTTGATTAGACAATCCAAGTTGGTGTCCTTTGACCACATGGATTGTCCAATGACCCCAACATAAGCCAATTTGACAATTTATAATCTTGACCCCACAGAATCTATCTCATTCATGTTACCACAGTTCTAATTGCTTGCATTAGTCCGCCAATTGTGGAGGTTGTTGTAAGCATATCTTTAACAATCCTACACAATTTTAACTTCTATGAAAATATTGTCAGAATAATAATAATAATAATATTGTTATTATTATTAAAAAAATGCATGACAAAGGAATTTGTGTCTTGATCAAACGAGCACATGGCACATGCAATGCCCAAAGCCTTGTTCATCTATGGCTCCCATGTGCCTTGTCTACTTCTACTTCTCTTAAAATTTGACATGTACTCCATTAAAAATATATACATATTTCCTATTTATCTTTTTTTATTTATTATTTTCTTCCTTTTATTCTCTTTGATATACTTTATCCGATTTCAAAACACATTTGTCTATTCGTCCAACATGTTAACTTTAACAAAATTTATCATATATCACTTTTACATATATTGTATCTTAAAAGTAAAGATAAATAATAGGCATATAATTTAAACAATTAGATGATACAAATTTGTCCTAAAACTCAGTAAGAATTCAAATTTAAACAAAATAACTAGGGATAGTTATTCAATAAAAGATCAACAATTCCATTATGAATTAAATTAAGGTAATAACGCATTTGATAGTGCCAATGGCCCCATTTTTTATTTAAATTCTTTTAGAAAAATGAATACGTAGCTCAATTGATAATGTTCCCTTATTTCAGTTAAACTATGTCCCACTGGCCATAAGATGAACATGACTTATGCCTTGTGAGTGAAACACACATGTTATAGCACATGAATCATGCCACAAGAATAAACACAATTAATAGAGGTGAAAGAGAAGGTAAGAGTTGAAAAAGAGGGTCTTCTTCCCCCACTGGAAATATAGACTTTAATGTCATTTTAAAAGTTTTTTTTTAAAAAAAATATATTTATTTTTGAGCAATGATAGGGAGATAAAATGAAGTGAAAACATATAAATGATGTGCATGACGTGACACTTTACATGACAGTCATTATGTTGGACATCATCGGCGGTCGTCCCGAATCAATCTATACCCTGGGGGGCACGGTGAACCCGTCGGAAATCGTTACATATAAGGTGTCACGTCATTCATTATGATTTTCACTCTCTCATTTTCACTCTCCCTATCATTGTTCATTATATATATTCTTCTTTTAGTATTTGGAAAATTTTGAAGAATTACCATTTGAAATTAATTGAAATGGTTGATGGAGGGGCCAACCAAGGGATGGGCTTTTAGTTGGTGGCCATTAGCAAGGACAAGGATGGTCTGTGTATATAAAGATATAGAGAGCCAAAGGAAGAGAACACCACTGACTCCTGTTCCTACAATCCTACTGTTCCTACTCTTGCATGATCCACCAATTCTTTGGTCCTTTCGGATTCCTCCCAAGATGTCGAAGTTGCAGAGGTATAGAGGAGTAAGGCAACGCCATTGGGGCTCATGGGTCTCAGAAATCCGTCATCCGATCTTGTAAATCGATCAAATATAGCTAGAAATATTTTCATTGAGGCATTTCGTCGAACACGTTACTGACCTGTAGGGAGTCTCCGCTGATCTGATCTGATCTGCTTTGCTTTGCTTCTTCCAGGAAGACGCGGATTTGGCTGGGCACGTTCGAGACGGCGGAGGACGCGGCGCGGGCGTACGACGAGGCGGCGCGGCTGATGTGCGGCGCCAAGGCCCGCACCAACTTCCCCTCCGCGGACGGATCGTCGTCGTCGTCGCGACGGCGGTGCTATCGCCGAGCCTGGTGGCGAAGCTGGTGAAGTGCTGCTCCGCGGCTGGGGAGATCACCAAGCGGACGGAAAAGGAAGGGGACGGGGTGGAGGTGGGCAATGAGTACATAGAGGAGATGATCGAGGAGCTCATATACGATGGTTCCTTGGAGATCTCATGCTCTTCGCCTTCCTCCTCCTCCTGCTCCTCCGCTTCGTCCTCCCATTGCTCATCGTATGTTTGAGTCCATGCTAGAGAGAATGGTACTACAGATTAGGGTTTTATTTATTTTATTCACTTTTGGGACCTACATCTGATGCACACGTGTGACTTCGCTATTTGTTAATAAACCTACATTTTCTGCTTCAATAAATCCGAACGTCGTCGAAATCACGAGCATTAAGTAGGTTTGATTAAGCTAATCATTCTGATTTAATTACTTTTCTGCTGATAGAATCTTGTCGAAGCTATGAATTGACCTGAGGATTTGGAGGAGATGTCTAAGCACTTTTTACTAACAACTAAATTTTATCCACTCGCTAACATCTTAGTATTAACATAATAGTTTAATAATTTATTCATTAAATATTTATCATAATTTTTTATGTTGACTGACAACCTAACGTAATCCTTTTCTTCTACGTCATCATATATGAAGATTGAATTCGTATTGACGTTAATAAATTTTTTATGGACAAAATCTTATGAGTATTTAATTTCTCATATAAAAAATCATTATATAGATGAAAAATATCTGTCATTTATAACTTATATCTAATATAATTTATCTCATATAAATAAATCGGCTCACTTGGCGAAACATATCATCAGTGGATATCATTGTATCGTCACGTGATCATAACCATTCTATGGTACAACCAATCACAATGCCTATCGTCAGATGAGATCAAACTTGCTATCGTTAATCACAGGTGATCCAAGTCACTGAAGGTCTGATAATTCACTGGAGCTCAATATATTTACATGTTTATTTTACGGGAAAAGTTATTTATGACATAAACCTATTACTATATATACAAAATCATATATATATAATATATATATATATATATAATCAAAGAATGCTCGTAAATTAGTTGCTTCTAAAATATAGATCAATCTACATATGCATAGACAACAGACAGCAATGGAAGAAAATACAACTCAATGGACTACCTTTCTTACCAGGACAATTAGTTTCATGGAGTTTGTGTTCTATGGATGCCCAAGAGACTGGGCGTCCAAGTTAGACATGCTATTTAAGGATGATACTGATACAACACAACCTATGGATGATACAACAAACAAGCAGGTTAAAAGTTAGTCACTAGTTCATGAAATGGATGCAACACTAACGAGACTAGATAAATTAGATACACTGGACAACGAGCACCGATGGCCTAAAGATCTAATATAGCTGGAACACTACTTGCTTTTCGTGTCATATACTCGGCCAATGTTCGGTCGGTTGCCGTCACTTTGACACTCGTCGTCCCTGGCGGTGTCCTTGCTCCCTTTCTCTTCCGACTTTTCCTTCTCTTTTCGCTTGCTGTCTAGTGCGTGGCCGAGGTGAAACCAAAATGTGATCAATTGATTTCCTTTTCGTGACCTTCTGTGATTTATGAGCAGGCAATGTATCCATGCTTGGATCCTCCTCAAGCACTTCAACTACATCAGTAGTTTGCTCACCACCGTTACTGAATTGGGTGAAACTTTCTTTTCCTGGGAAACAAGCTGCGGATTGACATTTGACTCTGTCGATCCACTGAACAGCAAGCTGAGCAATTAGAAGTAAGATGAATTATTCAGACCAAAAAAGTCGCAAAGAAGCACCTGCGTGTATTTACCCTTTTTTCGAGAAGTCGTGTCCTGATCCATCTGTTGCGTGGAGTGAACAAAGATTTTGATCCTGCGACTTTGCATCTGTTTACATTTTTAGGAGATTCAGTGGAGCTGAAAGTATATATAGAAGAATGACAGTATTGCCACATGGCAAGGGTCTCAAATAGTAATAATCTGTTCGATCGATCAAGAAATTACCATCAGGCACCTTTGATGCTGAAGCTGAAATAAAAGATTCATGAGGAGCAGCATCATTGATAATGTCTTCTAGCACACTTGATGAAGGCTTGCCGACATCCTAATGCAATAATAATTTCATAATGGTTATCGCAACTATCATGTTAATATATCTGCCAAAAATGTATAAAAACCTGGAAAAATCAAGTACGCGTGCTTAGGAAGAAAAACAAAAAATAATAATGCGTTCGCCTTGTTAGCATCCAAATAAATAGGCAATTTATGCTCAGTTGGTGTATCAGATAGAGTCGAACCTAATGAACTGATAGTTGGTGATGCAGTTTTCTCTACCGAGGCCTTATGTGTTTCCATGGGCTCTGAAGTCAAGGTGGCAGAAGAGGACTTTACAGCTAGTGTGATAATGTCTTCATTGATAGGTTTATCAACTAAGTTACCATCATCATTGTGACGAAGATCTTCAACATGCTCTACTAATGACTTAGCAGGAGCATTGGAAGTCTCCAGTGATGAGAATGAAGATGAAATTGTACTGTTCTTAAAATGTGTGGATCTCTCTCATCTGCTGCAGATGAGATCTTTGAAGTCTCCATTTGAAATAATTCCAGGGAATCAATTAGTTTCAAGGAAGGATTCTCAAGTAGGGTATCTGCCAATATCAAATGGGGTTTCTTATTATTACATGGACTTTCCTCTGATCCGGAAGAGAAATAGTTCCTCTTAAAATCCGGAACACAGGCATCGTATTGTATGATATGAAACAAAAAGGCATCAGTTCAACTAAAGACCAAATTGGTAATTGTTGAACTGCAGAGTATGAGAAATATGGCATGCAATTCCAAGACATTTACAGAGGAAAGTACACATGACAAATTCACATTGTGATCTATGCATCTCCCAGGCTATTTGAAAGGCCAAAAAAGGAAGATCAGCATTCTCATGAGAAGGAAAAAAAAAAGGTGAAGTTTGGTGTAATATCATTGAAATGAGCAAAAATAATAAACTATCAACTTCAGCGATGCTTGATTGCCAAAACATGTTGTGCTCTATTTAAGTAGCAAGATGTCTCAATGGATTGTAATTTCGGCTTAATTTGTTTCTTGAGATTCATGATCCATGAATCTGCAGTAGACAGTTCAGCTATGCTTCTTTTTTCAATAGATTTTGTAAAAGAAATATATAATGGATTCATCACAACTATGATATGGGTAGTCTGCTCCCAAAATACGGCCAAAAGGATTACTTTCTCAACTTCCTTGCCTACGGAAGACAAAGAAACTCAGCAGCTGGACCATTCCAAACTAGTCAACATGGCCTTTGATCCTACAGTATTCTAAGAGTGACTTCCACACAATGAAGCGCGTGGGAAATCTGGTAGCAACTGAGCTCATAATCTTGCCTGGGGTGATCCTCAAAATCTGGCCACGGAAAATTCTAGATGAATGAAGTGATTAATCAAGTCTTCTTCAACAATTTCTTAATTTGTTGTTGAAATCCTATATTATGAAGGATACTAAGAGTTGCACAAGATATTGAGATTCTAGATTATGCAGGGGAAATGCAAGGCAAGTTAAATGAGGTTTAAAAAATATTTATAAGCAGAAATAATACAACAACCAAAAATAATCACAGATATGGTACACACCAAGATCAATTTTTATAGTTGGAATAAAAGCCCTCTTGGTGAAAGTGGTATACCACAATATAGACTAGGTACATGTTAAGTATCATTTGTATTTAGCGATACATCTGATGGACAGAAATGGGATGGTATGTGTTTTGACCAATTACCAGACCAGTAAATTGCAAACAAACTCTTCTAAATGAGAAATAATATATTTACATATAGGGAACAATATCATCACTTTCACTTTCATTTCTCTAATTGGTATGTTCTTATACTTTACCTTAATCGAGGACAAAGAATTGCTAGTTTTTGCATGGTTGCGACTATCAATCTGAACCTCCTCCTTACTAGCAATCATAGATGGTAGAGTAATACTGCCAACGCTTGGAGACTGCTGGGAGGAAGAGATTGCATATATGATTTAGCCAGATCCGCTGGTGAAGCATCATCATGAACATCCTGCAGGATGTACGAGCAGAAAGTAGGCTCATGATAAAACTTCCATGCTGAATAATTAATACCATAAAAGATTTAGTCAAAACTAAATAATGGTGTCTGATATTATTGGGATCCAAGAGTGAGTGGCATATGCAACCCAGCATGGGGCATGGATGCTAATGAGTTAGAAGCGAGAAACAAGGGTGACTATATCCACATGCAGACCAGTGTCTGCAGTATCCTTCTGTAAAACAGGTAGCACAGAAATGATTCATATTTCAGAAGAACATGCTTAGACGAAAACAATAATGATGTTTTCTCACTCGAAAGCATTGGCATCACTGGTTAATTTGGCCGATTGGGCCCAGTTACCGGAAACCATGGTCACTATTTGTCTGTTTAGTAAAAACAATGACAAAAAAAGAGTGAATGAGAAATGAGGCTATGACTAATTTAAAAGGTTGACCAGTTACGACCCTAGCCTTACATGATGAAGCATGTCAGTATTCAATGTTGATGGTCCACAAGGAGGAAAAAATTTAGAGTTAAATGGTATTTTTTTCAGCTCCAACCATTAGTTGGCTTTTGTAGCTGCTGCTTGTGGACATCAGACATACCAAAAGAACTTTTGACAGATTGTGAACTAAAATCAATAGGAGAGTACGCAACTGATCCAGGTAAGAGATTGCACTGCTGCAATGACAACCAGGCTCCAGAAAAATCAACAGCTTTGCCAGGAAGCCCATTTGAAATTGCCTCGCCCACTTTATCCTGAACAAATACGGATGGTGAATCGACCACTCGGGATTGTAACAACTTAGTCAGTCTTTCATATTCATCCCTGAAAATGGAAGCACAATGATCAGAGTTCCAGCTAAGTGTCATATCATTAATAAGCATACGTTATCGAACAATAATGTTTGTCATTCATCACTCAGACAGGAAAATAAGACTACCAATCCCAACATTTTACTTCAAAGATCCCTATTTTTCTCCTTTGAGAAACAGAAATTTTCACACAATGGAGGAGTTTGCCCTGCACCTTTTTTGCACATCCAAATGGTCTTTTATTTTTTACTTTACATGGAAACCGATTAAACAAAAAGTCAACCTCCATCATCATTCACTCTGGAACTAAACTAAAAATGCATCAGAATATAGTAAGTCTTATGTAGCAAATAACTTTATGTTCCTTTTACTCATTTTTACTTACAAAAAAGTTGAGTCTGGGAAGTACTAAAGTTCCAGTGCACACTGTATAATAGAAAAACTTGTGAGCGTCATCAGGTAGTATTCTGAGGTGGCAAGAGTATTTACTATAGCATGGCTATGAATATTTGCAAGATCTAATGATAAGAAACTAAATACAAGTGATGCACGATAAACAATGTCTCTAAATAGATACGCAGTGTCCAGAATCATGCTGGCAAATTTATAGTATAACCATGATGACAGTTAAGAGACACTCAAATGATCATCTCTGTGGAATAAAAAAAAATCCATCTAAATGATGGCTTACACTAGCATTGAAAAAGATATCTCAAGAAAGGAAATACATATACTAAAAATGAATGAATTTAAGTCTGACAAATACCGACAAGGGCATTCTTTAGGTTGAAAAATATACTTCTAAAAAAACACTGCCAGATGGGGCTTAATGCAAGATAAAATAGTATAGTTGAGTGCAAGATTCCTAGGTTATGATGCAGAAAACAAAATCAAAAGATGAATGAAGTCAACGGACCGGCTTAAGAATTACATGCAATAGTACAGATCAGTAAGAAGATATGAGTGAACATCTAAAGTTATCATTTTTCATGAGTTAAATTGTCTCACATAGTATTCTACTCAACAAATTTTACGTGTAGGCGGAATGAACTAGAAACACATAAGTGAAAGTAAAATGCCGATATTCAACATACATGAGCAAAAAAACTAAAAGACTTGCAGCAACAAAAAGGAATAATATATCAAGAAATCCTGAACTACCTTGAGAAAAACTCCTGTTGGAGCAACTTCTCAATAGCAAGCTTGGTTTCACTTATTGGAGCAATTGCATGTGATACCTCCACACAGTCGGCAATCTCCTCTGACTTCTTCAGTTCCTGATCATGTATAAACAACTTCCTCCATTAGCTAGCAGACTTTAAACATAAACCTAGAAGGAAAAAAATGGAAACTAGTGGATTTGTAGGTGTGTAACAAGAGGACTCATTTTGTGGTGAAACATTGAGTGCCTACATGATACACTGTTGAAATTCTCGTGATTTAGGTCTGCATTGGCTGGCTTTACTAAGACCATTTATAGAGAAACAGAAATGGAAGACATGAAAATAGATTACTCGATTGGATCCATGAAGCTGTTTAGGTGCATCAATATTCTGTTCATCTGCAAAATAGGAAAAATATCAGCCATCTTCTGCGCAATGAAATATCCAGTTCCTAGCAAATCAGATTATTTCCAGGCTAATCAAACTGACATGCTCTGTGCATAAAAAGTACAGCATCCAGCTAATTCAAAAAAGATCAGAGTCCAACCAGCTTGCATAATGTGTACAGAAGTACGTAGCAAAGGCAAATAAGTGCATTTAAAATAACAAATAAAAATAATACAAGGCAGGTTTAGTTTAAACAAAAAGAATTTGATTAACACATACAATGAATACGGTTAAAGCTATGAAAATTTACCGACAAAATACAAAGACAGCCTTAGATGCATTACGTCCAAGTACAGTGAATTAGAACAATCTGGTCACGCAGACAAATAAAGACAGACTATCACTGTTTCTTATCAGTAGCATTATTCAGATGTATCCTCTACTGATTCCTAGTAAGTGCAAGATCCTCTAGTCTTTTTCTTATTTTTGTCCTTTCTCCCTCTAATATGACTTCCACAAGAAGAGTTCACAAAACAGTAACATATCTGCTAATTCAATTAAAAGAGCTCAGTTTGCATGGTAGTTCCTTTCATTTGAGGCAGTCATGGATCCTTATTAGATAAGCATTCTCGATGTCAGAATTAAGGGTGAACACAATTCAGTTACAAAAGGTTGAACATTTCATCTGGTACAGATTCACAGCACGTGTATATAGGGTGGAAATGGTTGACTTAGGTTAACTTGTATGAGACAGCTGGAATTAATTTGAATATGTTGAGAATTTTGAGCCAGGCTGTAGGGCTTTCATTTGGTTCAAGTAGAACTGAATCAAACTAAATTGAATCAATGCCTAACTTGCATTCCAGCTACAATCACTGTTTAGCTTAATAATAAAATTTCCGATGTCATGTTCAAGTGCATGAAAGAGTGGAGCATTGAAAACAAGATTTTCACTATTACAGTTGATAATGCTTCAAGTAATGATTTGGCTATTTGGTACATGAAATATACCATTCGAAGATCTAGAACATTGGCATGTGAAGGAAATTTATTTCATGTTCATTGTTGTGCACATATCTTGAACTTGTGCGTCCAAGCTGGATTGAGGGAGATTGAAGATATTATTAGTAATATATGGGAAAGTTTAGATTATACAAGTCGTTCAAAGGCAAGGCGTGTGGCAATTTGCAGAGTGTGTGCAACAATTGCAGTTGAAGGATAAAATGTTGATTCGCGATTGCAAAACCAGGTGGAACTCGACTTTTAAGATGGTAAGTTGTGCACTCAAGTTCAAAGAAGTTTTTCGGATGTTCAAAGAACGTGATCGGTTTTGTGGTTGCTTCCCTCAAGAAGAAGAATGGAACAATGCTCAAAAGTTTGCTCACTGTTGGAGGCTTTTTGGACAGCCACGCACATCATTTCAGGTACTAAGTATCCTACTTAAAATTTATTTCTTCAAGAAGTTCGAAAAATAAAGTCAGCATTGGATACTTGTACACAACATGAAGATTTGTTTCTTAAGCAACTAGCTAGTAAAATGAAAGAAAAAATTTGACAAGTATTGGGGTGATTGTATTCTATTGATGGCTATAACTGCTGTGTTAGATCCATCCAAAAAAATGCTTACGGTTGCATTTTGCTTCCCTAAGCTTTATTCTGAATTGGATGCCTCTAAGCATATCTCAAAAGTTAAGGAAATAATTAATTCTATTTATAAAGAGTATGTTGTTGACGAAACTAATAAAGGAGCGTCTCATCCATCTGAGTCTGAGAGTTTTGATTCTTCAAGTGTTAGAAGAAATCAACAAAGTTTTGTATATAGTTGGGATGATTTTGATGACTATCGTGCAAAAGTAAAGTTGAAACTTTGGAAACTAAGAGATCTGAATTGGTAGAATATCTTGAAAAGAGTCGTCTAAAGAAGAATGAGATTCCTAAAATTTTTTCATATTTAGCATGGAGGACGAATAGAATGCAGTATCCAATATTGTCAAAGATAGCAACTGATATTTTAGCTATCACAATGAGTTCAATGGCTTCAGAAGCAACATTTAGTGTAGGGACGAGAGTTATTGATTCTTATTGTTCATCACTCTCTCCAGATATAATGCAGGCTCTACTGTGTGACGGTGATTGACTTCGACAGATATATGAACTTAAAAAGAAGACTAAAGTAAATTAAATTTTGTTATTAGTTTTCTACGTTACAAACTAAATTTAATCACTTATTTATCTGATTTTTGCTTTTTCAAAAAGAGATAACTTAGCACGAAATTTTTCTTCCAATATCTACCTAGTAAAGTAAGTTAAATTCAAATTCTTTGTTTAACATGTATTTCCGGTGTAATTATTATATGATTATTAAGCTTCATATCAATTCATATTATTGAATGCAGGTAGTAGTTCAGGTGGTATGATTGAGAATTTGAGATGGAGACAAATATTTTGAATATTGTAGAAATTTAGTATTTTGAGCGGTTACGTGGTTTGAATTTTGGAATATCATATTTTTGGATTTGGTAAATTATGTTGGGATGAAATTTTAGACTGAGATAATTATATTTTGATGTTCAATTGTTTTTTTATCGGAGAGACAGAGATAATTGTGTTTTGTTCAGTTTTATGGATGAATTTGGTCAATTTTTTATTTACATTTATTATTATTTGATTTACAATATAATAACAAAGCACAGCAAAATTGACTCGAGTTATAATTTGGCTCGAATTTGAGTTCGAGCTCGAGCGCTTGAAAGGTTGACTTTAATTCGAGCTTTTCAAGTCGAGTTCGAGCCTTGGATTAAATGATCAAGCCGAGCTCAAGCTCAAATTTACAAGCTCAATCGAGCTCGAGCTAGCATATTTCGAGTCGAGTCGAGCTCAGCTCGAGCCAAGGCTGGCGCTCGTTTACACCCTTGCCACTAGGCGTACATTCAACCCAAAATTCGACAGGCAGGATGCACAAACACAATCAAGTGAACACACGAGAGAGGAGGAGGAAGCGAAGGAACCAACTAACCGGAGTGAAAGCTGCTGCGGTCTTGGTCCGACGAATAATCTGAAGAGTCGGGGGCGCTGCTATCGGCGCGGAACACGGAGGAGATTAGCTTCCCGGCGCCGGATACAAGGCCGAGGAGCCACCTAGGGCTCCCAGCGGGAGGCGGAGGGGGCGGGAGAGCCAGCGGAGGAGAGCGGGCGTAGGGGGAAGGCCGCGGCGGCTGGTCTCTTAGCTGGTCGCGGAGGATTTCCCCGCCAGATCCACTCAGGGACGCCATGGAAGCTGCAGAGAGGCGCCCGAGCTGCGAGCGGAGGAAGAAGCCTAAGGAGGAACCTTAGCGGGTAAGGAGAGAGAAGGGGCAACGGATCCTTTACTCTTTATTTATTAGCGAGGAAAGAAGATATTTTTACCACCGTACTTTGGAGCAGATCCGGGTGCCGCCTCTTTGCTGCCGAGATATCAAAACACGCCGTGCGGCAAGGCATCCACCTTTGCCCCCCTTTGCTGGATTCCCTACAAGTTTCGAATGGATCTACATCTGCAACTTCCTCATTCGTCCGACAACTGGGCTCGCGCACGCATTTCTGCCGTCGGATCCCCACGACGCCTCGTGATCGCTCGTACGGTGGTCGTCGAGCCTTTGGCAGCTGTTGGCCTCTCTCTTCATCTCTCTCGCTTCTCGACCCGTGGCCTGTCGTTCGTGTAGCTGAGCCGTCGCCGGAACCCTCGAAGCCCTAGGCGAGCAAAGATTCTCTACCTCGCCGGGCCGCCGCTCCCGGGCGGCGTCGGATGATGGATTGAGGACCTCGACGGAGCTCCGAGCGATGGCGGCGCTCACTCGCCGCGCCCTCATCTCCCTCCTCACCTGTTCGACGCCCTCCCACCTCCTTATCGAAGCGTACACATTCGCCAGCCCGACAAGCCTTCCGCTCTTCTTAGGCTCCAACTCCACCACCCGCCTCCCGGCTCGCTCTCCGCGTTCGTAGTCCCCGTGCACCAAGCATCCGCTGAGAAGCGCCCCCCAAACCGCCCCATCCGCCTCAGCCGGTACGGCCTCGACCAACCTCTCCGCCTCCGCCGTGTGCCCCGCTCGGCTCAGCAAGTCCACCATGCACCCAAGGTGCGCGACCGTTGGCCGCACGCCGTACACAGCCACCATGTCCCTGAAAAGCTTCCGCCCTTCGTCGATCAGCCCTCCGTGGCCGCAGGCCGTCAGGACGCCGACGAAGGTGATCGCGTTCGGCTTCACTCCTCGCGATATCATATCTGAAAAGGCAGCGATCGCCGAGAGGCACTCTCCGTTGAGCGCCAGGCCCATGATCATAGCGCTCCAGGCGGCCACATCCTTGCGAGGAATTCTGTCGAACACCTCTCGTGCGCTGTCCACGAAGCCACATTTGGAATAGAAGCCGACCAGAGCAGTCCCCAGCTCAAGATCGTACTGGTGCTTCGTCCCGTTCATTTCGATGAAGGAATGGATCCATCTGCCCTCCTCGTACTCCCCGAGGCTCGCACAAGCGTTCAAAGCGCTCACGAGAACAGCGTCGCTTAGCTCTGTAATCGCACGCCGCTTCAGCTCGCGGAACAATTGGATCGCCTCTCGGTGGCGTTCGTTGCGGACGTAGCCCGCGATCATGGCGCTCCATGAGACGGCGTTCCTCTCCGGCATTTGATCGAACACGCTGCGTGCCTTGTCCACCATTCCGTGGGTGGAGTAGCCGCTCACGAGGCTGGTCCAGGAGACCACATTTGGGTTAGGACTTTCGTCGACCACCTTGGCGGCGAGATCGACGGAGCCCAAACTGGAGTAGGTGCTCACAAGCGAGCTGGTGACGAAGACGTCGAGGTGGAAGCCGAATCGGAAGATCTGGCCGTGGAGTTGGGAGAGGACGGAGGAGGCAGCGCACGACTTGACGGCGAAGGGGAAGGTACGAGCGTTGGGGGCGACGTCTCGGCGGCGCATGCGGACGTAGGAAGCGAGGGCGCGGTGGGGGCGGGGGCTGGCAGAGTAGGAGCGGATGACGGCGTTCCAGTCGAAGACGGTGGGATGGCGGATGCGCTGGAAGAGGTGATGGGCGCAGTCGGCGTCGTGGATAGCGTAGAGGGCGAGGAGGCGGCTGGTGACGTAGGCGAAGCGGACGAGGCCGAGGGAGACGAAGCGGGCGTGGAGCGCCTGAGCGTGCTTGAGGATGGAGCAGCGGTGGATCAACGAGAGAAATGAGGAGGAGAGCGGTGGCGTTGCGAGGGGGGCGCGGCTTCTCATGGCACAAGGTAAAGGAGGACTTCATCGAGTGTACGGAAGCGGAGGCGAATACCAGCCGCTGGGAGTCGCGAGAGGACGGCCGTGCGCCCGTGCGCCCGTACTCCAGTAATTTTCTGAAAAAATACATTTTTCCAATTCGCTCATTTATTTCATTAAAATTAATTTCTATATTTCTTTTTTTAAAAAAAAAATTATATAGTTTAAAGATATTGATTTTGAAAAGCTAATTTTTATATTTTTATCATTTTATCATTATTCAATTTTTATATTTTTATCGTTTTATACTTGATTTTGAAAAGGTATGGAAGAAATTGTAATTTATACTAGGACTATTAAGTAATTTTATTTTTTCAAGTGAATTGTCTATCCAAATCAAACCTCTCTAGGTCTGATTAACTTTGTAAGATTTGTATGGAATTGGAATTCAACTCCATTTTAAATTTATTTTCCAAAGTATAAAATTGAATTTTAATTCCAAAATAAATTGAATGAGTGTTTGGGAGAGTTTTTGTTAGCTGCTTTTAGATTCTAGCTACACAGAAATACTTTTGAGTATTTGTAAATGTCAAATTCTATTTTAACTTTTGCAACTTTTAGTCAAAAGTTGAAAGCAAAAATTTGATTTTTTTTTTCTTTTGCTTTTTTACTCATGGTCTAGAATTAAAAGTTGGCATTTATACCCTTAATAAATTTATCATTTTATATAATTATTGTCATACTTTAAATAAAATTTTATATTTTTATATAATTTATATATTCAGAATTTTCATACATATTTTTATAAATTTTGTCTTTTTTATATTTTTTTTATTAATTTTATATATTTTAAAACTTATACATTATTAAAAAAATTAATTTTGATATAATATTTAAAATATAATAATAAATATATAAAATTTTATTGACGGTGTATCACAATTATATTTAGATAATTGAAAAAGGGAAATGATATACTCAGTGAAAAATCTCAAGGAAAAGCTTAATATATAACGTGACACTTTGCATGCAGCGATCTCCGACGGGTTCACCGTACCCCTAGGGTATAGTTTGATTCGGGGCGGCGGTAGAAGGCCACCGATGGTATCCGAGCGATAATCGGACGTGTGCATGTAAAGTGTCACGTCATTCACTGTGTATTTCATTGAGTTTTTTACTGATAATTACATTAAATTTTTTCACTGAGTGTATCAGAGCTTATTGAAAAAAATTAATTTATATAGTTTAAAGATATTATTGTTATTTAAATAAAAATTAAGTTTGGAAATAATTATTCATCAAACACTTAAATTTTATCTTATATCAATTTTTAATTTTTATTTTCAAACACATTATGCTTTAGCTTCTCACTAATTTCGAGATAATCTTTATAAAATCACTTTTCAAGAAGTAAAAGCTCTATCAAATATTTCCTGAATTTCATCTCTTTTCATATAGGGTGTAAATCATTGTAGTGGAACCGCTTATACTTTTAGATTTATTTGATGGATTAAGGCTACGTTTGGTAGGGTGTAATCCACCCTATAATGTAATCGAGATTACATTACAAGTTGGATTCCTTTGTTTGGAATCACTTTAAGATTGTAATGTAATGTAATCTCGATTACAAAAGAGATTGATGATTTGTAATCTGGATTACAAACCAAAACCTCCGTAATCTGGATTACATTACAGCTTGGAAAGTCGTCGGTCGGGCGACGACAGACGTTAGTCGGGCGGTGACAGTCGTTGGTCGCCGCTAGCCGACCGCCGCCGGCCGGCCGCCGGCGACCACCGCCGGCCGGCCGCCGGCGACCACATCCGGCCGGCCGGCAGCCGGCGACCACATCCGGCCGGCCGCCGGCGACCACATCCGGCTGGCCGCCGGCGACAGCCAGCGGCCGCCGACGCCCGGTCGCCGGCCTGCCGCCGGCGACCACCGCTGGCCGGTCGTCGGCGACCACCGTCGGCCGCCGGCGACCACCGCCGGCCGTCGGCCGCTGGTTGCCCGCCGGTCGCCGGCCGCCGGCGACCACCGCCGCCTGCCGCCGGTCAATGGTCACCGACCGCCCGACGACGGTCGTTGGTCGTCAATCTTGATTACATTAGAGGATGGATTGCCCCTCACCAAACAAAAGAATCCAACTTGTAATGGTTATCAAAGATTACATACAACTTATTACCAAACATAACAATGTAATCAAGATTACATTACATTAAATTATAAACTTGATTACATTACAGACCGGATTACATTATCCCCTACCAAACGTAGCCTAAAATCAGAGAATATGATTTATCTCCCTAATTAATTCGGTAATAATTTAGATATTTAAATTATAAAAAAATAAAAATAGTAAAGGAGACCGTCCATTTGTATAGCCAAGGACAAATAACTATAAAAATCATAGAAGATGGAAATGAAATCATAGAATTACTTCAAGTAAAAAGCGATATCATTTGCCTGGAGCGATAGAGTATCGTCAGTTCCATAGTAAAATACAAATACAAATCATAACAGGTGGAAAAGAAATAATAGGAAAGGGGAGACATAATCCATATCTTATCTGGGCCCAGACAACTCGGAGATATCAACTATGTTTCATGGTGAATTGATCACTTAAAATAAAAATTTATTGTTATGGTCAATTATAATAACAATTACAATTTATTGATGATGACTCTTGCAAAGCCTTTACAGTGGATCATCCACTGGGCTCAGATCAACATCAAGCAGTCGATAATAGACCTTAGACAATAAAACGTTACTGTACAGATCATATATCAAGGCAAGCCAACTACTGCTTCCTAGCAGAGTCTATCTTCTTAGGAAGAGGCTCACAATTGGACGAGCAGAATCGTTAATCATCCAGCTCGACGAGCTGAGCTTTCCTTTTCTCAGCAACCTGTTTCCTGATAAATATGCCCCACCTCATTGCTGCCTTGATCTTGAGCCACCCGACGACGGCTTTCCCCGACGAGCGGGTTTGCTCCTCATTGAAGTTGAAGGTCGGGATCGGAGAAGGAATGTATGGCAGATACCCATATCCATCGTCTGGAATGTTACTTGAAGCTCCTGCCGTGCTCAGATGTCGGAGGAGCAATTGCATATCTTCATGTTCCAGAATCTCGTGGCTCCTTACGCGGATCTCTTCCTCTGTGAGGAAGTCATCGGCAGTGGCACCGTTGTTCTGTCGTTGGTACGACCAGTCGTCCAGCTGAAATCCCATGTTTGAATATTGTGGCGGGGCCAAGGCGAGACTGATGGAATCATTTCGAGAATCTTGAGCTATTGCAGAACCACTGAAGGGATTTTGCTGGGACAAAGTAGTTTCATAATCCAACTGGCTGGTCATTTGGTGATTATTATCATATCGACTATTACTTGTTTCTCCTGCGACAAACGCAAAAATAAGACAAGTCAAATTCACAAGTAGTTTCCATATGCAATTGCAACTAGTAGTATCGAACGAAATATACAAGT
This sequence comes from Boesenbergia rotunda, assembly GCA_024364735.1. NCBI lineage: Eukaryota > Viridiplantae > Streptophyta > Magnoliopsida > Zingiberales > Zingiberaceae > Boesenbergia > Boesenbergia rotunda. Next base: position 205,882 of record JAGFNQ010000300.1, on the reverse strand, counting down.
AGAAGCAATCAAAGTGTTGTCAAACACATTCAGTCACAAACAATGGAGTAAGGTTAGGATGAAGCAGAGATAATCTTACCTCGAGCAGCTAATCCAGTGTCGACCGAAGTTTGGATTGTAGGTTCTGAAACTGACAAATGTTGTTGTGAGGTTTGCTGGTCATATGCTGAAGCTTCACTGCGAGTGGTCATTGTCTTCTTGATTGCCTTGGAGCCTATAAGAGCTTTGCCGTCGTATTCTACTACATAGGACCAATTCTCGTATGCTTGTTTAACAAGAGCATCTGCAAACACCTACAATTAACCAGATCGATGCAGAATATTTTGTCAGTTAGCCCCATATGTAAATTTGTGAGTTCATTCTCTCCTCGATGACACATACCTTTTGACTATCTGTCAAGGATTCAGCTGAACAGAACTGCCCTCCAGCAACCAAGCCACTCAACTCGTAAATATGATTGAAGATTGCACCGATGTCTCTCGTGTCATCGGAATAGTAAACATAATACTTTCCGCTTAGGAGACAAGTTTTCGCGTGCTCAATCAGGCTTTCCCACATTTTATTTGACATGCCACCTCCAAGGATCTGCAGATGTTTTGATGTCGAAAAAACACGAGAAAGTTACAAGCAAAAATCCAATGAATGTGAGGCAAAGGAGATGAAAAGAAATCATACACTTCTTAATTTTTGTGGATCCCTGACATAAAGCCGAAGAAAATCTTCGACGGTGAAGATCTGATTATTGTTCAACTTCTTGTGGAATGACCCATCCTTGCCGATCTTTTCCAATCTCCAAACATCATCCTTCCATGAAGGAGGATAATGTTTCTTGTATACTGTAACATAGGCAAAATCCTATAGCAAACAAAGGAGGGCAAAACTAGCTAATGAGTATGAAGCGACATACATTCTCCTCTATGATCTTTGACTGTGAATGCTTCGGTTTTAGCCTCACGAATACGTATACCCTCCAAAAAACCTGACGAGGTTTTTAGCCCGAGTCTGAACTTCCTGCTTCTTATCCAGCTAGAGTTATCGGTAAATGTAAGCTCTCCGAGTGTTCCTAAACCTTCCTTCAGTGATATCTGTAAATCTCCGGTCAAAATTGGCCTTTTACCTTCGCGCTCCTTGACTATATGACTTTCAAACTCTTCTTCGGTCCAGTCATCATCGTCTTCATTGTTGAAATCACCCTCGAGTACAACAACATCTAGTTTTGCAGATGACTCAGGCCCCAACGTCACAATATGACCAGTGCTTGCATCTAGCAAAACAACGTGAATCGCAGCACCTTGTTCCCCTTCTACTTTACCACCAGTAAAAAGCGGCATGGACAATGTCGATCTGAAATGCAACTGCAGCTTTCTTCCACTGGGCCCTTCAATGCGTTTCGGAGAAGTCCTATAATCCAAGCATTTCAAGTTTGCACATAAAAAGGCTTTTGCTTGTAACCAATTGAATAATGCACAATTTCATAACACAAATCTTAAGTAGGTCATTCAAATATAGATTATTGGTCTCAGATTAGTGTTGTAGATTATACAATTTTCAAATAAAATAAACAAAAGGAACCAAAAACTTAAGGTCCTTTGTGTAGTGTGCATCGAGATGAAGTCCGTTTTAGTCAGTATAAAACAAGAAGAAAAAAATGGCGAACCTACATGTTGATCTTAGGTCAAAAAATCCATCAAAATATGATGCATATATAAGATCAAATATTAATCAAAGCAAGTCAGAAGCTTTTTAAAGTGATTGAAGTGAATAAAACCTTCCATTGGCAAACAAGGATACCGAATCATTGAAAAAAATGGTGAAACCACTCTATTATAATCGGTGGAGTGGTGTCAAAAATAGCATCTAGCAGAAATATACGCTCGCTTGAAGAGTGATGTATCAAACCACAAATCTTGAAGAAAAAAAAAAACTTAGTCATCTATGTGATAAACGTAGCAGGTCTCATAACTGTGTACCTGCCCCCAATTCTTGCAGGTCCAAGTTTCACCAATGCTCTTTCAACTTCCTCACTAACCTACATTTAAATAGAAAATAGGAGGATAAATGTAAATCGCAAACAAACAAGAAAAATGCATAATATATAATGATACTGGTTGGCTAAGCTTGATAGACTACTGCTGGTTATGATTAATTTTCACCAACAAAAAAGGCAACGCTAACAAACCAAATCAATCAAAACTTAAGAAGATGAGGACCGTAGACATTAAACAAGGTATAATATATAAAGCATGTGCTTTTTTGGCAATCATTCCCTTGTTACTTGAGGACATGCAAGGATAGTAAAAAACTTCAATACAGTTAATTGTGTGCCTTTTTGGCATATGCTATTTTTTGCAATCAATCCCTTGTTACAGGATAACGTGAGAGGATGGGAAAATTTTGAATAAAGTTATTGTGTGTTTCAGTGTTAAAAAAATGTCTTTTGCTACCATGGAGAATGGAGATTAAAAAAGCATAAACCCGACCTAAATTATTGCTTTTGCCTTTCACTATTCCAAATTCAGAATTTAGAAGCTCGAAAATAATGCACGATTTCTTTTAAAAATGCCAAAAGTTAATATAATAGAAGTGTATAACTTACAATTCTTCGAAGGATTGGTTCCAATGAAGAACAAAGTTTTTGCAAACTGTTTACCTTCAGAGCTTCAATAACCACACTGCAGAGACAATATGCCAATAAAAATAGACGAAGAGTTTAAGTATTCATATACTTCAAGAAGGTAAAAACATCAGAAATCATACTTGATAAAATGAGTGACAGACAAGATTAGAGCTAGATTACAATTTCCTTTTTCTTTTAAAAAAAAAGAAAAAAAGGAAACACCAGGTAAAAATGTACGGTCGTTTACCCAGAAATAAGTGATACATCACACAAGTTGAAGATCAAAGAAACTCGTGGTTCTCGAAAAAAAATACAAAAATGAATTATTAGTTTGCTAAACAATCCTTATTCAACATATGATAATCATTAAATCAACAGAAACTAGTAAATTTTCTCTGATTTTGAAAACTTCAAATAACTAAAATAGATTTTAAAGTGGCAGCCAGGACTCCCTGATCTATTGCTTCAATGCATAGCTTTCAGTGAAATCCTAAAGTTTATGCAAATAGAACTCCTATTATGAGATATATTAGAAAACAAAAGGAAGTCGTGCAAGTGGCTCATGGACAACAAAAATATTTCCATCACCGCAATGATAAAAGTCGAAGAGCAAACAACTATGAAAAAGTGTTGCCAACTCAAGAAAGATATACAAATGAATGAGGCTGATATCCCTCATAATGAATAAAAAAATGGATAGACCTAGAAGGGAAAGAGATTCAAGAAGAAGTTTGATTATTATTCCCAATCAAGAATTAGTAATTTCCACCATAGTTGAATTCGATAGGAGTTTGTTCTGAGTTATGGAAAATACTATAAAAAAGAGAACAATACAAAAAGAAATTCATTTGTTATTCCCAATATAAAAATTAGGTTCTGCATGATTGCTCAATTTGACAGACGTCTCTTATGACTTGCAACAAACACTTGGTATATTCTGTAACAAGATGATTTTAAATTTGTCAAAATTATTAATTAAAATGTATGTTACTGATTGATCTCACTCAACCACAACATGCGTGATTTCATTTAGAAGACACATATAATACAAAGAAGGAAATCCAAGTGGACATTAACCTGACCGATAACATGAATTTAAGATATATAGTGCATGACCAAAAACTGTAGTACCTCTAGCCTTCCATAACCCAACCACATATACACAAACAAATACAACAACAACCAAACCTTATCCCACTAGGTGGGATCGGCACATATACACAAACAAATAAACTCTTAAGTTTTGAACTAAATAACACTGTGTTTTGAGCAATATGACAAAACAAATAAGTAGTTTTTCATGAATGACAGCTAGGGTATGTCCCTTCCTCGATGTCACATGTTTTCTCTTGAAGATGATCAGTTATTGCACCAACCTAAACAAATAATAATTGTCTAAACAGATTAATGTCTTTAAAGCTTTTTTATTATGGGCAATGGAAACCATCCCTATGTATTCATAAAACAATAAGAAATTCTTGCTTTTAAACCTACTCGAAATTAAAACTGAGTATCACAATTCCATGTTCAAGATCACTTTTTTTTTACCATATATAGAGAACGACCAGTTACCCATACGCTCAATTTCAAACCAGTAGCTCACTCACTCTAGTATCATTTATTCACAACCCCAAGTACCAGATATTTATCGCTCTAGTACTCTATATTTTCCTCTCTTCCATGTACGCAAGCCAAACATAGAAGAACTGGAGTTCAACAAGCTAATCAATCAAGCGATCAACTCCCATAAATGCAACCAAACTCAGAACAACATAACAACAACCACATAGCGTTTAAGAGATTCCTCTACCTAGCAAGGGCAGGAGTCTTATTCCTTTTAGGCTCTGGATGCAAGAAATCGCCGCCGTCGGACTCCAACACGCGCTTCTCCTTCATCGTCCGGATGATTCCGACAACCTTAACTGTAGATAACCACTCCAATCTCCAGATCCAACTACCCGAGCTGGAGAAGAAGGCAAAATCTGGGATTTTCTAGAGTCAAAAAAGAAAGAACAAACAAACGATTAAAATTCCTGCACCACAAAACAGCCATAAATCCCCGAAGAGTCGATTAAGCGAGGAATAATGCGAGGAGTAACTGATTGAAAGGAAGTAGACAGAGATAAGCAATTTCGTGCTGGTTCTTCTCTCGTGATCGATGGAAGAGGAGGGGAAGCCGAGCAGTGCACAAGCAGAGGCGATCCTGAAGAGTGGAAAAGAGAGGAGTTGGTGTAGCCTGTCTCGGCGGCTGCGTGATTGGCGTGTATTTTTTTAATATTAAGAAAAAGGCTGTGTGAAAATAAATAATAAATAAACTGTTTGGACAATTTTGGAAATGTCCCCTAACTAAGCATATTCTTATCAAAATAGTTAAAACCAAGGTTCTGAGAATCGGACCGGACATCGAACCGGTCGGAGTAAGAGTTCAGAGGTTCAACCGATTTAACCGGGGGATCAGGATATAATCGGTATATAATAAAGCATGTATTTATATAAATATATGAAACTAACAACTTATCCAACTACTTTCTTCAATATTAGATCAACTAGGTCGAGCATGTGATATATTTTTGTCAGCAATTCAGTACAGCATTCTTGAAAAAAAAAAGTAGTTTCAAAGAAAAATTCAAGTTTAAAATCATTGGATTCAAGAAATCTAGATACGAATTGAAAAATCTTATTAGAAGTTAAAACTATATCACAATACAATTTGTTCACCGATAAACACTTAAATAGAAGACACTAGTAAAACACATACAAAATTACACATCCAAATATGTCATATATTGCTGCCTTCATATGTCAGTACGACGACGCAATGAAGCTGAAGACAGGGCGAGGCTAGCGGAGGTAGGGCGGCGCGACGAAGCTGGTAGAGGCAGGGTGACGTGGCGAGAGGCTAGCGACGGTGACTCTCTTGCAAGCAAACAGCAAATTTGTTCGTTTGGGACTTTGGATGAAAGCAAACTAGGTTTTTGATATTTTATTTTTCAATTTTCATTTTAAGTAAGAAAGCAAAACAGAAAAGGGAAAAAAAATCAAAAAATGAAAAATAAAATAAACCAAGCCGGTTTGATCGATTTTTCCGGTTTGTCCGGTTCACCGGTTCCCGCCCAGTTCAAAACGGTTCGTATCCGGTTCTTGAGTAGCCGGTTTTCAGAGTCAACTCGGATCGGAAATCTGGCCGGTTCCCGATTCAACCGATCCGATCGGCCGGTCCGGTTCGATTTTCAAAACACTACAAAATACCCTTAAGTATTTATTAATATTAAAGTGCCCTTAAATATTTTTATTTCTTATAAAAAAACATATATCTATTTTCTCTTCTAAATTAGACTTGGAAGATAATCAATAATGCACTTAGATTTCTCATTGATCAAACACCTATTATATATTTAAGATTTAACTTATCGGTTGTTAGGTTATCAATGAATGTTACACAGACGATAGATTTGATCAAGATGATAAAATTAGCCCAGGCTTATAATTTCTTTAGATACAATGGCCCTAAGAAAATATAGGTGCGATGGAAATGTTACATTTAATTTAGTCATGCAATTACGATTTGGATGATGAAACAAAGACATCTTCCAATTAAAGATAGATAAGATCATCTTGATCATACTTTTGTAAATATATATTGGAGACACACGAGTATCTATTATTTAGATATTTATAAATTTATAGAGGAGGATAAGAGATTAATCAGATAAGAGAAGTCTATCTATCGACAAATAAATCGGAGTATAAGTACATAAAATATTAAAAGCATATTTAGATTTGATATTTTATTGGACACGATTATTGTGTAGTCCTGAATTTATGATTTATACAATTTTTTTTACCTATCCACATAAAATTCTAAATTACTATTTAAATGGTTTAATTGGTAATTAACCGGAGGTATTTTAGCAGCAAAATGAAAAAAAAAAAAAAACCCCTTAGACTCATTATGAAAATTATCTAAATTATTTTAAGTAAAAATTAAAAGTGCAACTTTAATTATTAAAATAGTGATAAATTTTAAAATAAAAAAATACTTTATCGTATTTGTCATATCAAAATATATGATTTATTTTTTAACTAATTTAATTAAAATCATTTTAATAAAATCAAATTTATGTTTATTTGTTATAATTTCTATAATTAATAATATCTGAGTATTGTAACCAAACGAGTCTTCCGTCTCTCGCTTTTAGGTCAACAATCGCGGACGATCAGGAGGAGCAGATCCGGCGTTGCTTCGTCGGAGGGTGATGGCGTCGGCTTCCGTGCCCGCTGCCGCTCCTTTCCGGGGGCTTCCTCCGCCTGCTGCAGTGGCGGAACCCTCCTCCTCCAGCCGGAGGAGGCCTCCGCCTCCGACCCCACCTCCGTTTCGCCGTGTCCCAGCCAATCGACGGCCAACGCCGCCGCTCGGGTGCGTGCTTCGGCTTCCCATTTTTCTCCCATTCCATCAAGTTTCTGAGTATTTGATTTCGCGTCTATCTTATTGAATCTAAGTAAGTTTCGGCGATGAAATTAGTATGACGGGAACACTTTTATTGGGGGCGGTGTGTCATAATTAGGGTTTAGGAAGAGTCGGATAGCGTATGAAGAACTTTACTCAAAACAACTTTCTGGGAAGGAGACTAACGATAGATGTTTGCTAAGACTTTTTTTACATTCGCGGATAACTGACGGATGGTAGCAGGGAAAATGAAAAACTGGTTTAAAGTTTATGAACTTTAGTGGTAGGTCATATATTGTTGTGAATTTTGCGAAGATTAGCATTGACTCAAACATAGGAGCTGCTTAATTTATTTGAACTCAAAGCCACGACTAACAAGTAAACTTATCCAAATTCAAATTTGCTCTAATAGATGATAAAATATAAGAAAATAGATTAAGATGACTTGTATCTGATGAATGATGACAAAATAAATTCTATGATTGGCTAAGTTGAATTTGTTATAGATGAAGATGTGATGTGCATTGCACGCCAAAGAAAACCAACTTATTGCAATTAAGAGGGATTTAAAGATTTGTATATCACTACTAGTATGACCTTCTATAGTGTTTTATGATGCCACCCCAAATAGTTAGGTCTAACTTCTCACTATCATTGTCATTGTTGTTGGCTAGCTAATCATGTTAAGTGTGGTGTATGAGTAACTGTTTTGGGTTTAAATCCTACCCATTTCAATCTGTTTCAATTTCGCATGTTGGGTTTGGGCTCTAAGTTTGTCCAACCAAGTTTTTCACCACACAGATGAAATCGAGTAATAGGAATTTGTATGTATGGATTGAGATCTTTATTAATGATGTAGCATTAGTGATCATCCAATCAAATTTAACAATTGGCACTCCCATCGGCTACAACTATGTGGCCCTTTTCTATAATGATGTATTATGATGTTCAAGTCCATATATTCTATAACACAAGGAGTCAACAGAGATGATAATTTCCAAGATGATTGGATTTTGAAATAGGTTGATGTTTGTTTTATTTTTCTAACATAACAGTCATCATCTTTTTCATCTAGATTTGTCGGAATGTGATACCCAACAACATCAGATTGCTGGTTTTATGGCGTCAGTCAATGCAACTTCTTCTTCCTGTCAAATTGAATTTATTCATCTGTGCTATTTGTTCCACTTATCCATTAGCACGATGAGGCTAAGGATTCCATGTCCAAATATGCCAAATACATATATTAAACTTTTAGTTTGTAGGATTTCATTTCATTTTCTTGAATTTGATGATTCCGATTCCCATTTGTCCTCTCAGTGGTCTGAGTTGCTGCTTTGCATTTGTTTAACATATATCGTCATCTAGGCAATAGAAGTATACAAATACCTGGGTGTTGGGTTTATGTAGGTAGCCATGCTAACAACATGGACGAGGCTGATTACAAACTGGAAAGTTTAAGTTCCTTCTAAAATTTATATTTTTTTGTTTCTATTTTAAGCATGAAAAACTCTCCATCTTTTTCAGCGCTCCAATTTCAAACTACTCGATCGCATCCGTTTATGTTGACTAGGGTGGTAAGTGGAGATGCTGAAGGAAACCAAAGCACAGAGGAGATCATTGTGGACGAGCAAACACTTCAACGGGATCTGAATCAGCAATTGAAGATGAAGACTATGCCCGTGCCGCTACAATCAGGGATCGCCTTCGTCTTCTCCACGAGGATAGCAAAGCTGCTGTTTTTGCTGCGAATGCCAGATTCTACCGAGCTTTCAGGAATGGCGATCTTGCGTCTATGCGGTCAATATGGTCTAAAGGGGATCACGTCTACGTGATACATCCTGGAGCAGGAAGGATATCTGGCCATGACATGGTGATGGGAAGCTGGGAAATCGTGTGCAATGCAGACTATGACTTTCCCCTTCAAATTGATCTGAAGAATGTCGAGGTGCATGTTCGTGGAGATGTCGGGTATGTTACATGTATGGAGGTCGTGAAGACGAAAGGAAGCAGCTGGGGAAAGCAGGTTGCGACGAACGTGTTTGAGAGGATTGACGGGCAGTGGTTCATCTGCATTCACCATGCTTCACACATCGATGACTGAAATGTGTTGGTGTTTTCTTCCGTCTCTTTGCTTGTTTTGAGAGATTTCATAAACTTAACTTTGGTCGTTGCATCTTGTACGCTCAATATCGACATAGTTATGAGCACTTCGAGATGGTTACGAGAGTTCATCATGGTCGAGTAGAAAGTTAAAACTTTATTTTGTCTCATTGTAATCCCTATTCAATGTTGAGACGACTTATTTTTGAGGATATTCTTTCGGAAAGTTCAAAAAATAAGTTTAAATTATAAAAATTACAATTTAGCTATTGAGTGACTTTCTCCGAACCGAAGAGGAAGAGTTGTTGAGTACTTGAATGCTATCAGGGGAAATCGAAACGAGGTGGAAAACAATTATTGCTCTTTCTCTATATCATTTGCTCTTGCTTTTGTTCAGTACAAATTCGGACTCTGGATTAGTACCTCTTACACACCCATGCATGAGAGAGAGTCTCTCCCTATGTATTTGTTCACAACTAACATGTTTGTAAAAACAATATAAATCAACCAATATGTCTCGAAACTCTCAATGTGGGACTAATGTCTCATTCACAATGGAACCTCTTTATTCTCCACCTCCCTTTCCATTCACTTAGAAACTTCCAAAGTCTCATTTACAATGAAACATTTTTATTCCCTTTTCCATCCACTTGTATCCAACACTTATTTGGGTACACAATGTAAAGGAAGAGATTTCACTTATTTCTGAGAACCAACAAACCTAGACTTGATATCTTGCAGTTCCCTAACAACATTCTGCATTGAAGGCCGCTTGTTTGCCTCCCTCGCTACACACCTCATAGCCAAAGAAAGCACCTTGCTCACTTCTTCAGTTTCGGAAATGCCCATGACTTCACTTGTAAGGTCATTGTCCACGATGGCTTCTATTTTACCAGTTGCATCCAAAGAGGAAGTTACCCATCCTACCATGTCCACACCGTCTGGGAACGAAGAGTCCACGGCCATCTTTCTAGTTATTAGTTCAAGTAAGACGACTCCGTAGCTATACACATCTGACTCCTTGCCCCTTCTAGTTGTGTAGGCGACCTCTGTTGCAAGGAACAACGTCATAACATCACAATGCAGTTGCAAGAAATATCAAAGAGTTTTTGGCACAAGCCGTTGGTTATATTTAAAAAGAAACACAAGCTTTATCGAACTTGCGGGTATTCGAAGAGGTTCTATGTTTTATCAGTTAGATCTAGCATGATAATCCTACTTGCATCAATATGCAAAGTAATGATATGGTTTTTCTTGTAATAGTTTTCCAAACACACATGGTGGATTCATGCATCAAGCGGGTAACAATTCTAGTTTTTACAATCATTGAATGTGCATATGGTTAACAATAAGAACAACAATTCCTTAGCTATTAGCATGGAGAAACGCATACCTGGTGAAATATAACCTATGGTGCCCATAATAGCAGTTGTCTGAGTAGAACTCTCATCAAGAAGCTTAGCAATCCCGAAATCTGAGATGTGTGGTACCATATCAGCATCCAACAATATGTTTCTAGGCTTTATGTCGCGGTGGATGATCTCAGGACTGCAGTCGTTGTGAAGATAATCGATCCCGTGGGCAATGCCAATGGCTATTTGGTACCTCACCTTCCAGTCCAGGAGTGGTGCTGGCTTGATCTCATGGAGAACATCATGTAGGCTACCATTTGCCATATACTCGTACAATATCAAGCCATATTCACCTTCCAACCAAAAATTCTCCAATTTCACTAAATTTCGATGTCTGATTTTACCAATAGTTTCGATTTCTCTTATCATGCTTAGATTCGGTCCTTTCTGGCCTGCAAAAGCAATCTTCTTTGCAGCATACAGTTCCCCTGTGTCGAAGGCCACCTTGTAGACTATCCCATGAGCTCCTCTACCGATTTCATATTTCTGACTGAAATCCTCAGTGGCTTCAATCACTTTGTTTAGTAGAAAAGAAGAATCTTCATGCAAGGATGCACCATCGTCTTTCTTTTTCTTACACCTGAGAAGGAAAAATCTTGCAAGAAATAGGACTAGAGCACAGAGCAAAACTGAAGCAAGAGCTATGATTACAATCTTGATATTGGACAAGCCTTTGGACTTATTATTCGATGTGCTGCATCGTTCCAGTGTGGTGACATTCGTGCATGTCGAGTCACCTGTCTGACAAGAGATGCAGAGTTTAGGATTTCCCATAAATGAGCTTGACGATAATTCTAAAAACTTAAGCAATCCTATCGGCAGTGGACCATCAAAACTATTGTATGAAACATTGATGTATGTCAATGAATTGAGATCACTCAAAGGCATCAAACTTCCTGATAGGTTGTTATAAGAAATATCTAAGCTCTGTAGCATATTCAAATTCCCCAACTCAACTGGAAGTTGTCCTATCAGTTTATTATGACTTAGATTTAAGGCAACAGTCAATTTTTGCAATAAACCAAATGATGGTGGGATACTGCCTTCCAACTTGTTTCCTCCTAACTGCAGCTCGAACAGTCTATTTAACCGAGAAAGGTAAGATGGAATTCCACCGCTGAATTGATTGCCTTGCAGTATCAATTGAGAGAGAAGCCTTAAGTTGTCCAGACTTGTTGGTAGTGTGCCAGTTAAAGAGTTGAATCCCAAGTCTAACAAATATAACTTATGGCATTTTGAAATTTCAAAAGGCAGTGAACCAAACAAATTGTTGTTGGACAGATTTAAAACTTGGAGGTTTGCTAAGTTTCCTATTTGTCGAGGTATTGGCCCTTCAATCTTGTTCCCTGACCAATTTATCATAGTGAGATTCACACAATTCCCTACACTTTGAGGAATTTGTCCATTCAACCTGTTGAAACTTAAATCAATATATGACAAACTTGATGACTGGAAAAATTCTGGAATTGAGCCACTAAGATTGTTGTTATTAAGAATCAACCTCTGCAAAGTTGAACAGTACCCAACTACTGGAGGTATTGCTCCACTAAGCATATTATTACCCAATGTCATAGTTACCAACTGATTTCTGAAACAAATGTTAGGAGGGATCGCACCGACAAGACCACTGTTTGTAAAGTCAATTTGGACGAGACTACTGTTGATTCCCAAACATTGAGGAATGATTCCTGTGAATTGATTATCATAGATAGAAATGTTCTTCAAACTTTTTAACTCACACATTTGGATAGGCAGTTCTCCGGAGAAGCTGTTGTTGTCGATAAGCACAGTTGTTAAATTGGGGATTCTCCAAACTTCGATTGGAATCTCTCCGGTCAGATTATTACTAAAAAGTAAAATGGTCTCTAAATTTCTCAGATAACCCAATTCTCTTGGAACGAGCCCTTGTAGTTGGTTCTCATACATCTCCAACGAAATCAAGGACTGGCATTGGCCTATCTCAGGAGGAATTGACCCCGACAAAGAGTTGATAGGCAGGTAAAGATACTCTAGCTTTGTCAACAAACCGAGTGATGATGGTAACTCTCCTGACAAGTTGTTGCTAACAGCATAAAAGTTTACCAAATTGGTGCAATTACCCAATGCCACTGGAATTTCACCTTCAAAGTGGTTGTAAGACAAAACTAACTTCTCCAGCTTGCAAGTATTTGAGCCGAACACAATGTTCCCAACTAGACCATTTTCGCTAACATCAACTTCTTTGAGATCACGTATGGTCCTCGGAATAGGCCCCGTCAATTGGTTCATATATAGATAGAGTTGCTCTAACTCACTACAATTGCTAATTGAGCGAGGTAAAGTGCCAAAGAGATTGTTTTCACCAAGCCATAGGAATTTAACATTGCATGTGCATCCATCAAAGGAAGGGATTGAGCCATTGAGGTTGTTGTCATTAAGATAGATTGTCTCCAGATACGAATTGTTGAATAAAAGACTCGGTATATTTCCATTCAATGAATTAGTGAAAAGTGACAAGTATGACAACTTCTTGAGGTTCTGAAGGGTCATTGGTATCTCACCCGAAAGGTAGTTGACTGAGAGATCCAAGTATTGAAGGAAAGTGCAGTTGCCTAATTCTAAAGGTATACTTCCAGAAAGATCATTGATACCGAGATCTAGTTTCCTCATACGACTTAACAACCCAATTGCTTTTCCCAATGAACCAGAAATTCCCTGCTCAGCGAGCTCAATTGAAGTCACAAATCCTCTTCTGCAATGGATTCCCACCCATCTACAGGGGCTTTGGTCTGAAGAATTCCAGGTGGAGTTCACCGATCGAGGTAATATCAAGCTGTTGGAAAGGGCCAACAAAGCCTTCCCCTCTGAGTTCACGGCGTTGCTCAGCTGAAACAAAGCCAGGAGCAGCAACAAGAGATGCCAATGACTGAAACCACCTATTTTGATATAACCCTAAAGGATAGAATCAATACAAGTTAAACATGTAATTCAGACGTCGCACATTGAAGAATATGAAAAATAACTACATACAATTGATGAATTCCAACATTACCCACAACAATTTCAGAGAAGTGAGGAGCAAAAGAGTAGAACAATTATATTCTAGAGAACAAGGAGGAAGAAGAAGAAGAAAAAAACAATAGATCTGAGGAAGAAAGCATTACAACTGATTCAAAGAACAGAAATGGCCATTGGATGATGAACTAGAACAAGTCCGAAATTTGTTAGAACAGCAAAGCGACAAGCTAGAGAAATGGAAATCGAAGCTCCAAAATCCACAGCAAGAAAGAAGAATAAACCCAAGAACAAAGTGCCGCCTTACCTTCTTCCTGAAGTAGCGATACTCCTCGGCCATCCCTGAGCTTGATTATTTCAATTTTTTCCTCTTTCGCTTTGGTTTCGGAGGAGGAGGAAGGAGGGAGTGGAAACTGAGAGTCGGCCGGCATCTGCTTGCTCTACCTTTTTTTTATTTTATTTTTATGGTGAACCTTTTTATTTTTTTAACGTGAATGGTGCCGCCCCGTTTTATTGTGGCGCGGATCATCTAGTCCGCAAATTCTTGGTCCCGGATTACATTGCGTTTATAAAAATCCCACTCACATGCACGGCACGTGCGGTCAGCGAAGCCAAAACGACGTAGCGCCCTCTCTCTCGCGCGAAAAACCTCACGCCCCGGTTCAACCCCTGTATTAAACCTGCCCGGCTGATCCTTCCCGGTACAAAATCGATCGGCAGCTGAACCGGACAACTGCCAAATTTAAAATTATTCATGCCCTTGCTGTCGTCATGCTCATTATGCGATTTTATTTTTATTTTGGCCCAAAAATATAGTTTATTGATAGATGATTAATTATTATCTTAGACATTCACAGTTTTATCCTCAACTACGATGTATTTTGTAAAAAATTTTATTTCGACGTATTTTATAAAAAAAAATTCTCCAAATAGAGAGCGAACCCTGGGACGTTGGACTTCTATACCATCTACCACGAACATTTTCTAATTTATTTTAGTGACCGATAAGAAATTTTCATAGGGCTAATTTGATTATCTTAAATTTATTTGCTACCTGATCAATATTTATTTTATTTTTATTTTTTAATTTAAATACCTATTATAGTAAAGAAAATAATTATATTGATGAGGTTTTAAATTGATAAAGTGTCGATTTTCATCATCTACAGTGCAACATTCATGTGGGCATAATTCCGTTGAGAGAGTGTTAGAGTGAAGGCCACTTGTTCAATCTATGCTAATCGTATATTAAGCTTTTTATACAATTAATAAAATGATCAACCTTTCTAGCTTCGCCATTAAGCTCGTCGTGTTGTACTATTTCATTTTTATTTTTATAGATTAGATAGGGGCGTGGCCAATAATATTTTCTCTAGTTGATAGAATATTTTTAAATATTAATTTCAACTTCACATACTAAAAATAAAAGAAACTAAAAAAACACACCAAATTCTTATTTAAGTAGTATTTTATGATTTTTTAATATATCAAACTTGTTTATGATAAATTTTATATCAATAGTTAGAGTAATATCCCTCTTTATATAAATGACCATGGTACTGGCTAAAGGTCATTTTCTTTTTCATTACGAAGTGGTGTCTTAATGTAAAAATTGGAAGCGTCAAAACCAATCAAACCAACCTATTAATCGAAGGATAGATAACTGACTTCGCTGTTCTAGCTAATGTCTGGCACAAATGAAGCAAAGAATCAAAATTCGGAAATTGCGTATGACTCGGTACTTCAAACTTATAATAATCCAATTCTCTCACCAAATCTCCTCTTTCTTCTTGACTGAAATCGTGACAGTAAAACTTATCAACAAGAGAACAAATATCTGATAGAGAAAATGATTTGAATCCATCAACGAGACTCAAAGCATTACTAAGAATAAGAAGTTTCATTGTATCCTCTGGAAATCTCTCGTTTAATTCCATCAACTAAAAATCTATTACTACATTGAATATTTCAAAATGATAATAATCACGGGTTGTTATATTATTTTTCTGCTGGCAAGGACATTTTGTACCACATGTGTAGCAATCATCAAAGTCTGACACCTCAACATCATTACTTTCACAAAACTTCAATACACTCCAAAGAAACCCTTTCCATCTATCATCTTAGATACCCTTCTCATCTATCATCTTGAATCTGCTAAAGATTTATCTGGTAGTAGAAACCAAATTCATAGCATTCAAAATATCAATGTCATTCTTCTGTAATGCCTGACACAACTTATTTGATATTTCTAAAACTTCATGCATAAAAAACAATACAAATACAAAGTCAAATGATTTTATATTCACGTATAAACTTTTAGCCTCTCCTCGAATATTACTATTGAAACAATTATCAATAAGATCTTGAAGAAGTGAACTCACTGAACCAAACAAACCAATGAATCTCCTTATAAAATTGAAATGTGAACTCTAACAAATAGCTCCAGCTCGTACCAAAGAATAATATTGATTAGATTTAGTACCAGTGTTAATTTCTCCCAATTCTATCAAATCATTAATTTTAGCTTTTTGGATATATTTCAATTGAAAATGACATTTAGCAAATGAACCAACAAAATTAATAGCCGAAATTAATGTTGAACAGAAATGTCACACATTATGTACCTCTTTAGAAACTACAACTAAAGCAAGTTGCAATCTGTAAGCAAAACAATGAATATAATAAGTTTATGGAGAATCTTTAAGAAATAAAGCTGGGAGTTCATTCCGTTCCCCGCACATATTGCTTGTGCCATCATAACCTTCTCCCCTTAGATTTTCAGTTAACAGATTGTATTAGTTAGATACACTGCATATCTCTTTTTTCAAAGTTAATACACTTGTATTTTCAACGTAAACAACTTCAAAAAATCATTCTCTAATGAACTCATCATGATCAACATATCTTAAAATGATAGTCATTTATTCTTTACTTGACTCATGAATTGCTTCATCAATGAGGATACAGAACTTGGCTTCTCGAATTTCTTCACGAATTTTATCTCTCACAATATCAACAATAATTTTCAAAATCTCTCTTTTAATTTTCGATGATGTGTACTTTAAATTCTTAGATGCTTTTTCCAAAATATTATTAATTTCTGAATTCATTCTTCCCAATAAAGTTATTAATTTCATATAATTTTAACTATTTTTAGAGACACTTGATTCATCATGACCCCCTAGGACGCTAAGCTTCTAGACCGTCCACCGCGAGCACTTTCCGATTTATCCTGGTGACCGATGGAAAACTTCCATGGGTCGGGTCCGTCACTCCAGGTTCGTCTGCTACCTGGTCCAATATTTTTTTATATTGCAAGAACTTTACAATTTCTATGGACACCTTTAAGAGCAACCGATTTCACTTAATTTGCTCAGACGATTATTTTTCTAATCTTCTATCAATATGTTGATCAAGTTTTTCAAATCTCTTCATTTTTGTATGGCAAAGCTATGTCTTAAATTCTCATCTTCTTCGTGTCTCTTAAATGGATAATTTTTACAATTAATTTTTTTTTCAATTTTTAAATCTCTTGACAGTGAATGTATCAAATTATACTAAATTAGTGTCAAACACATAGCAAGGGAAATAAAATGTACTTTGCTTCTCAATAGAAAATTCAAGCCACAAATATTTTTGAAACCAAGAAGATTGGAATCTATGCTTTTAACCTTCACATTCAATAAAAGGATAATTATATATAAGTCGGCAATTAACCAAAGGGCATACCTAAGAATTGGAAATTATCAATTTCGTATCATAGTTTCTATTTTACCAAAGGACGCAGGCATTTATGTGAACTTCCTCTTATACCCTTCTTCTAACTACTGTCTTTCTCTTTCTCTCTCTCAGTAACAAATTTCGAGACATCCGTGCACATGCTTGTTCAGACTTTTATTTTAAAATAATATATTATGGAATCGGCGCTAAAAACGAAAGGTAAAAACTAAAAAAATATTTCAGTTTTCAAACTTGATTAATATATAAATATTTTTTAATATTTCAGCCGATTCGTTAAAACTTTGATTAATATATAAATATTTTTCAAGTAAAAACGTAAGGTAAATGATTTTTTTTAAATTTGATTAATATTAACTAATATATTTAATAATATTTAATAAATATATTAATATATAAAAAAAATTTAAAAAAAACATAAACTGTGGGCCTGAAATATTTTATTTCTGGCCCACGTTGGGCCTGAAATATTTTATTTCAGGCCCACATTGGGCCTGAAATCTTTTGATTTCAGGTCCGACGTGGACTCAAATTTTTTTTCTATTTTAAAAATATATTAATATATAAAAAAACGTATCAAAACACTTAATTTCAAATTCAAACGCAGGGCCTGAAGTCATCCCAGGAGGGTCTGAAGTCAAATAACTTCAGATCTTATAAATAATTAATTTAATAAATAATAATTAAATATAAAAAAATATTTTTAAAATTAAAAAATTTTCAGTGCCCTGGGGCCTGAAGTCATCAGACTTCAGGCCCTCCATCAATGATATGAAAATATATAAAAAAATTTATTTATAAAAAAGTTTAATATATAATTACATATTATATAGGAGTGGTTTAGGTATATCAGTGAGTTTAGGTGTCGAAACATCTAATAGGAGTGGTATAGAAGATAAGATTTTGGGTGCCGAAACATCTAATCTTGCTGTATCACCAATGCTATAGGAGTGGTTTAGGTATATCAGTGAGTTTTGAGCAAAACTCACCGATAGACCTACCATATTTGGAATTCTGAAAACTCTATATCAGTAGACAGGGTTGAGCTAGGAGATGAGATTTTGGGTGCCGAAACCTCTAATCTTGCTGTATCACCAATGCTATAGGAGTGGTTTAGGTATATCATTGAGTTTTGAGCAAACCACACTGATAGACCTACCATATTTGGAATTCTGAAAACTCTATATCAGTAGACAGGGTTGAGCTAGGAGATGAGATTTTGGGTGCCGAAACCTCTAATCTTGCTGTATCACCAATGCTATAGGAGTGGTTTAGGTATATCAGTGAGTTTTGAGCAAAACTCACTGATGGACCTACCATATTTGGAATTCTGAAAACTTTATATCAGTAGACAGGGTTGAGCTAGAAGATGAGATTTTGGGTGACGAAACCTCTAATCTTGATGTATCACCAATGCTATAGGAGTGGTTTAGGTATATCAGTGAGTTTTGAGCAAAACTCACTGATGGACCTACCATATTTGGAATTCTGAAAACTCTATATCAGTAGACAGGGTTGAGCTAGGAGATGAGATTTTGGGTGTCGAAACCTCTAATCTTGCTGTATCACCAATGCTATAGGAGTGATTTAGGTATATCATTGAGTTTTGAGCAAAACTCACTGATGGACCTACCATATTTGGAATTCTGAAAACTCTATATCAGTAGACAGGGTTGAGCTATGAGATGAGATTTTGGGTGTCGAAACCTCTAATCTTGCTGTATCACCAATGCTATAGGAGTGGTTTAGGTATATCAGTGAATTTTGAGCAAAACTCACCGATAGACCTACCATATTTGGAATTCTGAAAACTCTATATCAGTAGACAGGGTTGAGCTAGGAGATGAGATTTTGGGTGCCGAAACCTCTAATCTTGCTGTATCACCAATGTTATAGGAGTGGTTTAGGTATATCATTGAGTTTTGAGCAAAACTCACTGATGGACCTACCATATTTGGAATTCTGAAAACTCTATATCAGTAGACAGGATTGAGCTATGAGATGTGATTTTGGGTGCCGAAACCTCTAATCTTGCTGTATCACCAATACTATAGGAGTGGTTTAGGTATATCGGTGAGTTTTGAGCAAAACTCACTGATGGACCTACCATATTTAGAATTCTGAAAACTTTATATCAGTAGACAGGGTTGAGCTAGAAGATGAGATTTTGGGTGCCGAAACCTCTAATCTTGATGTATCACCAATGCTATAGGAGTGATTTAGGTATATCAGTGAGTTTTGAGTAAAACTCACTGATGGACCTACCATATTTGGAATTCTGAAAACCCTATATCAGTAAACAGGGTTGAGCTAGGAGATGAGATTTTGGGTGTCGAAACCTCTAATCTTGCTGTATCATCAATGCTATAGGAGTGGTTTAGGTATATCAGTGAGTTTTGCTCAAAACTCACTGATATACCTAAACCACTCCTATAGCATTGATGATACAGCAAGATTAGAGGTTTCAACACCCAAAATCTCATCTCCTAGCTCAACCCTGTCAACTGATATAGGGTTTTCAGAATTCCAAATATGGTAGGTCCATCAGTGAGTTTTACTCAAAACTCACTGATATACCTAAATCACTCCTATAGCATTGGTGATACATCAAGATTAGATGTTTCGGCACCCAAAATCTCATCTTCTAGCTCAACCCTGTCTACTGATATAAAGTTTTCAGAATTCCAAATATGGTAGGTCCATCAGTGAGTTTTGCTCAAAACTCACTGATATACTTAAACCACTCCTATAGCATTGGTGATACATCAAGATTAGAGATTTCGACACCCAAAATCTCATCTTCTAGCTCAACCCTGTCTACTGATATAAAGTTTTTAGAATTCTAAATATGGTAGGTCCATCAGTGAGTTTTGCTCAAAACTCACTGATATACCTAAACCACTCCTATAGCATTGGTGATACAGCAAGATTAGATGTTTCGGCATCCAAAATCTCATCTCATAGCTCAACCCTGTCTACTGATATAGAGTTTTCAGAATTCCAAATATGATAGGTCCATCAGTGAGTTTTGCTCAAAACTCAATGATATACTTAAACCACTCCTATAACATTGGTGATACAGTAAGATTAGAGGTTTCGGCACCCAAAATCTCATCTCCTAGCTCAACCCTGTCTACTGATATAGAGTTTTCAGAATTCCAAATATGGTAGGTCTATCGGTGAGTTTTGCTCAAAACTCACTGATATACCTAAACCACTCCTATAGCATTGGTGATACAGCAAGATTAGAGGTTTCGGCACCCAAAATCTCATCTCCTAGCTCAACCCTGTCTACTGATATAGGGTTTTCAGAATTCCAAATATGGTAGGTCCATCAGTGAGTTTTGCTCAAAACTCACTGATATACCTAAACCACTCCTATAGCATTGGTGATACAGCAAGATTAGATGTTTCGGCACCCAAAATCTCATCTCCTAGACCACTTCTATTAGATGTTTCGACACCCAAACTCACTGATATACCTAAACCACTCCTATATAATATGAAATTATATATTAAACATTTTTATAAAAATTTTTTTATATATTTTTATATTATTGATGGAGGGTCTGAAGTCTGATGACTTCAGGCCCTCCTTGGCATGAAGTCGGATGACTTCAGGCCCCAGGGCACTGAAATTTTTTTAATTTTAAAAATATTTTTTTATTTAATTATTATTTATTAAATTAATTATTTATAAGATCTGAAGTTATTTGACTTCAGACCCTTCTGGGATGTCTTCAGGCCCTGCGTTTGAATCTGAAATTAAGTGTTTTGATACGTTTTTTATATATTAATATATTTTTAAAATAGAAAAAAAATTTGAGTCCACGTCGGACCTAAAATCAAAAGATTTCAAACCCAACGTGACCCTGAAATAAAATATTTTAGGCCCAGCGTGGGCCTGAAATGTTTTATTTTAGGCCCACAATTTATGTTTTTTTAAATTTTTTTATATATTAATATATTTATTAAATATTATTAAATATATTAGTTAATATTAATCAAATTTAAAAAAATCATTTACCTTACGTTTTTATTTGAAAAATATTTATATATTAATCAAAGTTTTAACGAATCGGCTGAAATATTAAAAAATATTTATATATTAATCAAGTTTGAAAATTAAAATATTTTTTTAGTTTTTACATTTCGTTTTTAGCGCCGATTCCATAATATATTATTTTAAAATAAAAGTCTGAATAAGCATGTGCACGGACGTCTCGAAATTTGTTACTGAGAGAGAGAAAGAGAAAGACAGTAGTTAGAAGAGGGGTATAAGAGGAAGTTCACATAAAGACCTGTGCCCTTTGGTAAAATAGAAACTATGATACGGAATTGATAATTTTCAATTTTTAGGTACGCCATTTAATAATTGACCCTTTATCAATATATGCTCTTCTTACCTTATCTTGTAGCCTTCGGGGCTATGGTGCAGTGGTAGAGCCACTAGTTACTATCTCAGATATTTATGGTTCGATCCCCAACTAAGTCTCATTTCTAAGTCTTGATATTTTAATTGAAGTTGATTCTAAAATACAAGGAGATATGTTATTTAGCTCATTTAAATCATTTGTTGATTCATCATTCTACTTTTTAAAGAAATCAAAGATTTTTTGATTCTTCATTGTAATATTTCATCTGCAATCAAATAAATTTTATAAGTTTAATTTATTTAATCTAATTCAATTCAAATTGTAAATTATTTACTTTTTAATCATATAAGTCCAATTAAAATTTTTTTAGCACAATTATAAATAAAAAATAACAACTAAAATCACTTTAAAAAAAATACATTTCGAACCCATGGGAAGCGAGCAAATGAATCAAATTTGTCTACACTTTCAAATATGAAGACAAAAAATTTTCAACCCTATATTTTCGAATTTCACAGATACTAAGTTCAATGATTATATTTTCAACCCTTAATATTAGAAATCTTCAAATCCTCGATGCTTAATTTCAATCATAAAAAATAAAAAATCAATATATTCACATAATATTTTAAAAAAATTATATAATTCCTCTTGGGTTATGATGCAGCGGTAGAGTGATTAGTAATTATCCTAGATATTCATGATTAAATACTTAACTATGACGTATT
This sequence comes from Boesenbergia rotunda, assembly GCA_024364735.1. Taxonomy (NCBI): domain Eukaryota; kingdom Viridiplantae; phylum Streptophyta; class Magnoliopsida; order Zingiberales; family Zingiberaceae; genus Boesenbergia; species Boesenbergia rotunda. Next base: position 183,464 of record JAGFNQ010000300.1, on the reverse strand, counting down.
TTATAAGAATTTTTTTTTTCAAATGGAGTGCAAACCTTGAGAAGTTGGATTTCTAAATCTTCTATCACGAACATTTCCCGATTTATCCTGATAATTGATAAAAAATTTCTATGTGACCGAACCGATCATCCGAGACTACATAATCCAAAATTTTAGAAATTCGAAACACAAACATCAGGTAAAAAAAATCCTAGCTTCGACTGTAACACTGGCTACGAGAGCAGTAGGCGGGGATACGATCACCAGAAGTCCTGGCCCTGAGTTAGTCTTATGCCATTCGTGGCCTACGAATATCATTATCTAGACACCTGCCCCACTCCGCGGTAGGATCCTTTTGAGGCTCTTCCTCCCTTGGGCCCCTATGAATGAAGCACTAGCGTAGGCTAAGAACGAACTCCTTTGAAACAAATTCTTCCAAAGTTGTTTGTCTCGTCCACAACCGCCACTTCTTCCGTGGATTATTTGTCAAAGAATTATATATCAATCTAATCTAAGGATTAATAACCTAGTTACCTAAGCCTCTAAATGGAATTGAGTTTTAAAATTTAATGAGCTTTAAAATTTAATCGGGCTCGAATTAATAATAATCTATAAATAAATTAGTCTTTATATATATATATATATATATATATATATATATATATATATATATATATATATATATATATATATATATATATATATATATATATATATATATATATATATATATATATATAAGGATAAATAAATTAGTCTTTTAAAGCTCGAATTGAGCTTTAAAATTTAATGAGCTTTAAAATCTCTTTGGCGGCCCTGTCAGATCCTCGAGGAGACTAAGACGATCAGAAAATCGTATTAAAATATTGATTCTTAATGAGTCAAGACAGTCCCGACAAGATAGGGGGTCTCCTCCTCCCCTATATAAGACCCCTTGATGCTTCAAAAGAGGGATTCCTCTGTTGAAATATTTCCTCTTCATTATTTGCTTCCTGTGTCCTCATTTTGGGTCCGACTCCGACTTAATCCTGTCCTGCTAGCTTTTGATCCCGACCCCAACACACACGTCGCCGCAACTCGTCTCTCTGACTGGGTCATCTTTGTCCGATCAAGTCATCTGAGTGAGAACCCTCTCCGCTTGTCGACAGGATCAAAATATATATATATATATATATATATATATATATAATTTTAAAAATATTAAAATTTTAAAATTTCAAATAAAATTGATGTCCAATTTAAAAAACTCTCAATCGCTTCAAATCAAAATCAATATATTTTTAAAAGTCTCTTTAATGAATTCATTTTGGAAAAAGATCATATATGCTAGCAAAAGACGATTCCCCCAGTGCCCATGCCAAACCATCCCAATGTCAATACAGAGGAGATAAATCACGAGGGCTATTAGCCCGAATATTGTAGCTAATGTGTGGGGAGGGGGGCATATTGGCTTTGCCAAGTTTTGACCCCCCAAATCTCATTCTGACAACACTTACGCACTAACTATCAGTCCATCCCGTGAGGATGAAAATGATTAACGAGGTTTTTCTAACCTCGGGCGACCGGCCCGGCCCGGCCCCATGAAAATTTTCCACCGCACACCAGGGTAAATCGGGAAGTGCTCGCAGTGGGCGGTCTAGAAGCACAGCGTCCCAGGGTTTGCACCCCATTTGAAGGAAAAATTTTTACAAATACATCACAGCTAGAGATCGAACTATGAATATCTGAGATAACAATTAATCATTTTACCGCAGCACTATAATCCCGGAAGCACAAAAAGTCATATATTGGTCTTGATCTCGAATATCTCACACAATTAATGTCTTAATATTTACAGAGAGATAAATTAAAAAATTATATAGGCTATCTTAAAGTTTTCCTTAATATATCCATGTCATTAGATACGGTGTAAACTGATAATAATAAATTTTTTATTGAGCTTGAAAAATTTTGAACGTGAAAAGAAAATTATAAATACGAAAAGAATGGAGGAATATAATGGGAAAGTGTTATTTATTTTTAAAAAAATTAAATTTGATATGCGAAATGGATAATACTAGACCGTTCAATAAAATATGGTTAAAATTACGAGTAAAATTTGTGAAGACCCTTATTCTTAAAACATTTTAAAAACAAAAATGATTTTTATAATAAAATTTTAATTCTCAAATTATTTTTCATTTTGAAAATTTAAATCATTAAAAAAAAGGTTTTATTTAATCGGATAAATTCTCTACTTCATTTTCTCAACCAACATCGCCACGTCATCATACGACCGTTATCCCCACAAGGAGGATGCCACGTCGATCAATTTTCATTCGGGTCCCATGGCCTCGGTGGCATTCCTCTGGGTCTCCATTGCAGACGTGGATCTCGTCTGTCACTATCTGTTAGTCCAGTCGTCGTTGTGTAATAATTTCTATAATAAGAGTCAATAACAATAATTGAGAGAAGAAAAAATAGATCAAAAAATAGAAATATCAATTGTAGAATTAGGGGGCGCGTTACCGTTTCGCATTTCCGATTCCCTTTCCTTCTTCTCTCTCCTCACCTCCAACGTCCAATTCCTCTGCCCCTGGGATCCACAACGACGCCCTCTCCCTCCTCCTCCACCCACCACCCAAAAGAAGGGGGAGCCCTATTCCCCTTCGCCTGACGCCGCCGCCGCCCCATGGTCCGCCGGCGCCCCTCCGGTGTCTCCCCCTTCGTGGCGGAGGAGACCGACGAGGAAGGCGCCGCGCTAGAATGGCCCTTCGGCCGCCTCGACGACCTCACGCGCGACGATTTCCGCGCTACCGCCTACGAGATCTTCTTCACGTCGTTCCGATCCGCGCCCGGCATCGGCACCCGATCCGGCAACTACGAAGCCTCTGCCGACCAAGCTGGCCGCTCCCCGGTCTCCTCCCATATCGCCGCCGGCGCAGGAGGGGGCGCCAATATGTCCGTCAATAGCCGGATCAAGAAATCGCTAGGGCTTCGCACGCGGCGCGCCGCCCCGATGCGGGTTATGTCGCACCTCTCGTCCCCCGCGATGTCGCCCGCCATGGGAGGAGGCGGAGGAACCCTCGGTCCGTCCTCGGGGAAGCTGAAGCAGCGGCCGATGACCTCCGCCGAGATCATGCGGCAGCAGTTGGGCATCACCGAGCACAGAGATAACTGCCTCCGGAAAACCCTCGTCCGCACCGTTGTCGGTCAGGTACCCATCGCCCTTCCTGATCCCCCAAATTTCCTAATCGTCATCGATTGATTTCACCTAATCGAACCTAAATCTCGCACCCATCGGTTTTGTGTTCTTCGATTAGGGCGGGAAAAAAGCGGAAACCATCATTCTTCCCTTGGAGCTCCTTCGCCACTTGAAACCCTCGGATTTCAGCGACATGAACGAGTACCACCAGTGGCAACGCCGGCAGCTCAAAATCCTCGAAGCCGGCCTCCTCCTGCACCCTTCCGTCCCCTTGGATCGAATGAACTCCGCAGCCATTCGATTCGCCGAAGTCATCCGATCGAGCGCCGTGAAGCCCATCGACACCGGCAAGAACTCGGAAGCCATGCGCACGCTCTGCAACTCCGTCATGACCCTCGCCTGGCGTTCCAACGGAGTTCCCGGCGAGGTGTGCCATTGGGCCGACGGCTACCCCCTCAACGTCTACCTCTACTTAGCCTTGCTCCGCTCTGTGTTCGACCGGAGAGACGAGACGGTGGTGCTCGACGAAGTAGACGAGCTTCTCGAGCTGATCAAGAAGACATGGAGCACCTTCGGCATCAACCGGATGGTTCACAACGCGTGCTTCGCTTGGATCCTGTTCGAGCAGTACATAGCCACTGGGCAAGTGGAACCCGACCTGATCTCCGCGACGTTGGCCATGCTCGTCGAGGTGGCCAACGACGCCAAGAGGCAAGACAGAGAGCCTGGCTACGTGCGAGTCCTATCAGCTGCGCTGGGCACGATGCAAGCGTGGGCCGAGAAGCGGTTGCTCGAGTACCACGAGTGGTACGACAAAGGCACGGTCGGGGTGATGGAGAATGTGCTCGGCTTGGCGCTCCTCACCTCGCAAATACTCAGCGAAGATGCTTCGAGCAACGGAATTAATGCCGGGGTTTTCCCCCAGCGCACGCCTTTGCTTCCCACCAAATTCTCATCGATAAGCTGCGTCGAACAGTACATAAGGTCTTCCTTGAAGAGCGCTTTCACCAAGGTTAGCAAGTAGTACTGCAATTTTGTTCGAGTTCTTCCGCCATGGAGGTTGTTTACGGAGGCTCTATCTACTTGGTTTCAGGTGTTCGAGAATGGGAACGGAAAGTTCGATAGCATGGTGGTCGAAGTAGACGAGGACCCCAACGATACGCTGGTCCATCTCGCCAAGGAAGTGGAGAGCTTGGCTGTGTTCGAGAAGGAAAACTACAGTTGCATACTCAAAAGATGGCATCCTGTTCCTGTGGCTGTTTCCCTGGTGACCCTCCACACTTGTTATGGCATCGTGCTAAAGCAGCATTTGTCTCGGATTGAAGGCCTGACGAACGAGGTGGTTAGGGTCCTGCACATCGCAGGGAAGCTGGAGAAGATGCTGGTTCAGATGGCGGTGGAGGAGTCAGCCGATGCCGAGCCCGAAGCGAAGATGATCTTGAGGGAGATGGTTCCCTACGACGTGGACTCCATCATCGTGAGTCTCTTGAGGAACTGGATAGATGAGAGGTTGAGGATGGGGAGGGAGTGCGTTACCAGAGCTAAGGACACTGAGGTAACTCTAACTCATACTTGAAGAATCCTCCTCCTACAGTCCTGCTTCAGATTGATGATCTTGGAAATGCACAACAGAGTTGGAACCCGAAGTCGAAGACGGAGCCGTACGCACAATCGGCAGTTGATCTGATGAAGCTGGCCAAGGTGACAGTGGATGAGTTCTTCGAGATCCAAGTCGGAGGGAGGGATGATCTTGCTCAGACGCTCGCGGAAGGCTTGGATTCTCTGATTCAGGACTACACTTCTTTCGTTGCGTCGTGCGGTCAGTCCTGTTTCGCTTCTTTGTTTTTTGTTTTCCTTCGTCATGAAATCTTGGTCTGTTAACTCAAATTGTGGTCTGTCAGGTTCGAAACAGAGTTATAGTCCTGCCCTGCCGCCATTAACGAGATGCAATCAGGACTCCATGATGTCCCTACTGTGGAAGGCGGCCACCCCATGCAAAGCCGGCATCGACCCCGGCCTCATCGGTTGCAAGTCTGGCATGAAGCCCAACCTCCTTCCCGTCCACAAGGGAGCCGGCGACGGCACCAACCACCCCCGCCCCACCGTGAGCCGCGGCACCCAGCGGCTCTACGTCCGCCTCAACACCCTGCACTACCTCCTCGGACTTCTCCACTCTATTGACAAGTCCTTGTCCTTCTTCTCCCGGCCCGGCCCTTCCCCTTCCCCTCGCACCCCCCGGCGCACCCCCCTCCGCCGCCGTGCCGTCGGCCCCACCCACTTCGACCTCGCCCGCTCCGCCATCCACTCCGCAATCCTCCACGTGTCCGAGGTCGCTGCCCACCGGCTAATCTTCCTCGACTCCGCCCCGAGCTTCTACGACTCCCTGTACGTCGGCGGCGTGGGCGAGTCCCGCATCCGACCCACCCTCCGCTCCCTCAAGCAGAACCTCTCCCTCCTCGTCACCGTGCTCAGCGACCGCGCGCAGCCTCTGGCGGTGCGCGAGATCATGAAGGCCTCCTTCGAGGCCTTCCTGCTGGTGGTGCTCGCCGGCGGCCCCGCCAGGGCTTTCTACCACTCCGATTTCGGGATGGTAATGGAGGACGTGGCGAACTTGAAGCGTATCTTCTGCACCTGCGGCGAGGGGCTGGTGACGGAGGAGGTGGTGCAGAAAGAAGCGGCGGGGCTGGAGGGGGTGGTGTCGCTGATGAGCCTGCAGACGGAGAAGCTGGTGGAGGACTTCACTATCATGGCTTGCGAGGCTAGCGGGCTGGGGAGATCCATGGAGAGGGTGCCTATGCCGCCGACGACCGGCCGGTGGAGTAGGACCGACGCCAACACGGTGCTAAGGGTCCTGTGCCACCGGAACGACGACGCCGCCAACCGGTTCTTGAAGAAGGCGTTCGATTTGCCGAAGAGGAAATAATGCGAGGAAATTAAATAAATAAAAAAATGTAGAAGGCATTTATTTATTTATTTCTTTATCCGTCACTGAAAAAAAAGGAAAAAAAAAAGAGAAAATTTGAGTAGGAGGAACTGAGTGGTCCTTTTGCGAATTGGTTCGGTGATGAATGAAGACTCTTTAGAGTAGTGGGATTAGCTAACGAAACAAAGTTGACTAAACTGGGGACGAACAAGATTTTGTGGTGGGGGTCAATGAAATAGACATTTTGATGCTAATCATCAAGTCTTCAAAGTTGTGTACCTACTAATTATATTTATACAAGACAACTAATTATTATTATGATTATTATACCGACATTTAGAAACCATTCCCATGATTCAATATGCTGCATTCTTTATAGTGGTGTCTGAAGTGAGTCGTATCATGCGAATCCACACGAATGCTTGTCTAAAGCGAACCATATCTAGATCATATTTCGGAATAAATGGCACATTTTATTATTTTGGCTCTGAAGAATAGAAACTTATTTTGGCACACGAATGCTGCCCCTCCTTTTTTTCGTCCTGATCAGGATGTCGTCTACGTATATCTCAATATTCCACCCAATTTAGTATCGAAAGACTTTATCCATCATCCGCTAGTACGTGACATCCGTCAGCCGTCACAAAACTGACATTCTCCTGGTCCTCGGGGGCTAGGGGGACTTGATGATAGCCCTGGTAGGCGTCTAGCATGGAGATGAACTCGCAGCCGGCCGTTGAGTCCACTAGCCTATCTATCCTGGGCAAGGGGCAACAGTTCTTCGGGCAGGTTTGTTCAGGTCTCTGAAATCGATACAGATTCGTCCCCCCCCCCACCCGCTTGGGAACCAGGACCACATTGGCCAACCAAGCCGGGAACCGGACTTCCCTGATGTGTCCGGCTTTTAATAGTTTCTGAACTTCCTCCTGAATGGCTTTGTCTTGTTCCGGGGAGAAGTGCCTCCTCTTTTGCTTCACGGGACGAGCTTTCGACGACGCATGTAGGTGATGCATGGCCAGCGCTGGGGGACCCCCGTCATTTCTTCAGCGGCCCAAGCAAAAACGTTTCTATGGTTTCTTAGGTATTCGACGAGACGATTTCGTATTGCTGGTGCGAGGTCAAGAGCGATGCGCGCACTTCCTCCTCCGCCGTGAGAATGAAGCCGCACCTCTTCACTTTCCACCTCTCGTCGCTCTTGCTTAGGCCCTTCATCCTCCCGCGGATGAGCGAGATCCTCCGCTTCCGCCATCGGCGCTCTTTAGGTGTTGGATTATAGGTTCCCACAGACGGCGCAAAATTTGTTCCGGAAGGAGTCGTCGGCGATGACCAGCCACTGAGGATCAGCCCCCAGCAGGAATGACGAGGTAGATGAGGAACTTGGAGGATCCTGCGAGAATAACATAAGCGTTAGGGGACACGCCGGTGGGAGTCCAGCGGAGTCCACTCCGACGCTCAAGTTAGTAGGGTGTCGGTTGGAGAAAGAAGACAGAAGTGGAGACAGTGTACCCCACGGGGGGTTGAACCCTTTTATACCGATGTGGCAGCTGGTCGTGCCCCCAATCGTGCCACATCCGATACTTGAGTCACGCCCCTGCTTTCGGATGAGGGGGCATCTCTTGACCGTCGGTGCCGTACCCATTCTTGCCGACTCTTTTACGGAGTGGCATGGCTTTTCAATTGGTATTTGAGTCCCTGGTGTTGAACCTCGGTCTTGAAGTGAGCGGAAATGCCCTCGTAGTCTTAGGAGGTGATGACCTCGGGGACAGCGATCATGCACCCATTGAACCATGTACCCTAAGAGATCCGGGCCGCCAGCGCGAACAGATTGAGACTCGTCTTTTCCTCCTGCTACTGGCAGTCTGGAGAAAAACTCTCTTCACTCCTCAAAACTTGAGACCACCATTGAGTTGTCGAAACACTGGATCAGCCAGATGATAGAAAGTCGGATTCACCCCTCCGATATGGTTAGCAACAGCACTCCAAATTTCATCAATGCTCTCCGGATGATGACATGCTCGAATGGTAAAGATGTCCGGAACTGGATCTTCCAAATCCAGGAAGAGAAAGACTGGTCCAGGTGCTGGAGATCGCCGGCCTTTTCCTTGTCGAGACACGACCCATGCATCTAGTTGGACACTGACCCTCGGCGGCATCGAGTCAGTTTCGTCGTCCCCGCCCGATAGAAAACACGGGAAGGAACGAACCCCCCTCAGGGCACGGCAGGCTTCCCGACCTCCTGAATGTCCCGGCGCGCGGCTCGGGAATCTAGGTGCTTGACTACCAACTTGCGAAGGACTCTGGGGGGTCTTCTGAGCTCGAGCGGCCATCAAGAGCTCGTACTCCTCAGGCGTGACAGTCATCAAGACTCGGTTGGGATCTCCATCTTTCACTTCCAATTAGACTAAGTGTGTCCTCCTTCTAGTGCCAAATTTGATCCTGTCGCGAAGCGAGGTGGACTCCAAGAGCACGCGGTCTCCCAACAATACGAACTGCTGAGGCTGGCTCTGATCTGCAAGGAAAGGACCGTTAGCGAACCGTCGGGAAAAGTCCGGCAAGGCACTCCGACGGTCAAGTCAGGCCCGGTGGTGGAAAAGTGAAACAATGGAACAGTAACCAGACACTATTGCAGTATCTGGACGAGGACGAGAGGCTTATATAGCGGGGGGGGGGCTGACAGCTTCTGTCTGGTCTGCCACCTTTTATCGTATGCGAGGACAGGCAAGCTTACCCAGGGTGGTAGGCAATGTGTCGCATACCGGATAAGGAAAGGGCGTTATTACCTCTGGGCGAGCGTCGTCAGGTGCCGCTCAGCCTGACACAGGCGTATGTGGTCGTGTACGGGCGCTAAGGTATGACAGGGAGATCACGACATCAGCGAGATACTCGCGATTCAGTCCTGAATGGTATCAGACCTGAGACGACCTCATACTTCTTCTGCTAGTCCGGTGTCAGGGAGTGGGAGTTTCTGGAGATTACGACAAAACTTTGAATGTCAGTGCTGGTTGGCGACTTGGTGGCGACTGGCGGCTCAGAGTATTGGTGTCGGCTGGGGGTTGGGAACGAGTTCGGGCCCAAAGGTCATTATCGCAAAGAGTACCTATGCTTCCCAAGCCAGAGTGTGCCCGAGTGGCCATACCCCGGCTGGGTCGGAAGTGAATTGGCTGGAGGCTTGGTACCCTCGCCACCCGGGTCTTCAATGCAAGGGAGTTTTGGGGCGCCGGTCGGGGTTCCTCTGACTCGGGCTCTCGCCTTCGTGAAACGTCGGGCTCAGTCATCCAGTGACTCATGAATCATTACCTGATCGAGGCCGGACTGAATCGACCGTTTGGATTACCCCTCTGATAGACCGTCGGGAGCTTTTGACCCAAACCTCGCTAATGGGGCACTAAGCTGATTGATCCTTTTACCCGCGCGATGGGCCAGTCCGTAAAGATAGGCCGGGATCACTGACCTTTGGCTCCAAACGAAACAGACGTCAGAGAGGCGATATAACCACCGCATCCAGCCCCGATGGCGAACAAGTCGAAATCGTACTGTTTGTCTTCTTGTCCAACTTTGTCGGGCTCCCCATTAATCAGCATCTTCCTCGCCATCACGACTCTCCACTGATTCCAACACCAACCACAAAAAAAATGTCAGCGTGCATAAAACCCTCACCCGAAGAATCAAATGACATAAACATAAGCAAGAAATGCAAGCTCGCCGGATCTCCGATACCCGAACAACCAGACGACGAGGGCGGCTCTCCGGATAACCAAATCGATCGGAAAACCGGCAGACTACGAAGAAGAAAGTGAAGTAGCCAAATCGAAGTCGGAGATGTTCGTTTCCAGAGGCAGCGATCGAAATCCCCTTTTTATTCATCCAGTCCTTTGTTCTGGCGGCCGTTCTCGGATTCAAATGGAAATCGTACACTCCCAAATCGACCTGCAACACCAACGCGCGGCCCCGCGGCCCCGCGATGGCTTGGGGCACTATACGCACTCCCAAGCGGGTAAGGAATGCGGGTCATGATAGTGAAAAAAAATCCGAAATATTGAAGGATCGAAGGTGAGAGAGCATCGTGACCGTAAATTATGATGGACGGCCAGGATGAGCCAACTTTTGAGGATTTATTTATTTCGTTCCACCGTTATGAGCGCGAGTTGGTTTGCTAGCGTCATTGATGACGTCAACAACGAATTTGAACGTCGCTCCATTGACTGTGACTCGCAGATTTATTTATTCAAAATGAGTCAAAATTAATTCAACACCCATAAAAAAATATTTAAATATTAATAAAACTATTCTAATTTAATTAGAGTTAATCTGCAAACTAAGATAATTTTAGTTTAAAATTACTATAATAATTAACTGAAATTGCTTAGAACAGCTTTAATTATCATTAGAGCTAATAGTTAACTAAGATTAGATATGCGTTTTAAATTAATTTATTTTAAAACATCAAATGGATTACATGAAATAAATAAATATTCAAAACTATAGAATTTAACATTGTCATTTGAAATCTAAAACTCCTTCAAAAATACATTTTTTTAATTTATCCATAAATCGAATTGCAAATTAGAAAGAAAGTTTTTTGAGAAAATTTTCATAAACTCCCCATCTTCAAATCCATCTTTGTATGCAATTCCTATTCAAATTTTTCTTTGCATGCAGTCCCTGATGGGATTGATTTGGTGAGTATTATTTGAAGAAAGTTGAGTATAAAAGTTAGAAATTTGAGTATGTAGGGTTGCATCCATCACATCAAGAAATCAATAAACTGTATACTCAATTTTCACTCTTTTATACTCAAGTTTCACTTTTTTATACTCAAATTTCACTTATGTATATTCAATTTTCACTCTTATATACTCAATCCATTAGGGAGTGAATGCAAAAAAAACTCAAATGGGGAGTACATGCAAAGATCAAGTGGTCATTAGGGAGTTTTCTGCAATTTACCGAAGTTTTATAGGTAAACATCTCAATTATTAAAAAAAATAGATTTTATAATTTAACAAATATTTAACTTATTTTCCCCCTTTATTTTAGATGTTCAAGAACAAAAGACAATTATTTTTTAAATATTTTAAAAAACAGAGTTTGACTATTTAAGCAAATCTACAACGATCTAGAATAGAAGTTAACAATAATAATAATAAATTTTGAAATCTCTCTTAAAAAAAGAAATTCAAAATTCATCCGTTGTCGACCGAATGATTCAAATAGTTTGTTGAAATCCCTCGTTTCCTCACATATAATTATCAAGTTTTTCGATCTAATTTTAGAATCTTAACAAATTTAGATCTTCCTCTGTTTGCTCATTTCCGCTATTCCTTCCCTATTTATCTCTGTTCGGTTTCGATCTTCTTCTCTCTACCCAATCTCCTCCTCTCCTAATTAAGGTACGATTTTGATGGCGGAATGGCTTGTTCTTCGATGGATTATCTCGCTAATGTTTGTTCCTGTGTTTTCGTGTGTAGGAAGGGCGGAGATCGGGGCGCCTAACGACTGCGTTTTCTGCGAATGTTTCTAGGTTTTGCTGGATCTAAATCTGAAGAATGTTCAGTTGTTGTAGATCGGTTCCGGAGGATTGGGGAGAACCCGAGGCGTTCTACCCTATCAGGCCAGATTGCCGCGATGAAGTTCTCGCTTCTCGTTTCAAGCCCGCTGTTAGTTTATCTTCTCCCTCGATTTTTTCCCTGTATTTTGCATCATTTATTTAGGTGAAAACAAGAGAAGGAAAGAAATTAAATCAAATGATCGATTTCTCTTGTTTATTCGGAAGATAACTGTGAAGAAGAGGAAGAATGCAATTCCATTCCTTAACCACTTCCTTCCATCCCGTTGTCTAGGTTAAACAAACAACGATTGTATGATGAAGTTTTTTCCCCCCTTCATTCCTTTCCTTCTTTAGTATGCAACAAGGCAGGGAGCCCCATATCTAGCACATCAAAATGTGTGTTTAGTTGCATTAGTGTACTATTTTGAAGGATCTAGGCCTTCAAGATGAACATTCTAATGCATTTGTCATATTTCTTTAAATGTTTATGCCTTTCATCGAGTGTTAAAGGTTGTTCTTTTATCAATTCAGCCGGGAAAAACGCTTAGTGGAAGACGGTGGCGTTCTTCATTCTCAGAAGAGGGACATTTGGACATTGCAAGAGTTCTTAGGCGGATACAAAGAGGGGTGAGTGATTTGTTAGATATATTACCATTAGTGAACATTAGCCTAATTTAGTTTATATGATTCTGTTAGGGAGTTCATCCGACAATAAAAGGAGAAGTTTGGGAGTTTCTACTTGGTTGTTATGACCCCAAAAGTACCTCTGACGAGCGCACGCAATTAAGAGAAAGTCGAAGGTAAAGATGCTACCAAATATTCCCATTTTGTTTATCTTCTCATAATCAACATGAAAGTATTTTTAATCAAAAGTAACAAACAAAAGTGCCCTTTAACAGATCAAAATATGAGGAACTGAAGTCAAAATGCAAAGAGATGGATGGTTCAGTTGGCAGTGGTAGAGTGATAATGACACCAGTAATCTCAGAAGATGGTAAACCTATTGAGGGTTCTCCAAATGCATCAGAAGAACATGTAGTTTTGGACAAAGAAGTGATCCAATGGAAGCTTAGCTTACACCAAATCGGTAAAAGCTTTTAGAAATAGTTCTGAAACAAAGTTCAATGACTTTAAACTTGTTGTTGTTCTTTTGGTGCGCTAGGATTGGATGTCAATAGGACGGACCAAGCACTTGTCCACTATGAGAACCTACAAAATCAAGCCAAGTTGTGGGATATTCTGGCTGTTTATTCATGGGTGGACAAGGAGATTGGCTACTGCCAAGGTGAGTTATGAATGCTCTGAATTCCAATGGAATAAGATCAAATGATATAACTTTCGATCCACATGTTTAATAGGAATGACTGATCTTTGTTCACCGATAACAATTCTCATCGAAAATGAGGCAGATGCCTTTTGGTGCTTCGAACATCTTATGCGTAGAGTTGTAAGTGAAAGTCGCTCTCCCTCTTGTATTTGTATGTATGTTATCATCAAGTTGACAGATGGAATGATGAAATCTCTATGCATATGTTACTCTTCTTTAGTTTTTAATAATTTCTTTGTCATGCTAAATTTCATACTGATTTGCCTTTTTTATTATTCAGAGAGGAAATTTCAAAAGCTCATCCACTACGATTGGAGTTAGGTCTCAATTGACTCTACTATCATCTATCATAAAAACTGTCGATCCAAAGCTCCACGAGCATATCGGTATGATTTTAGAGTTTCAGAAGTCATTGTGGAATTCGAATTTTTGCTGCTCCTTTAACCATCCAATGTACAAGTGTTCAAACACTTTGCAAATTTTCATATTTTAAACTATGATGGCAGAGAGTCTCGACGGAGGAGAGTATTTATTCGCCTTTCGCATGTTGATGGTTGTTTTTAGGCGAGAATTTTCTTTTGCCGATTCGTTGTACCTTTGGGAGGTATGATCGGTTTGTTTCCATCTGTTTGAATTAGTTTACACAAGTTTAGAAACTTATCATCTTGATTGGTTTGTTTCAGTTGATCTGGGCAATGGAATACAACCCACTTCTCTTCTCCAGCTACGAATCGAACACCCCTCTGGAAGCCCCAAAAGACGGCGTAACGGCGAAAAAGGATCTAATGCGGTATGGAAAGTTTGAGAGGGCTCATGTGAAGTTGGGTCGGACAGACCAACAAGCCACTCTCTCCATATTTCTTGTTGCGAGTGTTCTCGAGGGGAAGAACAAGAGACTGCTGCAGGAGGCTAAAGGGCTTGACGATGTCGTGCAGGTTGTTCCATTCCATTCTTCCTAGTCATTAACAAATCTATCTCTTCACTTAAGTCATCGTTATTCTTGAAGTAGATTCTCAACGACATAACTGCAACTTTGAACGCAAAGAAAGCCTGTGACGAAGCATTGAAACTCCATACGAGATACTTGAACATGGTACGTACATTTCATTAGGTTTGTATTATCGCTAGGACTTCTTGATTTAGACGATGACTTTATGTATTTGTCTCTTGCAGGCAAAGACATAGTAAAGAACTAGTTAGATCCAAAGGACAAAGGATTCGATTATACTCTTCAAGTTCTCTATCAAGTTATACTTTCAATTCTTAAGAATTGCGATATTGATTCTTATAGACGAGAGTCGTAATATTATTGTACATGAATTCTAAAGAAATCTAAATTTTATTTTTCCAAATTTAAAATAAAAAAAATGACACTCACTGACAAGTATCATCATGACATTCTCATTTTTTGTCCCTTCTTCAGTACGTACCTGATCCGCTCCGCAGCAAACTGATTTCCTTTTTAATTTCTTCTCCGGAATTAAAGTATAATTTTAAAAGGATAATAAATTGCCAAAATTCCAATCTCGTCCATGGGTTTTTCACATTACCACCTTGTTATTTACATATTTTTCTTCCGATCAAACGGAATCAGGGTGCTACAAGAACAAGAGGAAAGCTACCAGGACGCCGATAAAAAAGAGCCAACCGTGCTCCGGCGAGAAACCGCTGGAAGCGAAGAGCACCGGCTGCGGAACGGCCGTCTTGTTGCAGCGCCTCAGGTAACTAGCGGCGGCTCCGCGGCCGCTGCCTGCTTCGTGCTCCTCGCCGAGGCACAGATCCGGATTACCGGCCAGCCTCAGCTTGCCGTCGAGGCGGCGGACGAAACCGGCGGAAAAGGGAACGCGGCCGCGTAGCCCGTTGTTCTCCAGGTTGATTTCCATGGCCGTGCTCTCCATCCGCCGGAATTGCTCCGAGAGCTCCCCTTCGAGTTTGTTGTTGTCCAACGCCAGGTAGGTCACGCTTCCCAAGTAGACTCCCATCGATTCAGGAACGCTGCCTACTAGGCCCAGCCGCGACATCCCGACGCCCAGGACACCTCCAAGCTTCTCCCATATCTCCGGGATGGCGCCTCCGAGCGGGTTTCCGCTCAGGTGAATCTCTCGCAAGTTTTTCAGCTCCGCCAGAAATGACGGCACGCCGCCGGTGAGTCGATTCTCGCTCAGATCCAGAAGTTCCACTCCGCTAAGCCCACGGAGCTCGGCCGGGATCCGACCGGCGATCCTATTGGAGGAGATGTCCAGCTTGACCAGCTCCGCCAGTCTACCGATCTCGGATGGGATCGCTCCGCCGATGCTGTTCCCACTTACATCAAACACTTTGAGGAGACCGAGTCGTCCGATGGAGCGAGGAATCTCGCCTCGGAGGCGATTCCGGGAAAGGATCAGCTGCTCCAGACGGCGGAGGTCTCCCACATCGGGAGTAATAGTCCCGGAGATCTGCGAGCCCGAAACGACGAGGCGGCTCAGGCGAGAAAGGCCGGCGAGCCGGTTGCTGAGACTGCCGCCGAGGGAAGGGTTCTGGTAGAAGGCGATTTCCTCGACGGTGGAAGACAGATTCCAGAAGTCGGTGGAGAGGACGACTTTCGTGGACGTAAAGCAGTTGTAGAAGAATACCTTTCGAAGGAAAGGGAATGAGGAGAGGGTTCCCGGGAGAGTGGCGTCCGGCCCGCACGGTGGGTTGTTGGAGAACTCGGAGACGTACCCAAAGTTGAGCTCGACGATGTGTGGGGATTCTTCGTCGCCGGAGTTGGAGGAGGGCAACAGGTCGCAAACGATTCCGTGTGGACCGGAGAGGCACAGATCGTCGGGGTAGAGCGAGCGCCAAGGAACGGAAGGGTTGACCGACTCAAGGGCGCGATAGGCCGCCTCCTGCTCTCGCTCCGGAAGGAGGAGAAGCGATGGTTCCACTCCCTCACCGGCAACGACAATGCATCGGAGTAGAGAAACGACCAGAGCAACGAAGCAGCAATCTCCGACAGCCATGGAGAGGAACCAGACCAGGCCAAGGCGATGCTTTTATGCTTTTATAGCGGAAATAGAAAGAAATACTAAATTTTCGAAAACACCCTCAAAATAAACGGTGGTCTTAGGTTTTTTTGTCGAAAAGACCAATCTAACCTCCCCATAAGCCCCATCATTCATGATCATCGAAGGATATAAAGGTAACTTCACCAAAACAGTGAGACTCACGGTTTCGGCGTTGTCGGCTTTTTCTTTTGCAAAAAACTACTTTAATTTTTTGCAGTTTATTCTTCGATGACATGACAAAGTTCTGATTTTTAATTCCCAAAAATAGGAAGCCGAAACAAACGGCACATCGTCGATCCATTAATTAGAAGGTGAGAAAGACAAAAGAAGGCAAAGACATTTATTGTACTTTGGGGACTTTATTGTCTTTTTGCCAGAGTAGCCCAATCAGAATGTTCTGTGGACGCCGCCTCTTCGCCTCGGGCTTCGTGCTCGGCCTCCCTCAAAGTTCTCGATTTGAAGCGTGACGTGGCCGTCCACCTGGCGAGCGATTTGTGGTGTTCGGCCGCGCGGGTTCGACCGGTTTTGTTTGTTTTGGAGGGTTCGCGCCAAGTGGCGCGTCGAGGAGGCAAAGGCTGGCGGCAGCCGCCGACAGCAGTGGGACAGAGGTGGCAGCGGCGGGCGGCGCTGGCCCGGATTTCGGGTTTCGCGCCGGAAAGATAGACGAAGAACTCGGAGAGAGTGTGATTGCGTGGACTACGATGACGTGGCGGTTTGGTGGGTACTCCGTCATGACGTGGCGGCTGCAGCTTGTTTTTTTGTCCTTTACTTTGGTCTTTTGGTCAAAAAGTGGGTCTGATGGAGTATCCGTTGATCCAGTCATCGATCGGGGTAAGTAAACAAGAAGATCTAAAAATCTTTGACTGGCGAGTGAGCTGGAATCCAATGCTACCTCCACGTTAAATTTATAAGTCTGTTGAATAAAATATTTTTTAAAATATATTAATTCTCATTGAATATAAAAAAATGCCAAGTATCATTAATTAACCAAGTACATTAAACTTGTCCTTATACGAACTCAACTGCTCCCGGATTCTCCAGGCACCTTTCTCGCTGTTCTGGCGCTTCTTGTTCCGGCATCGTCATCATCACCTCGCCATGCTGGCAGTGGACCCCACCGGCGTCCTTGTCGGAGCCCACCAGACGATCCTGATCGTCAGCGCTGGCAGCACTCTCCGTGAAATCTCCCGGTGGTCGGAGTGGTAACGCTGGCGCCACGCTGTCATGTTCTGAGCGATTCCCGCCTCCTTCTCTGCTGACGTCAGCAACAGATGATCGGGTCGCTGCTGACTTGGCATCAGATGATTATATATTTGTTAGCGTGTGATGTCAGGACATTGTAGATAATTATTTAATAAAGATAATTATGTATCATTATTTTTTTTATGTATATGATTAATAATAAAATTTTACGAATTAATAATTATATTATTCTAAAATTAATCATTGATCGGATAGATATTTAAAGGAGTCATACATATCTAGATCAACACTAAATATGACTAGGTCAAGATAGACAGAGAGATATATATCTAAGTTATACTTGGGGTGTCTTGAGTCTAGAGGTACACTGGACACGCCAGAACATCACATATTAAGGCATTATTGATTTTGTTTTAATTAACAAGTGTAACTGATTGTTTTGACTGATACCTTCATTTATTTTATGCGTGGAGTTATATACATTGATGTCGTTAAAAGCAGTCTTTAATCAGATTGTGATTAATACGGTAGTTAGGTGTATGACAAAGCGTAAAAAGAATAGTGTTGAGTCAATAGAGGATTCATCACTCTCTTAGATTAAGGAGTTAACATCCTGGTCACTTGATAGAGATATTAGTGACTCGAAATCGTCAGCAATGAGAGGAATGATTTATCATTTAAGAGGAGTCTATTATATCTTGAAAATCAAGTAAAATAATTAATTTAGTGATGATGCAATGTGCACCGAATTAATTGGGATGTAGGGTATAGATGAAGAGATTGAATTACACAGCAATCGGTATATAATGATTTTAGTTTATGACTAATATTTTATCACGTTGGGTAGCTAAAAACTATTGCTAGATGATTGCATTAGTCTGTGTATAGATTTACACTACCTTCGTATATAGTGTTGGTGGAGCATTCGTTAGGTCAGGTTGACCTAGTTTAACTATGCTCGGATGAGCTTGAGTTTCGATGTTTGACAATGATGTTTGAACATTGTGTGAGTTAAGTGTGTCAAGGTTGACTAGAGACTTGACTGGTGAAGTTTAGGTGGATCAGGGAAATCGCACGCTGACACGGGAAAAGTCTCAGTAGACTATAAACACCTAGTGGGACTAGGTGAAAATCAGGTGGATCGGAGAGATCGCACGATGGCACGGAAAAAGTATTATTGGGACTAGACACACCTAGTGAGACTAGATAACGTCTAGATAGATCGGGGAGATCACACGCTGACATGTAAAAAGTCTTAGTGGGACTAGGTGTAATCCAAATGGATTGGAGAGATTGCATATTGACACGAGAGAAGTCATAGTTGAGAACTAGGCAGGGAAAAGTCCAAGTCAATCGAATATTTGACATGACACTTGGTGAGAAAGTTCTAGCAGGTTACGATTGACAAGGATTATGCAAGGGAACCCTAGACTTGTGCACACAAATTAGGTTGGGGCCAATTGATTGGGCAATCGATTGGCATTAGGTTTCTCGCATACAGAAGACTTCTTAATTGATTGGGTGATCAATTAAGAAGGGTGCCTATCGATTAGGCAATTGATTGATGGCATTGTTGGCGCGAGAATAGAAACTTCCCTAATTGTTTGGGCAATCGATTAGGGATGCCTGAATCAATTGGGCAATCGATTCAGACTGGGTTGCGATTCAGTATACAAGTGTGCTGAATTAATTGGTCAATCAATTAAGACCGCTAATCAATTAAGCTTCAAAAATTAGTCATCAAACGGGGTAGATCTGTTGTGGTAATCAATTGAGTAATCGATTGGTAACCCTAGGTCACACAAGTATATAGGATTTTCACGCAGGTTGAAACGACAGCTCTTCACACATCTTCCTCTCCTCTCATCGTCATTTCAAGAGAAGTCTTGGAGCATAGTGCTGCTGCATTTCCAAAGTTCTAGAGGCAATTTCAAACTAGAATAAAGTAAGAAAAGCAAAGAGAAGCTCATTTGTATAAATATTGTAAGATTTCTTATGTATTTCCTTGTTCATGGTTGTATTTCTTCTTGTAAGCTTGTACGAGGCTTCTCCGCCTAAACTAAGGAGATCTTTCATAGTGTATAAGAGAGTAAGGAAGAGTGGATCCTTGGATTGTCACCTCAAGGAGGTGGATACCAAGTAAAATCGAATATGTTAGAATTGCTCGAGTTTCCACCGAGACAAATCTTCAACGATAAAAAATCGAAGCTAATCACCCCCTCTATCTCTCCTATCGACCTTAATATATAAAATCTAGAGGGTCGCACGTATAACACATAAACATGAACATTATCCATAATTGATTATTTTAGTATATACTAAAATTAATCAATTTATTATTTCTAAATTATAATTGATTAGATTATTAATTATTGATGAAATATCAAAAGCTAGAACGGATCAAGATCAAATATAAATTTATTTGATCTAAAAAAGAGAGAATTTGAATAGCCACAATCATAATTATGATGATTAATGGAGAAGATGAAGAGTCAAAATTATGATAATTAATAGAGGAGATGAAGAGTCACAATTATGAGGATTAATGGAGAATTTGAACAGGCATTCCTCTTCATATTCCCTAAAGGCTATAAATAGCCAACCTTGGAAGGTTTGAAAGAGTTCTCTCAATACACCTCTCTTTGCTTGTGTTAATGTCCTCCACTTCTCCGTTGAGGCGTGTGACGAACTCTCTCCATTTCTCCCTCAGATCTATAGTGTTTCCGAAAGATTTTGTCAATCCAAGTGATTAGCACTTAACAGATCGTATCTAGTTCGTGATATAGTGTGCATGGATACCACTAGAGTCCGGGTGTCGACGCCTAGAGCTCGGGTGTCGGGGATAGTCTCGAGCGCTTGGAGTCTAGGCGCCTTGGATAGTCCTGGGCGCCTTGGATAGTCACGGATGCCTAGTTACTGATCAAGTTCCAATTTACCGGTTCTTTGGCGTTTTGGGTGATTTTCCAACTGTCCAGAGTCGAGCTCACTCAAACCCAACTCCGGTATTCTCCTCAAACGGATTTCCTACCTGACTTCTCGTCCCTCGGACGTCGTGCATGACCTTCTCGTCTACCGATGTATTTTTCCGAAGTCCTTTCATCCCTCGGATGCGTTGGACCTTGGATGGCTAGAGAGGGAGGTGTGAATAGCCAGACACTTAAAAACTTGGGGGGCGCTTGGTATACATTCAACAATGGGATTGGTAATGAGTTTTGATTGAGGGGTTTATGAGTTTGGTGACAACCTAGTGGGGGCTGGGTTATAAAATCATGGGTATCATATCCATATTTTGATTCCGATCCCGTATACCAAACATCATAAATGGGAATGAAATCTATTTCATTCTCATTCCCGACTTCTAAACCCGTTTACCAAGCGCCCCCTTGCTTCTTTTTGTTTCTGCACTTAGGGTTAGCAGCGGAAGAAAACACAGAACAGAAACACAATAGAAATACAGAAAGAAGAACAAACACTAACAGAGAAATTTATAAGGTTCGGGGATAACTTGCCCCTACTCCTTGGCGTGTCCGTAAGGTGGGCGATCCCTTGATCGTCGACAGATCAAGCCTCGGAAATCCGAATAATCAGAACTCTTTCTCGGTGGAGTAGCCTCTCCACAACAGTCTCAAGAAAATATAAAAATAAGCACAGAGACTCGAGAAAGCTTACAGAGCGCGAGCACAGAAAGCACAAATAAGTTTCACAGAGCAGAACATAGCACAACACAACCCTAACGTAAGAACTTTCACTCAGCTCTTCGTTTAAAAACATATTGATTTAGGAATATGAAATCATTTAATTTGTATAGGAATATGAAAAATAATTTTTAAAAACATATTGATTTAGGAAAATATTAAGAATAAAAAATAAACATCACTCTTAAAAAATATTATTAATTTAATTTTTTTTGTTTACAATAATTCAGTAAATGTTTATATAGATTAAAAAATCTAAGACTCACAAGAAAAGAAATAAATTTTAATGAAAAGAAAAAAAATTGTTATTGAAGAAATTATGAAAAATATTTTGATACCAAAACTTAGAAAAATTATCGAAAATAAAAATTATAAAAATAGTTAATTTTTTAAAAAACTTTTTGCATCATTATCGAGTGTTTTTTTAATTTAAAATTTAAGATATAATATTTAAATTAAAAAAGTATTTTTTAAAATAATATTAATCTTCTATTTACTCATAAGATCGGAAAGTAAAATTATGGAAAAAAAATTTTACGGTGAAAATCTTTTTATTGTTTACCACATTAAAATTTAAAAAGTGAAGAGAAATATAATATATCCGTGAATAATTTTGGTGTTAAAATTATTCATCTCAAAATCGGAAAGTAGTGAATGGATTAAAAAACTGATACATGTACCTTTTTTCATTCATAAAATTATATCATTTGTCAAAAAAATAACGGTGAATTACAGTAAACTCCCTAATGGGGAGTCAAACTTTACATTCAGTCCCCATTTACTTTTTTCTTTGTGTTAACTCCCTAATGGATTGAGTATGAAAGAGTGAAAATTGAGTATACATCACTAAAAAATAAGTATAAAAGAATGAAAAGTGAGTATAAAAGAGTGAAAATTGAGTATGCAGTTTTTCGATATGGTGGATGGAACCTTATGTACTCAATTTTCTAATTTTTATACTCAACTTTCCAACTTTTATACTCACAAAGCTGTCTTGTCAATCCCATCAGGGACTGCATGCAAATAAATATTTGGCTAGGGATTGCATGCAAATGCAAGTTTAGAAGTGGGGAGTTAAAGCAAATTTACCCAAAAAATAACGCATGCATTTTTAACAAATAAAATTATACCATATACCAAAAAAATATCGCATGCATCCCTTTTTATTAATAAAATTATGCCGTATGTATCCACCTCCCTCAATCAAGGCAAACACACATGTAGAGGATAGGATTTCTTTTTTTTCCCCTATTATCTTTTCATGCTTCTAGGTTTGTTAGATTCATCCATCATCCACTTCTTTAGGTAAACAGTGTATAAGTATCCATGGTTAAAAGGTGATTCGTTCGTCTCAGTGCTTCCGCCAATTCGTATCAGGGCCAACTCAGAGGGGTAATTAATTGTCATCCTAGATATTCGCGATTCGTTCCTCAGTTATGACGTATTTTACAGAAATTTTTCTTCAAGTGGGGCGTAAATCCTAGGATGATGGATTTTCAAATCGCCTGCCGTGAGCGCTTTTCGATTTATCTCGGTGGCCGATGAAAATTTTTTATGAGATCGAATCGATTGCTCGAGATTCGACGTCAAATACGTTAATTATTTTTTGTAATACTAAGTATTTATGCCTCACGGGATACTGACCGGCTGTGCAGACGGGATCCTCTGTCCCAGAGGATTCCCGTCCCGCTTATCCCACACTCGTCGCGATGACCGTCGAGTCTTCCGATCGTCGATCGACACTATCGATAATTTTTGATCGTCGTCCGAATCAAACGATATCCTGGGAGGACGATGAATCGGTCGAAATCGTCACAATTGCAATCTCGCCGAATTCGACGGTAAATCCGACGAGATCGCAATTGCGACGATCTCGACGGGTTCAACATGCCCCGGTCATGCCCCCCAGGTATAGTTTTGTTCGGACGATAGTCGAAAGCCACCAGTGGTATCCGATCAACGATTGGACGATTCGTCGTTCATCGTCGATGAGTGAGATAGGCGGACCGGAGAAAAAGTGGGACGGGAGATCTATCATCGATTGCGCAGCATATCATCATCCCAAATCAATAAATGCTTATATATATATATATTTATTAAAGTTTAATTATATTTTAAATTGATTTTAATAAGTTAATGTTTTCAATTTTCCCTTGTATTTCCATTAAAATTCAGGCGAGGGAAGAGTGAGAGCAGGCAGAGAGACCTTTTGTTTCGATCGAGTTAGGTAATCGATGAGAGGCGCTCACTGACGCTTCTTCCCTTCCCTTGGCTACGGCGAAATCGCCGTACCCTTCTCGTCACCTCCCAATCGCACCTTCTTCTTCTTCTTCGATCTCTATCTTCTCCGTTCGTTGTAAATGGTAGTTAATTTTTTGTTTTCCGTTATTTTTTTTTTGTTTTTGCACAAAAGCTTGAGAAATTTTGCCCCTTTCTTTGCGCTCCGCAGAACGGCGACAGAGGCCGCAGCGGCCACTAGGAGGGCTGGGCCGGAGTCGTCGCCTTCACCTCTGACGACTGGTTAGGGTTCGTGTTTTTGTTTGTTTTCCTTATTTTCCCACATTGCCGCGTCTTCAATCGGAGAGTGCAACACTCTTTGATTCCACTATGTGTTGCCTGTTTAATCCTATAGGTATCCTGGTAGGTTGCGTTCTAGATAGTACGCCTTGTACACTTTTGCAATCTTTATTTTGGTTAGTTTAGCTAAAGTTGAGGGCTTTTTCGCAGCCAGCATTGAACCAATGGTACGCGCGCAATCTCGAAAGAAAAATGCCGCTGGAAGCCCCAGGAGCAAGGGAGGCGCCAAAAAAATGAAAGACCTGCACGATTTGGGCATCTCTTCCTCAATGCAAAATGCAAACCCTAGTAGTAAAATTTCCAGTAGCAAAGGGAAGGACAGGGAAGAGATCATTGCTTCTAGCTCTGGACCCAAGGACTCCCCTTCGTTGAGGAGGTCCACCAGAGAATCTCTCATGAAAAAATCAGTCGCATCAAATTCTAACTTGAGGACATCAGAACGCCTGGAAAACCCAAGCTCGTCAACCCCTTTAAAGAAAGGGAGGATTGAAAGACAAATCAAGAAAGTGGATCAGAGTCCTCTACGAAAGTCAGAGAGGATTGACAAATCATCTACCACAAGTTCCTCAGGCTGTAAGAAGTATAGCAAAAGCTCAGATTCCTCTGGTAAGAAGAAAGGTAATGCAGCGAAGAATGAAGGAGAGGGCAAGTCTAAAAATCTCAACGTGAGAATTCCTCCGGATAAAAAGAGAAAGCTAATGAATGTTAGGAGCTATAGAGCTTCTTTAATATCACCACCCGCTAAGAAAGTTAAACAGTCAGGTATATATTTCTTTCATTTCAACTCTAATATTTTTCTTCTTGCCAGTGTTTAGTGTTGACCTTTGTGATGGTAGCTCCATGAAACTCATGACTCTGGTTCTATATTTGGCTTGTTGTTTGATTGTTTCGTGCTACCTGACTCTTGCCCGGGCACCTTCTAGATTCTGCTGAAACACAGCATGGGCGTGATTCACTAGCTGCAGATTCTGAAGCAGTGCTGGAAGATGTAGGTGGGTGCTGCCAAATAAAGATCAGTGAGCAAAATGTGGAACTTTGCAAAGGAAAGTTAAATGAAGATGCAGCGGGTTCTATTTCATGTTCAAAAGAGGATTCAGTGAAGGCCCTGGGAATTGAAGGAGGTGCTGCTCCTGACTCAAATGATGCTACTGATACACTTTCTTTATTGAAAGAAAGATTATCACATTATGTTGCATATGAGCAGAAACCTGCTCAGAGGAGCCTTCATCTCTTATTGAAACCTGAGTTATCAAAACTCTGCGAGATATTGAAACTTCCTGTAAGTTGTTTGGAACTTTTGAAAAATGAGATGATTTGCAGCAATTGTAGTAGCTTCTATAGTATGGATACTTTGCATGCTTTCTAAAATATGCTTCATTGAGATTCGTCAGTTCAGCTAACCTGCAGGCTATGTATTTGTATTCTCCAAGCGACATTACAATTGCTATTTAGTTGTATTTTCCATTTATCTGCATCTTGAGGCATTACTTTTTCAGGTATTCCAATATGTGTGTAAAAAGTAAGTAGAGATACTTGTATAATGTATACTGTATACCAGTTCATAGGGATCTTAGTAGACGATATTAGTAATTATGTGCCTATTGCATGATCTACTCTATCATGCATGACTGATGCCGGAATGGAAGACTAATTTTAGTCTTTTTTATTATTGTTTCCGAGTTAGGTTTTTAGGGTATTTTAGTCTTTTGCATAATTAGGGTTTTGAGTCTATATAAGCGTCCTGTTTAATGATTTGAAGGAAGTTTTTTTTAGTAATAAGAATTTGCGGACGCGCTGTTTCTTCCCAAACATTGAGTTTGGTTTGTGGAATCAATAGGGTTTAGAAGATTGCTTCTGGTATTCGTGCGCGAATCAACGAATTCGATGCATCAGTTGGCATCAGAGCCAAGTTGATATTTTGGAAGCATGTCGCCGAGAAGGCAACAATGCACTACGCTTTTGATTGTAATATGGAGCAGCGATTTTGAGAGATGGATGACAATCGGTTTGACCGGTTTATGGAGAGGATGGAGGTGATGTTCGGAATCATGAATAGAGGAAATCTGGTTCAATGCAAGCTATCACTGAACAACCTTGGATGTGAAGGACATTTTTGAGGAGGAGGACACCGATAGTAGTGGCGAGGAAGACGATGAATCCACTAATGAAGACTGAGAGGGGCAATATATTAGGGCTTCTGTAGGGCTTGATTCAACACTGGACAACGAAGGAGGATATCAACTTGGTGACAGGATTGAAATATTCGGCGATCCAATTTATAACCATGATTCGGAGGAGGAGAGGGTGGGCCCCAACGGCAGGAGGGAAGCGTCATAAGGCATGGAAGCTAGTGGGGTGGAGATCATGTTCCTCAACAAGGAGATGATGG
Organism: Boesenbergia rotunda; assembly: GCA_024364735.1. NCBI lineage: Eukaryota > Viridiplantae > Streptophyta > Magnoliopsida > Zingiberales > Zingiberaceae > Boesenbergia > Boesenbergia rotunda. Next base: position 157,610 of record JAGFNQ010000300.1, on the reverse strand, counting down.
TGTCAAGCCGGCCTAGCGAAAGGTTCACGCTACGGGAGTTCTTGTAGCGAACTCCGGGCTCACCGTCTGATGGCTTCACCGATCAGCAAACTAACAGACATATCGTGAATACCTATCAAGTTGGACCTTGTTGATCATCAGACTAATAGAGGCGATGCTGTTGCTTCTAGTGCAAATACTGGTTCGAGCCAAAATTATGATCCATAATTGTATATCAGTTATGTTGATGGCAATGATAAAATGACTTTTATGATTCTGATTATGTTGCCGACGTGGTTGAGAAGGAAGCCAATTTGATTTTGGCCAGCAAGCTTAATGATATGAACCTTCCAACTGGAGTTGAATTGACGCTACCAAGCTTGAAGGATGCTGCAACTGAAGAGCCGAGGAAGAGCAAGAAGAGCAACACTGTTGAAGATGTGATTGATATGAAATATAAATCATTTAAGCAATTTGACACTGTTCAAGGGCACTCAGATCACTATTTCAGCAATTCAAATGTGAGAATCAATCATTCAAAAGAGCGGGTAAAAAGAATTCAGCATGAGTGGGAGGCTCTAGAGAAAAATTTGCTAGAGATGATATATGTTAGAATCTATGAAAATAGAATGGATATTATGAGGGCTGTTATTATTGGACCAGAAGGAACTCCATATCATGATGGTATTTTCTTCTTTGATGAATACTTCCCTCCAAATTATCCCCAAGTACCTCCAGTTCTTCCTTTTCATTCTGGAGGACTCAAAATCAACCCAAACCTGTATGCTTGCCGGAAGGTTTGCCTTAGACTTCTAAACACTTGGTCAAAATCAAACCCAAACCTGTATGCTTGTGGGAAGGTTTGCCGTAGACTTCTAAACACTTGGTCCAAAATCAAACCCAAACCTGTATGCTTGTGGGAAGGTTTGCCTTAGACTTCTAAACACTTGGTCCGGCAGAGAATGTGAAATGTGGAGACCATCAAACTCGACAATGTTGCAGGTCTTATATTATATTTAGGCTCTAGTTCTAAATGAGAAGCCATTCTTTAATGAACAGGATATGAAGGAACTGAAAATACAGAGTATGGTAAGTTTAATTCCCTCGCTTATAATGAAGAGTTGAAGACGCATTCCTCCTATCCCGCAGGATAATGTTGTAATCCCTTAGGACGCGTCAAATGCATTTTGGTGACTTTCTGGCGGGACATTTTTGTTCCTGAGGGTGAGCTATCTTGTGGCTTGCAAAGCTTACATGAATGGTGCTCCAGTTGGATCTACTATATGTGAGGGGATGAGGATGTCAACAAAGGACCCCTGCATCCCTTCCTGGAAGCATTCCAAAAGCTCTTTAAAGGTTCTGTTTGAGGTTCTTCTGATGATGATATGGCTAACAATTCAAGGATGAAACCCTGGAGAGAATGATGTGGGAACAGAAGACTAATTTTAGGGGGCGCTTGGTAAGCGGGTTTAGAAGGTGGGAATGGGAATGAAATCTATTTCATTCCCATTTATGATGCTTGGTATACGGGAATCGGAATCAAAAAAAGGATATGATACCCTTGATTTAATAACCCACTCCCCACTGGGTTATCACCAAACCCATAAACCCCTCAATCAAACACATTACCATTCCCATTGCCAAATATATACTAAGCGCCCCCTTAGTCTTTTTTATTATTTTTGTCGAGTTAGGTTTTTGAGGGTATTTTAGTCCTTTGCATAATTAGGGTTTTGGGTCTATATTTGAAGGAAGTTTTTGATTAATCAGAATTTGCGGCTGCGTCGTTTCTCCCCAAACGTCGAGTTTGATTGCTATCTCCTGACATTCTGCAGAATCAACAGGGTTTAGAAGATCACTTTCGGTATTCATGCGCGAATCAATGGAATTCAGTAGTTATCTGCTGCATCAATGACCTATGATCTGATGGCTGACTAACTAGTAGGGCCATCAGCATAACTGTTTGTTTTCGATTCAACTGTAGTCAAAAGAATGTATCTGCAGGAATAGGTGAAGCTGCAAAGCAAAGAATCTTGACTTAAAATTACTCAGATTTCCGTATTGACCTGATGACCTCTTTGTGTATTGGTTGAACTAGATACATACCTGTTACCACGTTGCTAGTATTTTTAAGCTAATTTTTTTTGGTTAATTATTGCATTACCTTTTCTTGTAAAAAGTGCTATTTGCCATTTTGAACCACTAAATTCCTTGCTTCTGAAATTGCATACACCCTCTTGGTATCTTAATCCGACACCAATATGTTATAAATCTGATAGAACAAAAATGATGGTTCATGAGGTTTGTTTCAGTCAGCATGAAGCATAATAGAGAAGTATGATAAAATGAGAGACATTTTCTGAGAGGCTGTTGACTATTGAAGCATATAAGCTGGAAGCCTGCATACTGCAATGTTATAAATCCTATGTTTGTTCTATAATCACTCATGGAAAAATTGACAAACACATTTATGTGATTTTTGTATGATGCTGGCTGATATACTTGAAGTGCTTCGAAACTTCAGGCTTATTCAGTGGGATTCTATATTCTTATGCAAAAAAAATCAGAAATCTTGTCAACACAAGTTTGTTATCTTTTATTTGAATTTAATATGAAACCATCTTGTTCTTTATCTATTTTCTTTCAACCTTCCTTACAATCTTTTCGAATAGCAATATATTTTTTCTCTATGGTAACATCGGATGGTTATTCATTCTTTTGGTCCATTTCAGCAGTTTTATGTGATTTCTTGGTTGGATGGTTTATACTTGCAGGAGAATGTTGCGGATATGGCTCAACTTTTTCTTGAGTATATAATGTATAATCATCATGTCAATCCTGAACCAGAAGTAATCTTGCAAGCCTTCAAGATATCACTGGTTAGAGCAATCTTCAATATCTTTATTTACTGCCAAAAATGTGTTTGTATGTATATTTAATTATTATTTTTTGTTTGTCTTCATGCTTCTAGTTCTGAATGTTATTTTTTAGAAGCAAGCAAATTCATGGATTAGAATTTTCTAATCAGAAATGCACTTAAACTTGTTAACTGATTTTTTCTTCTTTTCCCTAAAAAGTCGAGCTTTAGTTTGCCTCACAAGTATTTCATATCTTAGGCATATTTTATGGGGAATTTGGTTTGTGTTTGTTTCCTACAATTTGTAGGAAGAAGCGTGGATGAAGTTTTGGTATACTAGTTGATCCTGTCGGCAAGCGAAATGGGGGTCACCCGGTAATGACTCGCTCGAATCTTGACCGAAGGCTGACGCACTGACGACGGTCCCCTTGAGCTCCGACAAGAGAACTACGAAAGGACTCCGACCACACTTGAGATTCCGATGAATAGTGGATGAGAACTGTAGATGGATCCCCTTTCTTTCCCCCAAGGGATCTTTATATAGGCGAGCTAGCAGACAGGAACTGGTTCCCTCTTGCCAAGGATACGACAGCAGGTCTTTTGTTGGCCGAAAAAAGGGCGGCCAAGCCTGTCGTAGTACTGCCTAGCACTCTGACCTAACAGTACAGGCACCCACCTCTCATAACTACCTGTCAATTCAGTGGGCCCGCGCTGCCTTACTATCCCCCTAGTGACAATCTAGTGATACGGTCGTCCACCTTCCCTAAATGTTCATCACCTCAGTGGGTCCACTCCGTCCTGTTGTCTAACAGGGAGATCTATCGGGTCCTCCATATTTCAAGAGGAACTCGGTGATATCCCTCACGACTCGCGAGTGCCTCCTAGCCCAACCGGATACCTAGTCTCTGCCGACCGGACGCCCGGGGCCTGTCGGTCGACCACTCGTGGCCCAGCTGACTGACCGATATCAGCCCGGTCGACTGGCCGGTAATGGCGCCACCCTAGGGTTTTGAATCCAGCCCGGCCGTCCCTGTGCCCCAGGCTTCCAGCTTGGTCGTTTGGCGCACCGGTCCGGTTGACCGGGCATCACCTCAAACCGGTCGGCCGACCCTTCCCGGCCCGATTGGCTAGTCATTAACTTGGCCCTTGGCCGGCTGCTCTATTCTGTGGGCTCCGTGGGGGCTAGGTCTTCCTACATGCCCCGCCTGGGCGGGCCCGCACCCCCATCCGGGTTATCCCGGATCACTAGTATCCTGACACAGGTGTGTATCAAAGTGTGTCAGTGTTGTTTTAAAACATTCTTACATGTGATCAATAGTCATGTCGGGTGTCCACTCATAGTTTAGTGTCAGAATATTGGTGTTGGGAATGAGCACGGAAGGGATAAATCCAAGTGTCTCAGTCAGCGATCTATAGCTTGAGTGATACATCACACTTGATCAGGTCTTCATATCACTGACAAGCATCATGGGCAGAATTTGTCAGTTTTGCTCACATGGCGTACAATCACCCTTGTATTATCCTTACTAAGCAATACAGGCTTAGCTTGACTTAATACCGAGCACTAAGAACAATCTATGTTGTTGTGAGATCATTGCTCACAACAACTACTATTATTGTCAGCAGGGTTCTCTCTCCCCCTTAATCGATGTAAAAGATATCCGTATCTCTCTTTTACACCACTCAAGTTTCCTCTCCATCATTTATGTTCTCTTGAACTCTATCTTTAGACCTTATGTCTAAACTCACTTAATCTAACTTTTCCATTGTGCTTGGTTTACTTGGATGGAAATTCTTTCCTTCATTGTGTTTATGTGGAAGAGTTGTTTGGGCAGGGGAATGAATTGCATGTAGCACCCTTTCATGGATAGCCTTGTTAGTAGTGGGCACGGTTCAATTTACCAATTTGATAGAAACAAAAACAAACTGAAATTTTCAAACCATAAATTGACGAAGGAGAATTTAATTATGTTCTGATTTTTGCACTTATAAAGTTCAATATATTACAAAATTTATGAGGAATAAGCCTTAGGTGATGTGACTTATCCTTGATGTGATTGGAAGCAATTGCACTTGTTGGGAATCGATCAAAGTTTCACATTGGTTAGAAATGGAAAATATCACCTTGGGGTCTCAACAGCACTCGTTGCAATTTGCAATATATATTGTGACCACTGCAACAATGCTTAGTAGATGGCATTCAATCTATTGCACCTTTTTTATTTGAAAATCGACTACAGTTCTCTTGTTTAGCAGGCCGTGACATTATTAGCAGAATTACTCTGACTAATAAGGCATTCAATAAGTCAGCCAAATTTTTGATAGAATCATGGTTTTGAATTCATAAATTAAGCAACTTAGTATTCTTTTGCTTTTTAACAATTGATGAAGGGAAGGATTGAACTGGTGGGATAGTCTAAATCAAAGGTTGGCAAGGGCCAATTCAGATCATATATCGATACTAGAATGTCAAGATTTGGGATATGGATTTCACTAAAACTGGTATCTCACACCTTGGACCTTGGAAAGTTTTTAAGTTAAACTAATTTGGGTAGGATATATTGGATAGGTTGTGGGATTTATTTGTTTATCTTTTGACTTTGACCCATGGATGGATAGATGGCCATTCTATAGTGTTTCTTCAAAAATACGTGAGTGCCTCTAAAAGCACTAAATCTCAGATATGAAGGGAAGATTTCTGGATTAAACAGAACAATATCAGTCTTGAATTTGTTTATTGCTTCAAGTGCTTCAAGTAATATATCTGGGCGCTCAATTTCTGTATGTGACTTTCACGAATTTCAGATCTGTATTTTTTTTTTGCTATTGCGACCATTGTAAACATATCTTGTCAAGAGTTTTAGATATTTTAATTTGTTTTTGCTGAGTCCAAAATCCACACTTGCTATTGAACACTTCTCTGATTCCAATTTAATCTGATATTTAATGCATATATTTTGTAGCTTCTATCAAATTTTCTTAATCAAGTAAACTGGATTTTATTGCTTGCTTTTTAAGATATCTCGAGTATCTCTGCATTCTGTGTACATTCAGAACTCAAAATTTTCCATATGCTTTCTGTAGACTCTAGGTAAATCTTGATTGTTTATTCAAAGTTTGTAACCCAGCATTTGGTTTTTACTTTCTCTCCTCATAGATAAGAGATTAATTTGAAGTTTACAAATATTGGATAGACCCCAAAACAATGCAAATATTTTAATAAAACGAAGTTGAACTCTAGTAAACATTTATCCAATTTGATCTTGAGTCTGATCCTTCTCTTGGTTTAATTTGGTCATATGTTAACTATGTACTTTTTTTTAAAAAAAATTTATAGTACCAGCAGTTAGGTTTTTTCTCTCTATGACTTGTATTTTTGTCTTTGGAACTCAAAAGTGTTGGCGGGCTGCTTCCTTCTTGAAGCACAAGATCGACCATGAGGAAACACTTGCACTTGCAAAGAAGTACTTGAACTTCACATGTGATGAAGATCAGGCATCTAATATTTATTCCAAATTAAGAATTCTAAAGAAGTTTTCACAGAAAGACATCGCTTCAAGGAAAAAAAGGGAGTCCGGTCCATCATCTAGTGGAGCTGATATTACTCAAGAACCTGTCTCCAAGATGTCAACAGATTCTTCAGGGCCTAATGTTTCTGAACTTGAGAAAGGTGCCCGTAATGAGGATCCAGCAGGTCATAATGTTCTTGAACAACTAATGTTGCCAGAGCAGCAGCAAGATCCTGGGTGTGCAACACATGCAGATTTACTCAAGCACCCTGGCTCTCGAAAAGATGAGCTTATTAGAAATCAAACTAATTCGATTAACAAAATTTATTCAAGAAGGGAAGCAGATCTCTGTGTCAAGCAAAATGAAGAAATTTTAGATTTCAACAAGCACAAGGAAAAGATGGAGATGAGTCTTAAAAAGGAGCATGAGAAAAGGATCAAACCTTTTCTATCTATGATTAATGATTCAACTGAGAGAGAGAACAATATTCGATTATCTTCAGAAAATTTTGCTAAAAAAATGACTGCATTTAGTAAGCACATGAGTGTGCAATATGAAAAACTGAAAAGTATGCAATCAGTTGCAAGGGATAAAGAGCATCAGATAAAAAATGGCTGGCTGGAAGAAGCAAAGAATGGTCAATTAGAGGCTGTTAACTTTGTGGATTTTTTTCATAATATTCCATTATCAGATTCTGGATTCACGCTGGAGGAATTCAAAGTACTCGACCAAGATGATTCTCATGATAGTTTGGGAATTGGAACATATGACTTGGACACAACTGAGTCTTTTCAAAATGAACAAACTGGCAATGTGTTATCTGTTGGTAACATAGTAACCACTGAGCGGCCGTCTAAAAATTTTGAAGTTGCTAAAGCTTCTTCTACAGAAGTAGCTGGGTGCCTTTCCAGGTCAACATGATACATTTATTACCCAGTCCTACAGTGTGGATGAAGTCCTTAGGGATTTACCTTTGGAAGTTCCATCTAGTGTTCCATTTACAGATATAGTTGATGTGCACATGGATACTGTTGCTCTTGCTTCTGAGTTACCTATCATGGACATAGTGACTAATGCGCCTGATGACACGCCTATCAATTGTAGAATAGCAGCAACTGAGAAGCAAGGATTTGATGAAAATTCAGAAAGATCATGCTCGAGATCATGGCCACCACAAATTATGGATCAAGGAGAACATATGAACAATGATGATGGTGTATGCTTGGCAACTTTATCTACAGAGAACCAGGTTCACTTTCCTTGATACATATCGGGTTATTATCAAGTCAGTTTTTTTTAAAACTATTTAGCAGCAAAAATCTCATTAGTTTGTAATTGCTAAGTCACATGACATTTAAATTGTTAAGTCAATTTTGTTCCTGATTAAATGAACACACTAAATTTTGATGAGTTAACTATAAAGCAAATTTAGGTTTTGTTTGTTTTGTTATATGCAATATCCAGGACATAGATGGCATGGTTGCCTTTCAGGGTGCCATGCATGGATGCACCTGCACTGTTTCATACTGGCTTCTATATGTTAGAAATAATATACGTGTTTGGTAAAAAATGCTGAAAAACTATTTCAAATAGTAGGTAAGTAAATTTTTAAAAACTGCAGATATCGATGGCGAGATTAGAGCTTTATGCAATCTTGATTCTCTTCCATTATGAAACTTGAATGCTTGAGGCAATCCAACTGTTGGACGCCATCAACAAATGTCGGCTCCATCAGGTGGCTTTCTATGGAGGAAACATAGAATCTAGCGATATTGGTTCTAGAAAAATATCACATGATGATTATGGGGTCGTCATCACTAATCCATGCATCATATTTTGCTTTTCGTCTCTTCCAACAAATAAAATGGCATTGCAAACCTTAAAAATTTGAGAACCGCCTGTTTTCTATTGCTTCATCAGAAGACAATTCAAATGATTGTATAGTTGATGTTGGAGGAAAGATTAGAATGGTGGCTCAAAGGTCCTTTGAAGTAATAATGAATCTTCTATACTGAAAACTCAATTTTCCACCGACTGAAGTATCAGCTGGGAAACTTGCAACTAGCTTTGTTAATGTGCAGAATTTGTTTTAAAGTATAACTATGGAAGATTTATAGTAAGGTTTTCAAAATTCATATCCAATAAGCAGTAGCACATAAAGACTGGTTTGTCAACTGCTGAATTGGAGATGACTAACAAAATCTAGCCTCTAGGTGGGTCAGCAAAAGCTGCAAAACTATACATGACAAAGTCAGGTCTTATCTAATCCAAAGTAATCAATAAATCTTTGAGCATATAATTTCTTAATTCTAGAAACTGGACCAAAAATTGTGTCTACTCTTTAATGTATTAATCAACTTAGATCACAACATTTACCAAACCTTATTTGTCTTATCTTGAAAAGCCAAGAAAATGTGTTCAAAATCTGGACAAGTGATACTCTCATCCCTAGATGTGCTAGTCTATAATAGTGTTAAGTTGATTTTACATGGCTTTGAGTTTACCAAGTCTGTTGATAAGCATATCTAAATTTGAGCCTTTGAGGTGCTACTTCCAATACTTGGCGGTATGCACTTATCAACCACAAATCTTCATAGCCATAACACATGCCTTCAACATAAACTTATTTGTTAATTAGTACCTCGAGTAACAAAAGATTGGATGAAGGATATGGAATTTTTCTCCTTACCCAATCTGAGGAATGTTGCTTGCTTCATTGTATTTTTTTTTTCACTAATTTTTGGGCATTATGCTATTTTCATAGCAATAAGATAAAACTTGTGAAGTTGATTGGGACCTTATAGTGCACCTAGATCAATTCTTAGATTTTGTTTCCCAAAGGGAGTGGGAGTTTGATAGTTTTGACATTAATTTGTAGGTAGATTCATTAGAGTAAGTATGGTTGTTTAATTCCAGTTTAAGTGACGCCTATTTCAATCAGCTTCCATCATCTTTCTTCTGTATAGCAAATGTGATTTTTTTTTTTGATAGAATCACATGATCATGGTGGAATCATGCCTGCATAGGTTTCTATGTCTTTGCATTATGTACTAATTCTGACAAAATTCTACGTGTGATCGTGCACTAACAGGAACCTTGTATAAATGAGCATGCAAGGACTGATAACTCATTTGTTTTCGAGGGCCAAGGCATTGGTACTTCTCAAGAAATTCCCACATCAAATTCATCTGACTTTCTCACCTTCCAAGATGAACTGCTCACTAGTAACATATCTGTCTCTGATTATTTTGACAACGCTCTGCCTGTTGGTAGTGTGCCTATGTTTGTACAGTGTGAAGATAGCATAGTTGCATCTGTTATCGAACAAGGGCCTTCTCGACAGATGAGAGGCTCATTGCAAAATGACACACCAATGTTAGAGCCAACTATGTTATCTTATGCACTTGTCTCCCAGATTGTTGACCAGTCAATTTTACAAAATTCGCATATGAGATCGCAAAGTAATATTGGAGAAGATCTAACAAATGTTTCTAGACAACCAGAGACATTTCGTTTTCCCCTCTTTCCTCTTATACAATTGATGCCAACTCAAGGTCTTCAACCAGAACCGCTTAAGAATGAACTAGCAAGAATACGGATGCAAGAGGATAGAATTGGCAAGCTGCATGAGGATACGGTTTGCTTTCTATGAATTATTTTAAATGCTTTATGCATGACCTTTTTACTCATTCATCATTTAGCTGTATCCTTATTTCTTTTTTCTCCAGAAATTGAAACTCAAACTTGAGTGTGATCAAGAGCTATTGAAGGTACAGGCAAAATATGATATGCTTCTTCAGGATGCGGAATCAGAATATGTTCAATGTATGAAGACTCTAGCAAACATCTACGATAAAGTGTCTGTGAATCAAAATTTAGCAGAGCAGTTTAGGGCCAAATTTGTTGATAACCAACGAGGATCTTCTTCGACCTCACAAGGTAGGATACTTGACAAGTGTTTGGTTAGGAACGTATGGCTTGTGGATTTGATGTTCTTAGTCCACTTCCATTCTTACAAATTTATGCGTATACTAAATCCTAGTTTTTAGTTCTTAAATTTTAATTTAATACATCAATATGACATTGCACTTATCATGTGTATTCCTGTGAAGATGAGTGATATTTTGATTTTTTTTTTCCGGCAATTTACCAGTTCATGTAACTAAAGTTTCAAAATATCCAAATCATGTACCCAAGTTTCAAATTACCAAATCACATACCCCATACCCATTTTACCCGTCTTTGCTGTTCTGAATCAATTGCTACATTTGGGATATTGTTCATCAACACAATTTGTCCTGAATTGATTGCTACGGATTATTTTTTTTTTTAAAAATGACAAATTCATGTTTAAAAAATTATTGTTCTCAATATATTATGCCAAATTGATATTTGAAAGAACTAGACTAACACAGAACCTAATTCCATGTCATTCCGAGTTCTCTAGGTCCATCAACCGGTCAAAATTGACTGATGGACCTATGCTTTGGTTTCATATCATTCCGAGTTCTTTAGGTCTCTCAGTTGGTTTTGGCCCGAATTTGGTCAAAATCCGATGATGGACTTAGAGAGCTCGGAATAATATGGAATCAAGTACTATGTGTTTGTTAAGTTCTCCTGATTATATTCACGCCCTCAAATATCAATTTGACCTATTATATTGAGAGCAATGGTTTTTTGAACACAAAACAGATTTTTTAATTGATTGGGGACTTTACTGTGCTGATGAACAGTTTCTCAAATCGATTGCCATACTGTAGCAATCGATTGGAAACCGTCAAGGGGCAAAAAATGGTATTGGATACATGATTTGGTAATTTTAAAATTAGGGTACATGATTTGGCTATTTTGGAAACTTATTTACGCGGTTCGGTAATTTGCCCTTTTTTTTTTTTTATCAGTTACTGGTGGAGAAAATGCAGTAAAAGTTATTATTTGTCAATGTCTCAATCCAATTTTAGGAGTAATTTTGTTAACTAGTAGAGTGGAATAGATTGCATGAAATTGGCCTTAACTAGGTGGGAGTTATAAGCTAACAAAATAAGATGTTACCCTTCTTGAATCTACATATACCTTGCATATCACATTCAGAGTTGTTAATATTGGTTGATGTTTTCTTTTGTATACTTTTTCCCTTCAATATTTATTATCGCATCCTATGTCTACTCTCTTCGCCTGGGTTGTAAAGGTCTCGCCAGCTCAGTGGCATGAGCTAAAAGTGTTTTGTTTAAATTAAGATGTTCTACTTTTGTAGTCCCACATGGACAAGTGCAGTGCTCAATGATGCCCATGTCATCCTCCTGAATGGATTTTGGAATGACATGAACTAAACCCTAATTTAAAGTTATGTTACATATCAGGTATAGAAGGATAGCTACCAAGTACCAGTTTGCAGTCACTTTGCATTCAGAAATATATTGACAAGCCTGGTTCTATTAGCGAGCTAGCATTTTTTTGTTGAAATCGTGAAATCATTTTTCTACGTGACAATTCTGCTTATGGACGTGAGATCCTATTGCTAGGGCACTGGCTTCTCTGTTAGTAAACATATTTTCTTGCACCCAGGAACAAAAGTTCATTGCGTGTAGATGCACGGTCGTTTTTAGTTATTGGCACTCAATTTTTAGCATTAGTTTGTAATTGTTTAAAATTTTCCTTAACATTGAAGTTGCACTAGACATACTAGTCTGAGTATTTTGAAAGTAGCCTTGGTTTGGAAAGCATCTGGTTTTGTTCTAATCTCGAAATGTTCACATTGTTCTTGTTGTTTATACTGCAGGTCAGCAGCGATCATTGCATCATTTACTTCAGGCCTCCCAACCTCAATTTGTACAGAGGGTTGCATCAACAACAATTTCCATGTCTAGCACACTTCCAGCTACTCGGCCATCAGCTACTATCCCACTTCCAGTTACTCACCCAATAGTTGCTAACCTGCCTCCGGCTATCCCACTTCCAGTAACTCGCCCATCAGCTACTATACCACTTCCAGTTACTCGTCCAACAGTTGCTAATGTGACTCCATCTGCTATCCCTCTTCCAGCTACTCGGCCATCAGCTACTATCCCACTTCCAGTTACTCGCCCAACAGTTGCTAACCTGCCTTCGGCTATCCCACTTCCAGTTACTCGCCCATCAGCTACTATACCACTCCCAGTTACTCGCCCAGCTACTTTCCTACTTCCAGTTACTCGCCATCAGCTTCTATACCTCTTCCAGTGACTCGTCCATCAGCTACTATACCACTTCCAGTTACTCGCCCAGCTACTTTCCCACTTCCAGTTACTCGCCCATCAGCTTCTATACCACTTCCAGTGAGTCGCCCAGCTACTATCCCACTTCCAGTTACTCGCCCATCAGCTGCTGTACCACTTTCAGTTACTCGCCCAACAGTTGCTAACATAGCTCCATCAGCTGATATCCCACTTCCAGCTACTCGGCCATCAGCTGCTATCCCACTACCAGTTAGTCACCCAACAGTTGCTAGCCTGCCTCCAGCTACTCATCTGTCAGCTGCTAGTCCACTTCTAGTTACTAGTCGCCCAACAGTTGCTAACCTGGCTCCATCAGATGCTATCCCACTTCCAGCTTCTCGGCCATCAGCTGCTATCCCACTTCCAGTTAGTCAGTCAACAGTTGCTAACCTGCCTCCGGCTACTCATCTGTCAGCTGCTAGTCCACTTCCAGTTACTAGTCCATCAGCTGCACAATCAAACTCATTTGCCACTATAAGACTTCGAGCTCCATCCGTCCCTTCTGGTCAGACTGTCCGAAGTCCATCTTCAGTTTTCCCGAGCAATTCGGTTAGACATCACTTCGGCTCCATGCTTCCCCCACGACCAAACATTCAAATCGGAAGCGAAACACGGGCACCTGCACCACATCTTCAACGTTTTAGAGCCAATGCATCACTGACATCTTCGAGTGCCATTCAAATAAGTGGGACTAGTCCTTTTGCCAATATTAGCTCAACCACCATGGGACAGGTTGCAAATACCCCTAAGCTGCAACCATGCTTTCTGCCTGTTGGCGGAACTGGAGAATGTGTCATTTCCAATTCTGTATCTGTTTGTCAAGATGCCTCGTCAACTAGTGTTGGACTGCCCCTAAATGTTCAGGACATCGGCAGTGGGGCAAACCAGCAAAGCTCCTTTCAGCTAGGGGATTTAGTTCCCACGATTGACAGAAATTCATCCAATTTCCCATCAACAACCCCTGGTCTGTCTCAGATATCTGCTGCTGATGTAGATAGGCACAGAGCTAACTCAGATGTTGTATATATATCTGATGATGAAAGTTGATGCCTAAAGTTTTTGATTAGGGTTCTTAGCATTAGTCACCCATACCCGAATTTTGCTCACTGTTGTAAATAACAGGTAACAACCTTGGGCATGCTCGACTGACCTATTTTGAGATCAGAAGACAAGTTAGTTTAGGCTGGGTCGGTTTAGGTTAATTCTCCACTTGGCTTCTCTTGTGTCCCAGCATTGAATCTGAGTTTATCTATTTGTTCTCACGACCCTGTATGTTCTCAACCTACTGGATGTTTGTAATCATGATGTTTCCAGCCGAAAAACTTTGCATCTTTTCCTTGTTTCGACAGTATTAATGTACTATGTATTTTGCGAATTTCTTTAGTCCGTGAAACTCGAAGGGTGGTGCAGAATGTGGATGGGTGAAATGTGCATTTTCCAGAACTGAAACAGTTCGTAGATTAATGTATCATTATCAGATTGCTGTTGACTTAGCTGCTGAGAATCGACTGGGACGAATTTTCATCATCAGTGGGCATTTAAGCTCAATGAACACACATTCATCATCATTTGAACAGGTAATTTCCCTAAAAAAATTAGAAAAACAGTTTTTTTCTACTGATCATTATCATTGTATCTTTTCTGCAATGAATGAAATTCATCACCCTGATAGCCCTCTCATGACCATCTCACACAAATCAGGAAATCAAGGTTAGTTATCCATTATTATCATTGTATCTTGGTTCTACTGATGGTTGCATGTGATCCTCCTTCAGACGTGGGCTTCATCATCGCTGTTTGATTTGAAGAAACAATAGAGGAAAATGTTGGCCATTTTTTCTTCAGAAAATGTGTTCTAATGCCTTTGTATTTTTTTTTTTTTTTGAAAATTCACATATTGATCTGTGCTGTCCAGGTATTCCTGACCCGGGGAGATGAAGTTTGCTCATGATCACTGACCCAGCGCACCAAAAAGAAAAAGATCAATTGCTCACGCTAATGAATTTAGCTTCATGCTCATAAGTTCCATTGAATGAGACCTTAGCCAAAGTACCAAAATAAGTCTTCATTTGTTAGTATTCTTGATAGATAAATTTATAAAATGTGATCCAATAATATCAATAGTAGGGTCATGGGATCTATCTTTCTATAGCATAGGAAAGCGAATTGCAAACATTTGTGGTTTATTTTATTTATTTTTTCTGAATACACTTCTATTGCTCCTGTAAGCAATTTTTGCAGACGGGGTGGGAGGGAGCAGCCTCGGGGTGGGAGGGAGCAGCCTCAAACACCTTCCCTTCGCAAATGGTTTCGAGCACTTTTCTGATCCTGGGATGATCGAGCAGTTGGTGTCCTCCAGCACCTGCCATTGCACATCAGTGGGTGAGCTGCACTGCTTGGGTCGGCGGCATAGGCGAACACCTGCTCGCACCCCACCGCCTCGATGAGGTCCATTTTGCAGAGCCGCGCAGGGTGGAGCTCTCCACCGGCGCCACCGCGATCTCCTTTGAACTCTAATCCAAATTATGGTTCCACCCGCCACAACAATGAATGGGGGTTCTAATAAAAAACTTGAAACGATTTAACTGTGTTAGTGTTAAGTGAATGATAGAAAATAATATTGAAAAACAAAATGAAGTGTGATGGCATCTCAATCTAACAGTCTAACTAATTACTTCATTTTGTTTTAAGGAAGATCTGTTTATTAATGCCTCTCAAGCAAATGCATCATCATGCCTTGTCGTAGTCTAATAGAGAGAACTTGAATTCTTCCTATTTCTCGTGCTATGAGACCTTAATGGGAAAAAGGAAACACTAGATTTGATTGATTTGAAGATTGAATTGAATATGATAAACTAGATGTTTAAAGATTGAATTAAATTTGATTTGATAAAAGATAATTCATCATAATGATTATTGAAAATTTTTTTGATTAATCAGGATGGATAACGTCGAATTTGAGACGATCCGTTCGACCCTACTAAAATTTCACACCGGTTGCTAGGGTAAGTCAGGAAATGCTCAAACGGACGGCCTAGAAGTCCAACATCTTATGGTTACACGTCCTATTTGGAGATTTTTTTTTTATAAAATTCACCATAATTAAGGATCAAACTATGATATTAGGGAGACAAGTCGCCCTTCATCCTTATGTTTATTGAAGATATTATAAAGCATACTTATCACCGGTATTAAAAACACAAAACTCAAGCAGCTATCTTCTTCACTACTGTTCTGGTCATCTCTACTACTTTACTTTGGCCTGTGGGCATTACAAGCAACATTGATTATTTGACTAAAACCCCAAACAAAAGTAACTAGATGAAGATTGATCCTGTCGCCGAGCGCGATGGAGCCGCAACCGGATGACGGCGTAGAGGGGCGTGACGTGGACGATGACTGGATGTCCTCGCGCAGAGTGGCAGCGGGCGTAGGGCGTCCTCCGAGTGGTGGGAAGCAGGTGCCGCCGGATGAACCCTCGACCGGATGGAGGTGGACCTGGGGAGGAAGATGACCATTAGCAACCTAGCCGGGAGAAGTCCCGGCAAGGCACTCCGACGGTCAAGTCAGTACTCCGATGAACAAGGAAAATAATGGAGCACTGGAGACGAGAGGTTTCGCGCGTGTATGCGTACCTGATCATGCGGAGGGGAGTGACTTATATAGCCGGGGGAAAAAGACCAAGCCTGACATGTGTCAGGACCTTCTGACAGGGTCAGAGGATATGGTATGGTTAGGTCGATTTGAGTATGACCTGTGTCAGGATCTTCTGACAGGATCAGAAGATATGGTATGACTAGGTCGTTTTGAGTATGACCTGTGGCAGGATCTTCTGACAGGATCAGAAGATATGGTATGGTTAGGTCGTTTTGTAACCAACCTTCTGTCGTATACTGTTTGTCTTATGTGAGGACAAAGACAGGTTGCGGTAAATCGGAGTGTCAGTTCACACGAATGGTGACAGCCTGTTATCTGCAGCTGGTGCAGGTGTATTCGGTCTGTACCCCAGGGGGATTCCGAGAGAGTGTCCGAGCGGACACAGGGATGGCCCGCCTGGCTGGATTTCCAACCTGGGTATAAAGGACAGCCGGGCGGATGCACTCGGATGAGTGAGGCGTGTAGGCCGTAATGCGATCGGGCGGGAATATCCGGATAAACGAGGCGTGTAAGCCTTAAGATGGCCGGCCGGGTTGGACCGGCCAGATGGACGAGGCATGTAAGCCTTAATGCGGCCGGGCGGAAATACCCAGATAGACGAGGCGTGTAAGCCTTAAGATGGCCGGCCGGCTGAACAGCTATATTTATTCTAACCAGCCGCTGAGTCCGACCGACCGGCGGGGACCCTGGGTCCGGCTAGGGTGTCAAGCTGGCTACCCGTACAATGACTTGGACCCCGAAGTTGGCCAGGCAGTTTGCCACGTTGGCTGTCCGTACGGTGCCAAAGATAGGGCGGGATCAATAGCCTTCCCCTCAAGTCTAGTCGAAGGAGGCGATCAGTCCGACTGACTGGACTATAAGTGTGTGTACAACCATTCTGCGGCCGAGCGATTTTGCCCCTTTTAACATCCGACCGACTTAACACGATACTCAACAGCTGGTGTTGAGTATGCCTGCCCTGTCCGGGCGGAAGAAGCTTGTTAGTCGAGAGGGGCGTGGGCTGCCACGCGCCATCTTGTTAAGTGACGACGTCCGACCGGACGAGGAGTAATGGGGAAGCGTGGGCCGCCACGCATTCCCGACTAGCCATTGACATGATGAAGATGTCCGGGCGGATGAAGATTTTGACCGGAGGAACGTGGGTCGCCACGTTCTCGTAAATTGTTAATGCGTCCGACCGGACAACCGTGGTTAGTCAATGAGAGGTGTGCTGAATACATTTGGGCGGGAGAGCGTCTGCCTTGAGTCGCAAGAAATGCGGAGTGCCACGCGCCCCTAGACGATTTTCTCGTGATTGCCCGAGTCAGTCAATTAATGGGGACGCGACATTCTAAGTCGAATGAGGCGATGTGATATACCCGATGCGACCGGCGCCTTAACGGCCTCACCTTCGCTTTAATGATCCGATCCACGTGGCGCTCGCTGGTTGGCCGACCGGGATGCGATCTCTCTCCATGATTACGGGCTTTTAATGGCCATTAACGCGCGTAATTCTTTCTGCCACGCGGCAGCTTCCGACTGGCCGACACGACGACGCGCCTTGTCGCCGATGCAGGCGGCGTCAGCACCTGCGGCGCATTTTTTTCGAGGCTGATTCGTGGGACGCTTCAATGGCCTGGATGAGGCGATCTCCGTACACGTGGATCGCCATCGGACGGTCTCCCTTCTTTCGGCCTAACTATAAATAGGCCTTCCTCTTCGCCGAAACCCTCATTTGCCTCTCCACTGTTCTCCCTCTAACTCGGTGCTTCTCGCTGCTCGCCGCCGTCTTCGCGTGTCGCCGTCGCCCTCGTGCTTCTCCGCCGGTTAATCCTTTCCACCCTCACCTACGGTCAGATTCTCCCTTTTCTTCCCTTTCTTTCTGCTCCATGGCTGCCCCTGCGTGGTACATTTCCGTTGAGTCTAGCCTTTACGACGAGACTGCCTCCGACCTCCGATTGGCATACAATATCCCGGAGAACTATCGCATCGTCGTCCCAACCAAGGCCGACCGACCCCACAAGCCCCCGACCGGCTTCTTTGTGTTCTTCCGGGACCAGCACATGTCTGGCCTGCGCTACCCTCTTCATCCCTTTATTGTAGAGTTCTGTAACTTCTTCCACGTGCCTATCTTCCAGCTCTCTCCCAACGCCATTCGCATATTGTGCAACATAATAGTTCTCTTTACCCTTTACCGAGTCCCCCTCCGGTCGGAGGTTCTTTATTTCTTTTATTACCCGAAGAAACAGGAGGCCGGGCATTTCTTTCTCCAAGCCCGGGCCAAATTATCCATAGTGGAGAATATTCCTTCCTCGAATAAGGGATGGAAAACCCATTTCTTCTTCATAAGCCTCCCGACCAGCCCCGGGTTCCCGATCGGATGGGTTGAAGACCTGCCCCTTATAGCTCCTTTAAAAAATTTTAAATCCGACCCCTTATTTACCCTGGCTGTTTCTCGCCTCGGGGGCCTCCGCTTTGACGGCATGAAACTTCTTAATGACGCCGTCTTGTACCTATTTGGGCTGAGCCGAGTGCCTGCCGCCCTGCCCGGCACCTTCGGTAGGTCCTTTTTTTGTTTCGTACTTCTTTCTTCCCTAACTTAATATCGTCTGATTTTGCAGCCGAGATGATGTGGGAAGCGGCCCTCGATGAGATCCTGGGCCTGGCGGACGAAGAGGTAAATGCCCGGGCGGCTGAACAACTGCGTCTGCGCCAGGCAGGTCTGCCCGAGCAACCTACATTCCTGAGAGCGCGGAGCCCGTCGCTCCGGCCCCTGCCCGACCAGCTGCGACCGGTTCTGCGGAGCCGGTAGGCTCATCGAAAACTCCTGCCTCTGCAAGATCTTCCGGCAAGCAGAAGGCTCAGCCTTCCATGCAGAAGTCCCGGCCTTCCAAGCGGAAAGCCAGCGCTTCTATCTGTATAGAGGAACCGACGGAGGTAGGTCGGTCCTCTTCTGATTCTCCCGACCCGCAGCCTTTGAAGAGGCGCTCGAGGACTTCTGCATCGAGCTCTCAATCTCAACCTGCAGAGGCTACTGGCAGCCCGGCTAGAGCGAGCCGGTCGGCTGGCTCGCCGGATTCACCCCGCTCGGGAGGACGCCGCTCACAGCCGTGTGCCTATGGCGTATATCTCCCCTCGGTTGACCCAGCAACCCCTAGTGAAGTCCAGCAGCGGCTTACCCTTTACGGGGAATTGGCCGACTGCTGGGAGCAGGGTATGAGGGAGGGGACTTCCAGACCCCCGATCCGACTGGCCGACCAGTTCTTTCAGGACGCTACTCATGTAAGTCTGATGCTTTGATGCTTAATCAACTTGCTTCTTTCTAACACTTTTATTGTAGTTTTGGGCCTCCTGCTCGACCGTCGCCTATTCCCTGGTCATCAACGCCAGGGACCGCCGAGCGGCCGAACGGCGGCTCGAGGAATTGGAGCTCCGCCAAGCGCACGCTAACTTACCGGCCGGCGAGGAGGGTACAGCTATACTCCGCTCGGAGATACTGGATCTTAAGGAAAAGCTCCGTTCTGCCGAGGCGCTGCTGACGGAGGAAACTACCCGAGCGGAGGCAGCCGAGCGGGCGTATGCCCGATCTTCCTCCCTGCACGCAACCCTTGAGCAGGAGAGGAAGAAGGCTCTGGTCCTACAGCGCCGTGCCCGATTGGACCTCGACAAGAAGGCTGCCGAGGCCCAAGCCTTGAAGGCAGAGCTAGACAAGCTGATGAAGTCTTCGGAGGAGCTCCGGGCGGCCCTGAACGAAAAAGAGCAGGAGCTGGCGACTCGGGAGTCGGACTTACATGCCAAGGAGAAGGCTTTGGACGTACAGGGAGACGAGCTCCGCTTGTCTGAAGGAATGCTGGCATCTCAAGCCGTTGCCTTGGAAGAGAAGGACAAAAAGCTAGCTAACCTCCGGGCGGAAATTGACAGCCTGAAGCTGCATCAAGCAGGTGAGCCCGCCCGGATGGACGCACATCGCCTAGCTTACATCAACTCTAAAGAGTTCGGCAAGCAGCTGGGCCAGCGGACGTTTGATATGTTCCAGATGGGCTTAAACAGCGCCGTTCTGCAGCTTCAGGAGAGGGGTCATCTGCCTGCCGACCTTCCTGCCAATGTCGTCCATGTCAGCCGGGTTAAGGAGCTACTCCCAAAGGACTTCTTCCAGCCTTTTACTTAAATTTTAATCATGTACTCCCGAGCCGCCGGTTGGGGGCTCGCTTTTCTGTAATGCTTCCGAGTTAATAGCAATGAACTGCCTTTTCCTTCTAAGTGTTATTTTAGATAATGACTAAGCAGATTTTGTTGATCGACTAGTCGGGTGAGGGACCTGAATCACCTTAACCCCGACCAGATGGCCGAATTACGCGTAGGAAAAATTGTTGTGCAAGTTAAACGACTGGTTGATCTGACTGAGGGGTGTGGGTTGCCACACGCCCGGTCAGGGGACCAAATCAATTTAGGAAAATGGCTGTAAGTTAGCCAGATGGTTGGTCCGACTGAGGGGTGTGGATCGCCACACGCCCGGTCGGGGAACCAAACCAAGTTAGGAGAATGGCTAAGTAAATTAGCCGACTGGTCGGTCCGACTGAGGAGTGTGGGTCGCCACACGCCCGGTCGGGGAACCAAACCAGCCTATACATATGTAAGGCTTCCCAGGCTTCT
>JAGFNQ010000300.1:114277-136475 GCA_024364735.1 Boesenbergia rotunda | reverse complement strand
GTGGGCTGACGCTTCGGTCAGTCGCCGACTCAGGCTTCCAAAGGGGACCAACCTTCTGCGTGGGACGCCACGCATCCGACCGGACACCGCTTCAGGCTTCCGGATGGGCCAATCTTCCACGTGGGCCGCCACGCTTCCGACCGGGAACCAGTCCAGGCTTCCGAGTGGGCTGACGCTTCTGGTCAGTCGCCGACTCAGGCTTCCAAAGGGGACCAACCTTCTGCGTGGGACGCCACGCATCCGACCGGACACCGCTTCAGGCTTCCGGATGGGCCAATCTTCCACGTGGACCGCCACGTTTCCGACTGGGAACCAGTCCAGGCTTCCGAGTGGGCTGACGCTCCCGGTCAGTCGCCGACTCAGGCTTCCAAAGGGGACCAACCTTCTGCGTGGGACGCCACGCATCCGACCGGACACCGCTTCAGGCTTCCGGATGGGCCAATCTTCCACGTGGGCCGCCACGCTTCCGACCGGGAACCAGTCCAGGCTTCCGAGTGGGCTGACGCTTCCGGTCAGTCGCCGACTCAGGCTTCCAAAGGGGACCAACCTTCTGCGTGGGACGCCACGCATCCGACCGGACACCGCTTCAGGCTTCCGGATGGGCCATTCTTCCACGTGGGCCGCCATGCTTCCGACCGGGAACCAGTCCAGGCTTCCGAGTGGGCTGACGCTTCCGGTCAGTCGCCGACTCAGGCTTCCAAAGGGGACCAACCTTCTACG
Organism: Boesenbergia rotunda; assembly: GCA_024364735.1. Taxonomy (NCBI): domain Eukaryota; kingdom Viridiplantae; phylum Streptophyta; class Magnoliopsida; order Zingiberales; family Zingiberaceae; genus Boesenbergia; species Boesenbergia rotunda. Next base: position 135,755 of record JAGFNQ010000300.1, on the reverse strand, counting down.
TGGGACGCCACGCATCCGACCGGACACCGCTTCAGGCTTCCGGATGGGCCAATCTTCCACGTGGGCCGCCACGCTTCCGACCGGGAACCAGTCCAGGCTTCTGAGTGGGCTGACGCTTCCGGTCAGTCGCCGACTCAGGCTTCCAAAGGGGACCAACCTTCTGCGTGGGACGCCACGCATCCGACCGGACACCGCTTCAGGCTTCCGGATGGGCCAATCTTCCATGTGGGCCGCCACGCTTCCGACCGGGAACCAGTCCAGGCTTCCGAGTGGGCTGACGCTTCCGGTCAGTCGCCGACTCAGACTTCCAAAGGGGACCAACCTTCTGCGTGGGACGCCACACATCCGACCGGACACCGCTTCAGGCTTCCGGATGGGCCAATCTTCCACGTGGGCCGCCACGCTTCCGACCGGGAACCAATCTAGGCTTCCGAGTGGGCTGACGCTTCCGGTCAGTCGCCGACTCAGGCTTCCAAAAGGGGACCAACCTTCTGCGTGGGACGCCACGCATCCGACCGGACACCGCTTCAGGCTTCTGGATGGGCCAATCTTCCACGTGGGCCGCCACGCTTCCGACCGGGAACCTGTCCAGGCTTCCGAGTGGGCTGACCCTTCCGGTCAGTCGCCGACTCAGGCTTCTGGAGGGTATGACGCGTCCGCCTGCGTCCCGTCCAGGTATTACTTGCCTTGTGTGGCCGACCGATAACTTCGGTCGGGAGAGCCTTTCGTTATAGATAGAATGCTGCGTTTTACAAGATTACATCACTCTAGGGCTCTCTGTACATTTGTAAGTGTAGGGAACTCCACGGTCGGTCAAGCCTTTTGCTATGTTCATCCTCCAAGTAGTAAGCGCCTGAATGCAATTTCTCTACTACCTTGAAAGGCCCGCCCCACTGTGGTTATAATTTGTTCACATCACCGACCGGCTTTATACGTTTCCAAACTAGGTCCCCGGGTCGAAATGAGCGCGGCAACACCTTCTGGTCGTACCTTTGTTTCATACGTTGACGGTACCTGAACATCCGGGCGGCTGCTTTTTCCCGGGCTTCCTCTATGAGGTCAAGCTCTAAGTGCCTTCTTTCATCATTTCCTTCGTCATAGCTTAGCCGCCGGTCAGATTCACAACCAACCTCAACCGGCACCACCGCCTCGCTGCCGTAGACGAGGTGGAAAGGCATTTGCCCGGTTGCTTCTCTGGGTGTGGTTCTGTTCGCCCAAAGGACTCCGGGCAGCTGCTCTACCCAGTTGGTTCCTGCATGGTCCAACTTTGTTTTGAGCCCTCTCAAGATTTCACGATTGGCGACTTCTGCCTGGCCGTTGCTCTGTGGATACGCCACAGATGTAAAGGCCTGCTGGATGCAGAATGTCGAGCACCACTCTTTGATTTGCTTCCCTTGAAACTGCCGACCGTTGTCAGAAACCAACTTGTGGGGGATCCCGTATCTGCATAGAATGTTTTCCCATAAGAACTTCATCACCGCCTGCTCGGTGATCCGGGCCAGAGCCTCTGCTTCCACCCATTTAGAGAAGTAATCCACCGCGACCAACAAGAACTTCTTCTGGGCGGGAGCGAGCGGAAAGGGACCTACGATATCCATGCCCCATTGGTCAAACGGGCAAGAGACCGCAGATGTCTTCATTACTTCGGTCGGCCGGTGCGGCAAGCATTGGTGTTTTTGGCAAGAGATGCATGTTGCGGCCAGCCGGTCGGCATCCTTCAGCAAAGTTGGCCAATAATACCCGGCCAACAGAGCCTTCTGGGCGGTGGCTCTACCACCTGAATGGGTACTGCATACCCCCATATGGACCTCACGGAGCACGTAATCCGCGTCTTCACTGCCAAGGCATTTGAGTAATGGCCGGGCGTGAGCCCGTTTGTAGAGGACATCTCCGACCATAGTATACTGCACGACTCTCTTTCTGAGCATCCGAGCCTCCTCCCGGTCGGATGGTACTTCTCCCCTGGTCAGGAATGCAATCAACGGAGTTCTCCAATCGGTCTCCAATTCGATCTCTGCTTGCTGCTCGATTTGCATGATGAATAAGGCATGGCAGGCCGGCCGAGGGACCACCCAAGCTCCGACTGCGCTAGCTAATTTGGCTAGCTCATCCGCTTTCAAGTTGCTTTCCCGAGGGATCTTCTGTAAGAGTACCTCCCGGAAACCCGCCTTCAGCTGTTTATAAGCATCGATGTACTCTTGTAGCCGGCTGCTGTTGACTTCGAAATTACCGGCCAGTTGCTGTATGGCAAGTTGCGAATCTGAGTATAGCCACACCCGAGTGGCGCCGACATGACGGGCGGCTTGCAGACCGGCTAGAAGTGCTTCATATTCAGCTTCATTATTAGTCGCCTTGTGTTCTAGCCGCACGGACAGGTGTAGCCGTTCTTCTTCGGGTGAAACCATGAGAACGCCGATTCCGCTTCCTTGTCGAGAAGATGCCCCATCAACGTACACCTTCCATACGCCCTCGGCTTCGTCCGGATGCCATTCCGTGAGAAAATCGGCTAAGGCTTGAGCCTTGATAGCCGGTCGGGGTTGATATTGTATGTCATACTCACTCAGCTCAGTTGTCCATTTGACTAGCCGCCCTGAGGCGTCTGGGTTTGTGAGCACCCGACCCAAGTTACTGTTAGTCAATACAGTAATTGGGTGAGATAAGAAGTATGGTCTGAGCCGTCGGGCGGCCAAGAATAGTATGTAGCCCAATTTTTCGAGTGTCGTGTACCGACACTCGGCTCCTTTAAATAAGTGGGCAAAGAAGTACACCGGCCTTTGCTCAGTTTTTTCTTGCCGGGCCAGCACCATGCTGCCCGAGTCGGAAGAAGCCGCTAAGTATACATATAAACTCTCGTTCGGCTCCGGCCGAGAGAGCATCGGCAGCTCAGACAGGTAAGCTTTCAGCTCCTCGAAGGCCTGGTCACATTCAGCGTCCCATTGAAATTTGGTGGCCCGTCGTAAGGTCTTGAAGAATGGCAAACCCCGTTCGGCTGACCGGGAAATGAATCTTGACAAGGTCGTTATCCGCCCCATCAGCCTTTGAGCTTCTCTGAGATTCCTTGGAGGCGGCATCTCCATGATGGCCTTTACTTTGCCCGGATTCGCTTCGATTCCCCGCTCGGTAACTATATAGCCGAGGAACTTCCCGCTTCGAGCCCCGAATAGACATTTGGCCGGATTAAGCTTCAGACCAAATCGCCGTAGAGTTTGGCAAGTTTCTTCAATGTCGGGGATTAGTTCTTCTGCCCGGGCAGTCTTGATCAGAATATCGTCGACGTATACTTTGACGTTACGCCCCATCTGCGACCGGAACACCTTGTTCATCATTCTTTGGTAGGTGGCACCCGCATTCTTGAGGCCGAACGGCATGACGGTGTAGCAGTAGGTGCCGTCAGCCGTGACGAAGCTAACCTTCTCTTGATCAGCAGCAGCCAGCGGGACTTGGTGGTATCCCTGGTACGCATCCAGCATTGATATGAACTCGCTGCCGGCCGTCGAGTCTAACATTTGATCAATCCGCGGGAGTGGGTAGCAGTCATTCGGGCATGCACGATTGAGGTCTCGGAAATCAATGCATACCCCCCACTTGTCATTGGGTTTGGACACCAGCACCACATTGGCCAGCCAGGCAGAGAACTGGACCTCCCGGATGTGTCCTGCCTCCAACAGTCGTTCTACTTCCGCCCGGATGACTTGATTCTGGGCGGCGCTGTGGTCCCTTTTTCGCTGTTTCACTGGCCGCGCACCCGGGTGCACGTGCAATTGATGTTCTACAACTTCCGGCCGGACTCCCTTTAAGTCTTTGGCCGACCAGGCAAATACGTCTTGATTCCGAGCAAGGGAGTCGACTAGGGATTGCTTCAGCTCCTCGGAGAGTCCTGCAGCAATTTGTATCTTGGTATCTTCCCGACCGGGCAAAAGTTGTACCTCTTCTTTGTCCTCCCGCAATTCTGCCCAAGGGGAGGCTTGCACCATGTTGCAGCTGCTACCTGCCCGCCTTGCCTTCTGTCCTCCCGCGCGGACATCATCAGCATAGCAGCGCCGGGCCACGGTTTGATTGCCCTTTACCTCGCCGACCCTGTCGCCGATCGGAAACTTCACCTTGAGGTAGTAGGTGGAGACTACCGCTTTAAATTCGTTGAGAGCCGGTCGACCGAGAATGGCGTTGTAGGCAGCTGGGGCATCCACAATCAGAAATGTGGTCCATCGGGTTCTCTTGAGTGGCTCCTCTCCCAGTGAGACGGCCAGCCGTATCTGTCCGATCGGCTGTACTTCGTTCCCCGTAAATCCGAACAGGGGAGTAGCCACCAACTCCAGCTGCGATAATTCAATTTGCAGTTGATCGAAAGCTCGTTTATATAAAATGTTTACCGAGCTGCCGGTGTCCACAATGGTGCGGTGGACATCGTAGTTGGCGATGACAGCCGTGATGACCAGCGGGTCGTCGTGCGGCACCTCCAATCCTTGTAAATCCTGCGGCCCCCAGCTGATTTGGGGCCCTTGAGCTTGAGAGGTGCTGACTCCGACTTGATGAATTTCCAGTCGGCGCACTTGTGTCTTTCGGGCTCGGTTGGAGTCGCCTCCGGTCGGACCGCCGAAAATCACATTGACGCCTCCTCGGACGGCGTTCTGTTGATTCGCTTGATCTTCGTCAAGTTCCTCCGCCTCTTCCTGCTCGGGCTGAGGAAACAATTGCCGGGCGGCGGGGGTATCCCGCCTTTGTCCCTGTTGGGCTGTGGCTCCATGACCACGCCCGCGCCCCTGCGGGGTTTGTCGTCCTTGACCCCTGCCGAGTGGGGTCAGAGCTCTGCCGCCCGCTCGGCATTCTTCAGTGTTGTGCGTATTACACCGGTGAAACGCACAATACGGTGCCCATCTGTTGGGCCAATTCCCCTGTGCCACCTGCACTTGCTGGGGTCTCATTCCTGGCCGATCGGCCGGTCGGGGACTGCGAATCGGCCCTCCTGGCGATCTGTTGTGTTGAGGTGTGGGTTGTGGGCTAACTATCACTTCCTTCCTCCGGGCGGCTTGCGCTTCCTCTACGTTTATATACTTAACAGCCTTCCCGGCAGGCTGTCAAAATCCTTTGGTGGCTTCCTGATCAAGGATCGGAAGAAATCGCCCTCTTGGAGCCCCTGCGAGAAGGCGGTGACCAGTACTTCCGGCGTGGTATTGGGCACCTCGATAGCTATTCCATTGAACCTCTGGATGTAGGCCCGGAGAGATTCTTTCGGGCCTTGCCTCAGAGCGAACAAATTGAGGCTGGTCTTATGATGCCTCCGACTGCTTGCGAAATGTTGTAGGAACAACCGCTTCACTTCTGCGAAACTCCCGACCGATCCGCCCGGGAGTCCATCGAACCATCGCTGAGCCTGCCCGGAGAGGGTTGTCAGGAAAGCGCGGCACTTGACGCCCTCCGGGTATTGGTGCAGCCGGGCGGCGCTCTCAAACTTCATGACGTGTTCCTCGGGGTCGCTGGCCCCCGAATACTTAGGCATAGTGAAGAATCGCAGATGCTTGGGAACGGGGTCCCCAAGAATTTGTGGAGAGAAAGGGCTGTGAGTCGGATTCGCCGCAGCGGGGTCGGCCAACCCTTTCCCTTTATCGGGGCGCGCTTGATGCGCCCGGCTGGACGCTGAAGCTTCGGTCGGGGCCGAGTGGTCTTCGTTCCGAAAAAGTGCTCGGGGAAAATTTGGAACGACGGGGTCGGGCTGAGCAGCCATACCTCTTGAATTTCCCCGTGTAGAGGGCCCAGGGGGCCGGGCCCCTTGGCTACCGGTCGGCGGGTGCGATTGTTGTGCCTTCTGCGTCCGGACAGCCATCAGCATTTCATATTCTTCTGGCGAAAGAGTAACCGTCAGTGGATTGGGGTTTTCCATTCTTCGCTCTCGATCAGGCAGAAAGCCCTCCTAGCGCCAGATTGATCCTGTCGCCGAGCGCGATGGAGCCGCAACCGGATGACGGTGTAGAGGGGCGTGACGTGGACGATGACTGGATGTCCTCGCGCAGAATGGCAGCGGGCGTGGGGTGTCCTCCGAATGGCCGGAAGCAGGTGCCGCCGGATGAACCCTCGACCGGATGGAGGTGGACCTGGGGAGGAAGATGACCGTCAGCAACCTAGCCGGGAGACGTCCCGGCAAGGCACTCCGACGGTCAAGTCAGTACTCCGATGAACAAGGAAAATAATGGAGCACTGGAGACGAGAGGTTTCACGCGTGTATGCGTACCTGAGAATGAGGAGGGGAGGGGCTTATATAGCCGGGGAAAAAGACCAAGTCTGACATGTGTCAGGATCTTCTGACAGGGTCAGAGGATATGGTATGGCGAGGTCGATTAGAGTATGACCTGTGTCAGGATCTTCTGACAGGATCAGAAGATATGGTATGATGAGGTCGTTTTGAGTATGACCTGTGTCAGGATCTTCTGACAGAGTCAGAGGACATGGTATGGTTATGTTGATTTGTAACCAACATTCTTTGTCGTATACTGTTTGTTTTATGTGAGGACAAAGACAGGTTTCGGTAAATCGGAGTGTCAGTTCACACGAATGGTGATAGCCTGTTATCTGCAGCTGGTGCAGGTGTATTCTGTCTGTACCCCAGGGGGATTCCGAGAGAGTGCCCGAGTGGACACAGGGATGGCCCGCCCGGCTGGATTTCCAGCCTGGGTGTAAAGGACAGCCGGGCGGAAATACCCGGATAGACGAGGCGTGTAAGCCTTAAGCTGGTCGGCCGGGCGGAAATACCCGGATAGACGAGGCGTGTAAGCCTTAATGTGGTCGGCCGGGCGGAAATACCCGGATAGACGAGGCGTGTAAGCCTTAATGTGGTCGGCCGGGTTGGACCGCTATATTTATTCTAACCAGCCACCCTGAGTCCGACCGGCCGGCGGGGACCCTGGGCCCGGCTGGGGTGTCAAGCTGGCTACCCGTACAATGACGTGGATCCCGAAGTTGGCCAGGCCGTTTGCCACGTTGACTGTCCGTACGGTGCCAAAGATAGGGCGGGATCATATATTTTTATCCATTCGGTGAATTTGTCCACAAGTATAATAAATAATGAGATTAGTGACAGATATACAATTAAGAGAGATAGATTAAGGTAATTACATCCTAGAATATGGACCCACTTTAGTTCAATCTCTGGAGTTACAAAAGTTAACATAATTTGTATTTAAACAATTAATATAATTCTATTTACTATTTTACCGTTTAGATTTGAGCTCAATAACTTTAGATATTAGTCGTACATGGGCCAATTCATTTACAAATATTTAATTTATTATTTAATGATAATTAGTTATTAGTAGTGCTTATACATATAATTTAATAAATAATTTATAATAATATATAAGATATAGTTATCCGTGGATTATATTTTATGTTTTTTATCATTAAAATTAATTCGTATATTATATTCAAAATTTATAGTTAAATAAATATTATTTTATTTTATTATTATTAATTAAATCTTTTTAAAATTTCTTTTCCTCATTTAATATATAATTTCATAACTCTAATTGAAATATTTATTGGTCATTTATGTGTTAGGATCGATGGGATGCTGAGGGGGAATAACTTTGTTTTGTTAATTTTATCTCAAACAACTTCAAATAGGTGAAAAACCCTCTTACAGGAATAGAAGCGAAAACAACATTATAATTAAACTAGTTGTAGGAGAGAAGAACAATAAGAGAGCATTTAGTTTGTAAATGGTTGATAATTTTCATTATTTTTTAAAAAAGAAGATATCATTTTATGGAAAAATAGAGAAGGTTAATGCTATTTTCTAAAAGAAGAAAAAAAATATTATTTTCTTAGAAAATAAAAATAGAAAATTTACAAATTAAATGCTTTTTAAATTTCTTTTTCTTTAATTTTTCTTAAAAAGTCATATGTCACTACAAGAAAAAAGGCCTATTGTGACATTTTTTTTATGACACTTAATGGTAAATGTCATTACAAACTAATTATAATGACATTTATTAAAACAGAGATATTTTATTTAATAAAATGTCTGATTAAATAGCTTATCCTGACACATTCATAAATGTCTTTATAAATCTAAAAATTTTCTTATTAAAACAGTTAATTTAATTTTTTTAATTTGTGTAATTAAGTTTTTCTCGCGGTACTTTTCTCCAACGTGCGCGATCGAGAACCCGGCCTAAAATTTTCGCTCGCCCTGCCGCGAACAAAGGCGATAAGTTTCTCTCGCCCACGCCAGCACGGGAAATCCTAAATCGCAACTCGATCGCTTGCTCCTTTCTCCCTCGCTCGCTCGCTCGATCGCCGCTCCTTTCTCCCTCGCTCGCTTGATCGCCGCTCCTTTCTCCCTGCTCCAGCGCAACTCCACCAGCCGGTCTGGTCTGCGCGAGGCCTCCCCACGCGCGGCGCTCCTCCCCACCACGTCGTCTGCTACCCAACGCTGTCTGCTCTACTCGCGCGCCTCCCCATCAACACGGTCATCTCCCTACTCGACCCTCCTTGCCACATGCCACCTCCCCGGCCACCAAAGCCATCTGCCCCGCTATCTACCCTGTTGAGGTTATTTTTCTTTCCTCTTCCACCGTTTTCTGATCTGAATCCCTAGTTTGCAAGGTTTTTTTGCGCTCTTTTTAAGATTTGCGATTGAAGGTGAATTGATTTCTAGATCATGATTTTGGGTTACAGAATAAGACCATGATTTCAAAATCAGTAATGATTTCTAGATCTGAGGGTGAAAACATCCAAATATTGATAGTATCAGCTTGCTAGAACAGGTGATCAGAATCATTTGGAAAAAAAAAATCACAACAGGTGAAAAATCAAATAATTTGATATAAGACATGATATTCAATCATAATAGGTTGTGTTCATGAAATAGCATAACCACACTATAAATGATGGTAGTATATTTAATTAGTTAGTGATGTCATATTATTGACATTAATAATATGAGTGTAACAATGACTATATCCATCTCCTATAAACATTTGCTAGTATTCAAGATATAATCAAGAAACAATTGGCTATATTGACTTATCAATAAATTTACTTCGAAGAAAATTCAACCTAGCTCAACCTATCAATTTAATCTATTTTCTAGCAGAGTTAAATATATTTCTAGATATATATATTTTTTATGAATCTCTAAGTTCTTTAATGTTAACCATCGATCTATATGAGTTTTGTATAATTGGTCATTTTGATAATTATGTGTTGTATAAATCTGTTAGATCAACTAATACTCAAAAAGTCATCCAATTTCAGAAGATTTATGTTGATCATTGGCCAATTTCTACAACTATTCAGCAGATCCAATCTTCTTTTTATTCTGGTCAAATCTAGCAAAGTTCCTTAGATTTTCAAACATGACAATTACAAAATTGGATCGCCATTGGCCAAACCCATTAGAACTCAGATAATTTGGACGTGGGTCAGCTAATTTAAAAAATGTTAGGTAAAGCATAGTTGAAAGAAATACATCCAAACAAGAGATACCATAGTTGTGAACTGCAACAAAGTGAAACATCTAAAACTGTGAACAGTTAAAGATACTATCAACTAATAAAAATCAACTATAACCAGAGTGAAATTAAGTTTCAACCTCATACCATGAATACTTGTAGATCAAAATACAATGAAATTTCTATTTTCTCTAGGGTCTTTAAAAATATAAGCATCGACTAACAAGCACGGCATTCTTCGTTGCTTTGTCTTGGACCAGCATAAGCGATCATCTGTTTCCTAAAGGTCCTTTGGAATTACAGTAAAAATGGAAAAAAATAAATTATTTGAATTTGTCTGAATTTAGGAATCAGGATGATTGTTAAGGGATTTCTCACCCATTAAGTTTGCATAAATTTACTCGAGATGGTAGATATATTTTCCAATTTCTATGTTGGTAATTGAATCTTTGAGATTTTGACTGACTTTTTTTTTTGGAACTAGTTTTAATAGATCTTTTTACTGGACTTATGATGGATAAAAGTTGGATGTTTTTGCCAAGACAAACTGAAGAATACAGAAAAGGACTTGAGAATTTGTTAGATTTTGCATTTTCTAATGCAAACATAAATGGAACGATTGCATGTCCTTGTGCAAGGTGTAAGATGGGCATATGTGTTTCAAGAGAGGATGCTTATGATCATTTGACAGTTGATGGATTTATCAAAGGTTATACTCATTGGGTGGCTCATGGAGAGATAGCATGCAGTGCATCTTCAATATCTAGTTCTGTTCCATCTAATGATGATGTCGATGATATGGAGGGACTAGTTCATGAAGCTTTTGGGATCCCACAACACGAAGGTAGTACAATCAATACAACAGGATTTGAACAGGTGAAAGATATTCCAATTGGAGAGGCCGAGAAATTCTATAAATTAATTGATGATTCACAAAAAGAGTTATATCCCGGATGCAAGAAATTCTCAAAACATTCATTCATCATTCGCTTGCTTCACTTAAAATGTCTTGGGAAAATGACCAATAAAATCTTCAATATGATTTTGGATTTGTTGAGAGAAGCATTTCCAAATGCTATGCAAGATTTACCAAAGTCATACTATGATGCAGAGAAATTGATGAAGCAATTAGGACTTGGTTATGAAAAGATCGATGCTTGCCCTAATGATTGCACTTTATACTGGAGGTTGGATGAAGAAAGTGTTCGATGCAAAACATGCAACGAGACTAGATGGGAAACATCTGAAGATGATCCTATTGGCGGCAAGAGGAAAGTTGCACGCAAGGTTTTATGGTATTTTCCAATAAAGCCTAGGTTACAACGTTTGTTCATGTCCTGCAAAACAGCAATCCATATGAGATGGCATTCTGAATCTCGCACGAAAGATGGTTACATGCGACATCCAGCTGATTCCCCATCTTGGCAAACGTTTGACCATAATCACCCAAATTTTGCAAAGGAGCCCCAAAACATAAGGCTAGGATTAGCTTCGGATGGATTTAATCCATTCAAAAATATGAGTGTGGTGCATAGTACATGGCCAGTCATTTTAGTGCCTTATAATCTTCCACCATGGATGTGTATGAAACAACCATACTTTATGTTATCGTTGTTAATACCTGGTCCTTCTGCTCCTGGAAATAATATTGACATCTATTTGCAGCCCCTTGTTGTAGATTTGAAGGATTTGTGGAAGGTAGGATTGGAAACATATGATGCGTCAACCAAGCAAAATTTTCAATTACATGCCGCATTACTATGGACAATAAGTGATTTTCCTGGATATGCAAACTTATCTGGATGGAGCACCAAAGGTAAATTTGCATGCCCAGTGTGCCACAAAGCTACACATTCACGATGGTTAAAAAATAGCAAAAAATATTGCTATATGGGGCATCGGAAATTTTTAAACAGTGATCATGAGTTTCGCAAAGATGCTCAACATTTCGATGGCACAAAAGAGTATGGAAGACCACCACCAACACTTTCAGGAGGCACAGTGATCAATGAGTTGAAAAATTTTAAATTGACATTTGGAAAAACAGTTGATGATAATCCAGAACTACCATTCAATTGGAAAAAGCTAAGTATTTTCTTTGATTTACCTTATTGGAAAGATAATGTGATACGTCACAATCTTGATTTTATGCATATTGAGAAGAATGTGTGCGAATCAATTTATGGGACATTGTTGAATATGGAAGGGAAAACTAAAGACAATATTAAATCACGTTGTGATTTGCAAGAAATTGGGATAAGATCAACACTTCATCCTATTAACAAGGGACCAAGTAAAGTATATTTGCCTCCAGCATGTTATTCAATGGGGAAAAAAGAAAAGGGTATATTTTGCAAGGTTTTGAAAAAAGTTAAAGTTCCAGATGGCTATGCATCCAACATTTCACGGTGTGTTCAAATGAAACCGACAAAATTAATTGGTTTAAAAAGCCATGACAATCATATTTTGATGCAACAGTTGTTACCCGTAGCACTACGTAAAACTTTGTCTAAATCAGTTAGGAATCCTTTGATTAAATTGTGTAGGTATTTTAGAGAGCTATGTTGTAAAGTAATTTCACCAAGTGATGTGGTTCGTCTAAGGAAAGATATTGGGGTGATACTCTGTCAACTTGAGAAGATTTTTCCTCCCTCATTTTTTGACATAATGATTCATTTGACTATACATTTGGCTACTGAAGTACAACTTGCTGGACCAGTTTACTATCGGTGGATGTATCCAATTGAAAGGTAATAAAAAAATCTTATTCATATTTTTTTGTTTGAATTATTATTTTCACTAAATAATACAAAACTTATATTTTTGATATAAAGTACTTGGGGACATTGAAGTCTTATGTTCGGAATAGAAGTAGGCCAGAAGGATCCATTGCTGAGGGTTATTTGGCTGAGGAATGTTTGACATTCTGTTCTTTATATTTAGCTGATTATGTAGAGACAAGATTCAATCAATCAACAAGAAATGATGATACAACTATCGGCTCAACATTTGTATTGGACGTGTTTACATGCTCTGGTTATGCACTTGGAAAGGCCATTGCAACTAAGTTTGATGATGAGACATTAAAGAAGGCGCATCAATATGTGTTATTCAACTGTCATCATGTACAACCTTATATAGAGTATGTTATTATATATTTCATCGTGTTTAAATATATAATCATCGATGTTTGTCAAACCATCATTCTTAATTTGTAGTGAGCATCGTCGGATTTTGAATCTTAGTCATTCCGGTCTTCCACCTCACCAAATTGAATGTATGCATAGTGATTCTTTTGCGTCTTGGTTTGCTAAACATGTAAGTATATGCTATAATTGTCATTAAAGTTATATACTATATTTTTATTTATAATTTATCATTTTTTCTTGTGATAGATTGAAAATACAGATATTTCACAAGCTGATTCAAAAACAAATGATCTGAAATCACTTGGCAGAGGCCCGAATTTTATAGGGATGCGATATGAAAAATTCATTTCCAATGGATTTAGGTTTCATACAAAAGAAGTGGAACGCAAGAGAAAAACACAGAATTGTGGTGTAATTGTTCGAGCTACTACTTCAAGTTATTCAAGTATTAGAGATCAGAATCCAGCATCAAGCGAACTTGATTACTACGGGATTTTGCAAAATGTGATTGAGTTAGATTATGGGGGAGGTCGAAGAGTTGTTTTATTTGAGTGTGATTGGGTCTCCAAAGGCAAACGACTAAAATTGGATGAGGATGGCTTTCTATTAGCCAATTTTACAAATGTGAAGCGCCATAATGAGCCTTATATATTAGCATCCCAGGCCATGCAAGTTTTTTATTAGCATCCCAGGCCATGCAAGTTTTTTATGTGGAAGATCCAGTTGATTGTAATTGGCATGTAATTATCACCACCGATGCACGAGCACAGTATAAAATGCAACCTATGGCAGATGTTGATACATACCTTCAAAGTTGTATTTGTAATCCTGAAAACGACAATGAACAAGAAGAGGTTATTTGGGTTCGGGATGATGCTGTAGGAGTTGAAATTGATGTTGATACATTATGAGATTAAGGATATGTAACTCAATCAATTTTTAGCTTGTTTATGTTTTTCACTATGGACATTTTATTTATCATGTCTAAGGATACGTAACTACCTTTTGCTCTTTTCACTAGTGTGTTGACCTTTGGTGTTTCATATGGCTGACCCAACAGTCATTCGTAGAGAAGTAAATTAACATATGAGAAGGTATTTTTTCCTATTTTATCGAGAATTAATCATTTCTCATTTTTACAAATTTATCATATGATGACAATTTGATTGTGCCTCAGGAGGAAAGTCTCTCCTTCTTCCCACTTTAAGCACAAGTGTTGAAGGTTGATTACATGAGAATGAGCACACTTGTCGCAGTTGTGATCTCCAAATGAAAGTGAAATGACCTTTATATAAGAACTGTATTAGTGCAAGATGTATCTTATGATTAACCAAAGTTTTAAATTGGTAAATAATCAAGGTTAAGTTTTATGATATTCTAACATGTTGATCACATTTACAAGAAAGTCATAATTGATGCTAGGTAAGGAAAGTCCTAGTTAAGGCTAGGTAAAGAAGTTCTAGTCAGTGAGACTAATCAAGAAACTCCTTGTCGGTGGGACTAGGCAAGAAGGCTCAGCAGATTGAGAACATCGGGCTGGAAGTCCTGAGGGTAGAGGACACCAAGCGAAAAAGTCTTGACAAGTCGAGAGCCGGAGGTCTAGAAGAAAGTCTTGAGGGTCAAAATCTACTAGGTAAAAGTCCAAATAGGTTGGGTGGACCAAGGTTTTACGTCAAGTAAACTCTTCTATGTAGAGTGGTGAGGACGCACTCTCAGAAGGAGTGCAGTAGGAGCCAATCCAACATAAGGTTTCATGGGAAACCTAAGTTGAGACAGAACAGTTGAAAAGCTGTTGATCATACTTATATTATATATCCATGCTAATAATTTGAGGCAGGAAATTAGGTATGAAAGCTAGCTGGAAAAGGGACTCCAAGCGCTTATAGTGGATATAGCTGCCCAGAGGTTCGGGCACCTGGAATGCTTCAAGGTGTCTAGACCATTTGAAACTCAACTTCGTGTCCTGGTTGGTCGGTACATGTCAACTTCCATGCAGCCGAAGAGGTTCCAGGTGCCTGGGAAGAGATAAACTCGCCACGATAGAGCTTTGACTAGATGTTGCAATGTTAGCAGTCTAGGTGCCTAGAGTTGGATAGCTCAGCGGTGAACAAAGATCAGATAAGGGTTGTTGGAGGAGCCTTATGTAAGATGTGTATACTGAAAGACATGAATTTTTTTATATGAACATCTTTATTTTGAAAAGAGAATCACAACTATACCAGGTGCCTGTTTACATTAGTACATGCATGAAGTCCAATTACTTTGCATTGTAAAAAAAATGATGAACCAGGCAGCAGACAAATTGAACCTGGGGTGACCGGCCTGGCCCCACGGAAGTTTCCCACCGGTCACCAGGGTAAATCGGGAAGCGCTCGTGGTGGCAATCTAGAAGCCCAGTGTTCCAGGGTTTGCGCCCCATTTGGAGGAAAAATTCCTGCAAAATGCGCCGTAGCAGGGGATCAAACCGCGGATGTCTAGGTTAACAACTAGTTACCTTACCGCTGCATTGTAGATAACATGGTGTGTGGTGTCACACAGAAGATCATGTTATTAGTTCCTTGCTTAGTATAAAATAGAGGCTCACAACCGAGATGGAATTGGACAACCCATCAGAATGGTTGTAGTGTAATTAGGTGTGGTTGGTCTTAACCATATAATTACACTAGTGTGCTTTGAGTACATTGAGTAGGACCAAAACCTGAGGTTATCCAATTTGTCCTGGCTCGATAATTGGATAGGACCTCAAGTTTATATTATGGAGTGCGATCCCCTAATCCCGATATAATAACGGACATATATTATTAACTATTATTTCTTTGATTCACCAATGGGCGAGATCTATTCTATTAGATCGATAGGCCCGGTGAATTGGGAGATAATATTAATAATATGATGTGCTGTTGATTATTGACGGAATTCGTGTCCTGGTGAGTCAGGTTGATGATGCCCCCTTAATGAGCTTGAAAGGTTCATAATGCTAAACCCTGCAGGTGGATTTGATCCGGCATGATGATAACATCGAGTGGTACTAGTCAAGGACTCAGAGGTTAATTAATTTGAATTGTCAGTAATTTAAATTAATTAATGGGCATTCGAGATCTTAAATACGGGGGGATGGACGACTCATAACATGTAGAGCCCATATGAAAATATGGGGGTTGGTGAGGAAGTTCAATTAAGATCCTTTAGTGGAATGGATCTTAATTAATGGATCGGGTTTAGATCCATTTGTGGGCCAAGATCCAACTCCTCCTCTTGGTCCCTACCTTAGCCCTATAAATACCCTAGGAGATCATGAAACCAAGGCTTGATCCAAGAGAATACTCCCAAGGCCTCTCCTCTTTCTCTCTTCTTCTCCAAATTTCGGCCGGCGCAAAAGAGAAGGAGATTGTTCTCCTTCTCTTTTCTTCTCCTCTTCTCCATCACTCGACTGGGATCACCAAGGATAAGGTAGGGATCTTCCCTTGCCTTTGTGGTGATCGGCAGCGAGGGAGCAAGTGGTGGTGGCCGAAAGGAGGTGGCGCAAGAGGGAGGCTTGCGGCGACACAAGGTGAGGGAAAGGAGAGAGTTTTCGGCCAGTTGGGAGAGGAAGAAGGAGTTCTATCTCCTCCTTCATCTTCTTCTCCTTCCTCTCAAGGAGTGCAGCCGATCTGGTGACCCACAGGGAGCTTCGGCGGGCGGCGACGCAAAGGGAGAGGGTGTAACGCCCGAAAATTCTCGAAACTAATTTTAGAAATATCTTAGAATTTATTCCAAATTTATAGATATTTTTATAGAATTTTTCCGTAAACAAAAGTGGCAAAAAGGGATAAAAATAGAAAATCACGGAAGTGGGATTTGATCCCTCAACCTTTCCGTGAAAGAAGAATGGGCGGACCAGCTGATCTGGACTATTTTTGTTAAAATAGATTAAGGGAAACAATAGATAATGTATAATTAGGTAAATTCGCCCCCCATAAGTATAAAAGAGGGAGTTACGAGTTTTAGGTTAATTTTCTCCCAACCTAGCGGCGCCGACGCCCTCCCTCACGCACGCGACCTCTCCTCTTCCTCTCTTGCGTTTTCTTCATCTTCTCCTCTTCTTTTGCCGCCCAAGACAAAGGGGAAGCCAAGGGAAGGTCTAAAGAGGCCCTATTCTCTACTGGGACCCTCGTAGATGCGAGGAGAACGCCAAGAAGCAAGAAGAACGTTGTAGTTCGAAGTTCTCTCGGGAATTTCAGATTTTATTCGTAAGGAAAACCTAGCGCAGGATGTAAGTATCCCTCACCTGCAGTATAAGTAGTTTCGGTTGATTTTTCATATGCTTTATTTCCTTGTATTTATGCTTTACGATTAGAAATCGTAAATTATGAACAAGCACGCATGTTAGGTGGTTGTTAAAATGTTCAGTTCAGTTAATGCTATGGAAAGTATTAAAGAATAGAAATTCTTGCTTCAGTTTATGATTGGGATCAAGGTTCAACGGGATGGGCTCCTAGTTGCCCCTAGGTTTAGATAACCTAGTGAAAGCAAGAATCAGAAGAGAAAAAGAAAAGTATAAAAGCACTATTTTATTTTCAGTTGGCATTGTACCGGACTTCGGTCCAGGGATAGGCTCCAAGTTGCCTCTAGGTTTAGATAACCTAGTATGGGATGGGCTCCTAGTTGCCCCTAGGTTTAGATAACCTAGTAGAACCCTAATGGATTCGGGATTTGCTACGTCGGGTTTATTAGGGATGCGCGCACAGTTGGTACATTGCCGGGCCCATAGCAGTTGATTATTATTTTCATCTACTATATGTATTTAGTTTTCAAAAATTTATATTAGCATGTGGTGAATTTAATAATTAGTTTTATGTTAGTTAGTTTCAGTTCCAGTTCAGATATGTATGCCATGCTATAGCTTACTTTTCAGTTTTAGTTCAGTATATGTCATGTCTCAGTTATATGCCATGACACTCTATGATATGTATTTTAGCATGAGCCTAGCATGATTACTTGTGGATATGAGCATGTATGTGCATAGCATGTTTTACAAAAGCATAATTCGAGTTTTCATGGTTTTGTGAGGCTAGATGGTACTTACTAAGCTTTATGCTTATTACTTTGCATTTCCTTATACTACAGATACAGGTAAAGGAAAGCACTAGTAGCGGAGGCGGCGGGCTTGATGCAAAGTGTGTGTGGTGGTGGAGTTGGAATAAAAGTCTTCGGAACTTGCAAAGCATAGAATGTCTTTATTATGCTTCTTTAGTTATTCCGCAATAAATTATGTGAACCATGTATGAATTTAATTAGACTGGTATTTGTGGTGCCTAGTATGCTTGAAGTAATTTACTTACCTGACTTAATCTTGGTTTTGTGAATGCTTAAATGTCATGAGTCATTTACTTATAATATGGTAATTTAGATCCATGCTTAAGCTTTGGAGATAAGAACTTGATACTTTTGATTTACATGCTAAATACATAGAATATGCTTGTTTAAGATATATGCACCATATAGAATGACATGTAGTAGCTAAGAATGCCCTTAGATATGAATAATGAATGGTTTCAATAAGAAGTTGATATAAACTTGGCACGTTTATGTTTATGCTTTTACATATCGTTGTTGAGATTCCTACCAAGCTTATAAAATTAAAGTTTTTATTTTATTTTGGGCGAATTAGTACTTTCAGCATGTTTATGAATTGTTAGTTCAGTAAATAGCGAAATAAGAAATTTTTAAAATTCTTCCAGTTGGTTTAGTATCATCATTAATTAGTCAGTTAGTCAGTTAGTAGTTAGTAGTAGCGATCCGCCTTGAAGCTTAGCACCAGAAGGCGGGTCGTTACAGAGTGGTATCAGAGCAAGTTCCATCTTTCCTCCTCACACACATCAGCATCAGACCTGCAGCTTATAAGTAAGAGTATCTCTCACATTACTATATTTTCTTGCTTTCAGATTTATAGTATTTTCATGTTATTCATGCTATCTGTTTTCTAGCCAGTTCTTGTTTATAGTTAACGAAAGCATGTTTAATACCTTAGTTCATATCTGATAGCATGTCTTAGAGTTAAAATATGAATTGTATGATCCTCCTCTATTTTAGATAATGGCAAGAGGACGCTCAGTTAGAAGAGCACCAGTTACTGAGCCTCAGCAGGAGGCAGACCACTCAGTGCCTCCAGCGGACCTGGCAGAGGTAGTAGCACAACTGCAGAGACAGGTAGCGGAACAGCAGCAAGTAATTGCTGCTCTAACCGCTAATCAGCAGGCTACTCCCACTGTTACCCCAGAGCCCCAGGGGGAGACGCCGATAGTGACGGAGATTCCACCTGTGGCGCCGGTCCCATCCGACATGCCAGTAGCCCCAACAACAGGGGCAAAAAGGGAAGCTTATCTGATCCAGTGGCAGAAGATCAAGCCAGAGACCATCTCAGGCACCAGTGAACCATGGGATGCCCAAGCTTGGTTCAAGACCCTAGAGAGTACCATGGAGCTCCTAGACTGGCTAGAGCATGAGAAAGTAAAGTGCGCCTCCTTCTGCCTAGCCGGAGACGCACGTATGTGGTGGGAGCGTATCAAGATAAAACGCCCAGTTAATCAGATGACCTGGGCTAGCTTTGAAGAAGAGTTCTTTGAAGAATTCTTCCACATGCGGGTCACAAACCGCCACTACGACGAGTTCACAGAATTTCGGCAGGCCGACCTATCAGTAGAGGAAGTCGTGAAGAGATTCAACAGGTTGGCGCGTCTGTGTCCCGAATTAGTCAGTACTGAACGAGAGCGAGTCAGGCTAATGCTCAAGATGCTAAGGCCAGAGATAGCACTGAATGTGGCCAGCGGCGTCCATAGGCCGCAAACCTCAGAGGAACTAGTTAGCAGTGCTCTGATCACTGAGCATTACCTGAACAGCATGCGACAGCAGAAGGCAGTCGTGACAGAGAATAAGGGCCAAGGCAGTAGCACAGGAACTCAGAAACCCCAAGGCTCCAACTCTAACTGGAAAGGAAAGAATCAAGGCAAAAGAAAGCAGTGGAACAATCCAAAAGGGGAGCCAGCCAATAAGCAAACCAAGTATCCCACTTGTTCCAACTGTGGGAGACAGCACTCAGGAGTCTGCCGCCTGGGCACACGAGGGTGCTACACCTGTGGTCAGGAAGGGCATATGGCCAAGCAATGCCCTAACAAGGCCAACTTACCTCCCCCACATCCTATTCAGTATGGAGGTAAGCCAGCTCAGCTTCACCTGATGCAGACGGCACTAGAGGGTCCTCAGATCAGTCAAGGCAGATTAGAAGCTCCACCAGCTACTACCAATGCACGGGTTTTCTCACTGACCAGAGAGGATGTAGCCACCGCCTCTACAGTTGTTACAGGTCAGATTAGTATTTTAAACCTGCATGCATCTGTACTTTTCGATACTGGGGCAACCCATTCATATGTATCCAGGGCATTCGCCGAAAAACTAGCAATACCTCCGGACGTACTTAGTGGTCAGTTTCTGACTACCCTGCCCTCCGGAGACATCATGGCATCCACACACTGGCTTCGTGCCATACTAGTCGGCATTTCAGACAGAGAGCTTTGCTGTGATCTGGTAATACTGAATATGTCCGACTATGATGTCATTTTTGGGATGGACTTCCTGAGCAAATACGACGCTTCTATAGAGTGCCGAAAAAGGAAAGTCGTATTCCAACCAGAGGCAGGAGAGCAGTTTGAATACATCGGAGAACCGAAGAAGAAGGCCAAGAAATTTCTCTCCGCCATGAAAGCACGGAAACTACTGAGTACAAGATGTGCTGGATTTCTAGCACATGTAGTCCATGCCGAACAAGTCAAGGACCAAAAGCTAGAAGAGGTCCCAGTGGTATGTGACTACCCAGCAGTCTTCCCTGACGAGTTACCAGGCTTAGCACCAGACAGGGAGATAGAGTTTGAGATAGATCTCATTCCAGGTACCAACCCAATTTCAAAAGCACCATACCGTATAGCTCCAATAGAATTAAGAGAACTTTGGGAGCAACTACAGGAGCTGCTCGACAAGGGCTTCATACGCCCTAGTCATTCACCTTGGGGAGCTCCAGTGTTGTTCGTGAAGAAGAAAGACGGGTCCATGCGCCTGTGTATAGATTACCGGGCTCTGAATCAAGTCACCATCAAGAACCGGTACCCTCTACCCAGGATCGATGATTTGTTCGACCAGCTAAAGGGATCCACAGTCTTCTCAAAGATAGATTTGAGGTCCGGCTATCACCAGGTCAAAGTCAGAGATGGTGATATTCCGAAGACAGCTTTTAGAACTAGATATGGGCACTACGAGTTTGTAGTCATGCCTTTTGGGGTCACAAATGCTCCAGCGACATTCATGGACCTCATGAACAGAGTATTCCGGGAATACTTAGATAAGTTTGTCATCGTCTTCATTGATGACATTCTTATCTACTCAGGAACTCAGGAGGAACATGCCGAACATCTCAGGACAGTATTGCAGATTCTTCAGCAGAGCCAACTGTATGCAAAATTCTCAAAATGTGAGTTTTGGCTCGATCAGGTGTCTTTTCTGGGTCATGTCATCTCTAAGGATGGTGTGATGCTAGACCCCAGCAAAATAGAAGCAGTAAGTAACTGGATTAGACCGAAGAATGCTAGCGAGATCAGAAGTTTTCTGGGTCTAGCCGGTTACTACCGGAAGTTCGTTGAGAATTTCTCCAGAATAGCCTCCCCACTGACAGCTCTTACCAGAAAGAGCAGAAAGTTTCAGTGGACAGAGGACTGCGAGAACAGTTTTGCAGAATTAAAGAGAAGATTGACTAGTGCTCCCATCCTGACTCTTCCAGAGACCACTGACAGCTTTGACATATATAGCGATGCGTCTAAATTAGGACTTGGAGCAGTGCTGATGCAGAATGGCAAG
>JAGFNQ010000300.1:0-113707 GCA_024364735.1 Boesenbergia rotunda | reverse complement strand
TTCCATGGAACAACTAGCTCAGTTATACCTCAAGGAGATCGTCAGACTACATGGAGTCCCTAGGACTATCATTTCAGATAGGGACAGTAGGTTCACTTCGCACTTCTGGGAGTGCGTACAGACAGCTCTAGGCACCAAACTGAAGTTTAGCACAGCTTTCCATCCTCAGACAGATGGTCAGACAGAGAGAGTTAATCAAGTACTAGAAGATATGCTTAGAGCTTGTGCTTTAGATTTCAAGGGCAGTTGGTGCAGATACTTGTGCTTAGCGGAATTCGCTTACAACAATAGTTATCAGGCCACTATCGGCATGACACCCTATGAGGCTTTATATGGGCGGAGGTGTAGATCTCCTATCTGCTGGTACGAGGGTGGTGAGAGGCAAGAGTTAGCTACAGACAGATCTTATAGATGATACCACCGTAGTCATACAGCAGATCCGCCAGAAAATAGAAACAGCTCAAAGCCGCCAGAAGAGCTATGCTGATACACGGCGCAGACCATTAGAGTTTGAAGTTGGGGATTCAGTGTTCCTCAGAGTGGCTCCCATGAAGGGAGTAATGCGTTTTGGGAAGAAGGGCAAGCTAAGTCCCAGATATGTAGGACCATACCCCATCACTAGAAGAGTTGGCAAAGTAGCTTATGAGTTAGAGCTACCTCAGGAGATGTCAGCTATCCACAATGTATTTCATGTTTCCATGCTGAAGAAGCATATCCCAGATGCCACCCAGGTGATAGAGCCACAGACGGTACAAATTCGCGAAGATCTCAGTTATGATAGTCGGCCTATTCAGATAATAGACCGAGCAGTTAAGAAATTGCAAAACAAGGAGGTACCATTAGTGAAAGTCATATGGCAAAATCACAGAGTAGAGGAGGCAACATGGGAACCAGAGGACAGCATGAGGCAGAAATACTCAGAGTTGTTTTAAGTTCGAGGATGAACTTTTTATAAGGTATGGGGGATTGTAACGCCCGAAAATTCTCGAAACTAATTTTAAAAATATCTTAGAATTTATTCCGAATTTATGGATATTTTTATAGGATTTTTCCATAAACGAAAGTAGCAAAAAGGGATAAAAAGGAAAAAAACGTTAAGTGGGATTTGATCCCTTAATCTACAGTGTGAGAGGGGAGTGCACTTACCAAGAGAGCGATTTGGTTTTGTTGAAATAGATTAAGAGAAACAATAGATAACGTAGAATTAGTTAAATTCGCCCCATAAGTATAAAAGAGGGAGTTACGAGTTTTAGGTTGATTTTCTCCCAACCCAGCGACGCCGACGCCCTCCCTCACGCCCGCGACCTCTCCTCTCGCTCTCTCTTCCGCCCGCGCGAACCAAGGGAAGATCCAGAGGATTTAAGAAGGAGGCTACGTTAGGGAATCTCTCCGAGGAAGAATTCTCCGTTAGAAGCTCTCCGAAACTCTAAGGATCGTTCTTTTTCCAAAAACCTACGCTTTAGAGTCGTAAGAACAAGCGTAGGATGTAAGTATCCCTCACCTGCAGTATAAGTAGTTTCGGTTGATTTTTCATATGCTTTAGTTCCTTGTATTTATACTTTACGATTAGAAATCGTAAATTTTGAACAAGCACGCACGTTAGGTGGTTGTTAAAATGTTCAGTTCAATTAATGCTATAGAAAGCATTAAAGAATAGAAATTCTTGCTTCAGTTTATGATTTGGACCAAGGTCCAACGGGATGGGCTCCTAGTTGCCCCTAGGTTTAGATAACCTAGTAAAAGCAAGAATCAGAAGAGAAAAAAAAAAGTATAAAAGAACTATTTTATTTTCAGTTGGCATTGTACCGGACTTCGATCCAGGGATGGGCTCCAAGTTGCCCCTAGGTTCAGATAACCTAGTATGAGATGGGCTCCTAGATGCCCCTAGGTTTAGATAACCTAGTAGAACCCTAATGGATTCGGGATTTGCTACCTCGGGTTTATTAGGGATGCGCGCACAGTTGGTACATTGCCGGGCCCACAGTAGTTGATTATTATTTTCACCTACTATATGTATTTAGTTTTCAGAAATTCATATTAGCATGTGGTGAATTTAATAATTAGTTTTATGTTAGTTAGTTTCAGTTCCAGTTCAGATATGTATGTCATGCTATAGCTTACTTTTCAGTTCTAGTTCAGTATGTGTCATGTCTCAGTTATATGCCATGACATTCTATGATTTGTATTTTAGCATGAGCCTAGCATGATTACTTATGGATATGAGCATGTATGTGTATAGCATATTTTACAAAAGCATAATTCGAGTTTTCATAGTTTTGTGAGGCTAGATGGTACTTACTAAGCTTTATGCTTATTAGTTTGCATTTCCTTATACTGCAGATACAGGTAAAGGAAAGCACTAGTAGCGGAGGCGGCCGGCTTGATGCAAAGTGTGTGTGATGGTGGAGTTGGAATAAAAGTCTTCGGAACTTGCAAAGCATAGAAATAGTCTTTATTATGCTTCCTTAGTTATTCCGCAATATATTATGTGAACCATGTATGAACTTGATTAGACTCGTTATTTGTGGTGCCTAGTATATTAAAGTAGTTTGTTTACCTGTGTTAATACTTGCTTAGCGAATATTGAATGATATGAGTTACTACTTGTAATATGGTAATTTAGATCCATGCTTAAGCTTTAAAGATAAGAGCTTGATACTTTTGATTTACATGCTAAATACATAGGATATACTTGTTCTAAGATACATGCACCATATAGAATGACATGTAGTAGCTAAGAATGCTCTTAGATATGCATAACGAATGGTTTCAATAAGAAGTTGATACAAACTTGGCACATTCATGTTTATGCTTCTACATATCACTTTTATGATTTCTAAGTTGCTATACATGTTAGAAACCCCCTAAAAACATGTATCAAATGCCCTAGAATCATTGTAGACCGGTTAGGAAGCTTAGATATGAATTTATGGAGCATTTGGTACGGAATAGTTCGACTTTGGCACATTCTGAAACTCTGAAATCTGGGTTTTCAGAACTACCAGTCGACTGGGAAAATACCAGTCGACTGGTATCGAGCACAGAAACATTCTGTGGTCTGA
This sequence comes from Boesenbergia rotunda, assembly GCA_024364735.1. Lineage (NCBI taxonomy): Eukaryota > Viridiplantae > Streptophyta > Magnoliopsida > Zingiberales > Zingiberaceae > Boesenbergia > Boesenbergia rotunda. The sequence continues at coordinate 110,645 of JAGFNQ010000300.1, read as the reverse complement.
CCAGTCGACTGGCATATAGCAGTCGACTGGTACTGTGTAAAACAAAACTGGTGTAGAGCAGCTGGTTAGTGATTTAGCCATGCAATGTAGAGGTTGGGGGATCAAGTCCTGCCAAGATAATAAAATACAACTTTTGCTTTATTTTAGGCTAGTTAGTACTTTTAACATGTTTATGAATTGTTAGTTCAGTAAATAGCGAAATAAGAAATTTTGAAATTCTCCCACTTGGGTTTAGCAATTTTAGAAATCATTAATTAGTCAGTTAGTCAGTAGTTAGTAGCGATCCGCCTTAAAGCTTAGTACCAGAAGGTGGGTCGTTACAGTCATGCTCCATCTTTGTATTATTGCATAACTGGTGACCCTTGGCTCTCTTGTGGTTGAATGAGTCTTTAGTCATATTAGGATCTGCACACACTGTCATTCATGAGTTAGTGGTACTATCAGGAAGGTGTGTGTAGTTGATCTATCAAGACTTTGCTCGACCGCTCATGGATAGTGGTATTCGTAGCAAGGTAGCAGACAGGGATCCCTATTCTTTCTCGTGATATGAGGAGATGAGAGTGGTGCTCCCCTATATTATTTGGGGTAGGATGAGTGTTTTCTCTACCAGCATCCTATCCACTCGGTCACTCATGAGTAGTGACGGCTGAGTGCGTACAGTTGTCATAGCCCTACACACTTGACCTCACTCATGATCGGTGACAGTGGCTGACTGGTGTCAGGAGTGATCATGTCATTGCATCATGTATACAATTGTATGGATTGCATTTGTTTGTATTTGCTGCGTTTATTTGAGCTATGATTATTGCATTTGGATGACATGCATATATAAGAGGTATTGTGTTTGCATATGGTTAGTGACCTTTCAAGTTCGGGGGTTTATGACCTTCATATCCTGTAGATGGATTTGACATTGTTATGTACTTGCATGCAGTTTCCCAGTCATGTATTCTGATTATTCCTATGAGACTGTATCTGTTTAGTTATATATTGCTTTGTATAACTTTTTTATAACCATGCATATCTATTTGTATATATGCCCGTGGAGTTCTCCTGGACTCACAATCGTTTGTTTGTTTTTCCTTTTTCAAGATAACGCCACCAAGAGAGCCCAGCAGCCAGTCTCTTTTCCGTCGTTTTAGTTTTGTTCGTTGTACATTTGCTTTTATTTACAGTGAGGGTATTTTTCATCTCTTTTAGGTTTGTGAATTCGGCTTTTTACCAAAGGATGCACCTGAAAATTGATATTTACCAAAAGGTGTACCAGGCTTTCATTTTTACCAAAGGGCGCATCCATTTTAGTGAACTTCCTCTTATACCCCTCCCGCCAAGTATTATCTTTCTCTTTCTCTTTCTCTTTCTCAATAACGAATCCCGAGACATCTGAACCTGGTTTTTCAAACTTTTCATTTTAAAATAATATATTATGGGAATCGGCTAAAAAATGTAAAGTAAAGAAAGAAAAAATATTTCAGTTAAAAGAAACATCTCTTCCAACATGATTTCAAAAATATAAAGAGATGATTTTTTATATTTGATTAATATAAATTAATATATTAAATAATATTTAATAAATATATTAATATATTGAAAAACCTATCAAAACACATGATTTCAGATTCAAACGCAGAGTCTGAAGTCACCCTAGGAGTGCTTGAAGTCATTTGACTTCAGGCCCTGCTGGGGCCTGAAGTCAGATGACTTTAGGCCCTACGTGCATTAAAAAAAAATTTCATTTAAAAAATATTTTTATAATATTTAATTATGATTTATTAAATTAATTATTTATAGGGTAATCTTTTATGTTGTAAATTTCTAATGATTATAAATTATGTTGCAATAGAAGTTTTTTAGGTCTATCAGTGAGTTTTCACCAAAACCCACTGATGGACCTAGGATATTTGGATTTCTCAAAACCCAATATCAATAGTTAGAGTTGACCTAGGAGATGGTATTTTTGTGTCCAAACTTCTAATGATTATAAATTATGTTGCAATAGGAGTTTTTTAGGTCTATCAGTGGATTTTCACCAAAACCCACTGATGGACTTAAGATATTTGGATTTCTCAAAACCCAATATCAATAGTTAGATTTGAGCTATAGATGGTATTTTTGGTGTCCAAACTTCTAATGATTATAAATTATGTTGCAATAGGAGTTTTCTAGGATGAGTCAGTGGGTTTCGGTGAAAAGCTACTGATGGACCTAGGATACTTGGATTTCTCTATATTTGATATCTCTATTTAGAATTTACCTAGGAGATGTTATTTCTGATGTGTAAACATAGTACCAATAATTTTCAGTTATGTTTTCTAACCGTATCAGTTGGCACAGAAAGATGCTGTCATATTTATACATCGATACAACTACAAATTTTTTGGTCATTTTCATATATTTTACTTAGTGAAATTTTTTGTCATCTATACAACTACAAACTTAGTACCAATAAAAATATTTCAGGCCTAAAGAGGGCCTGAAATGAAAAATTTCAGGCCAAAGAGGGCCTGAAATAAGGCCTGAAATTTCGCCAAAACTCACTGATGGACTTACGATATTTGAATTTCTTAATACTTGATATCACTAGGTTGGGTTGAGCTAGGAAAAGATAATTATGATGTCAAAACTTAGTCCTAACCACTAAAAATGATTTTCTTGTGTCGTGCCACTTGTGTCGTACCCATTAATAGACCTACAAAAGTCCTATTGCAACAAATTCTGAAAATATGAGTTGATGGTCTGCAAGGAATCCAAATTTGTTATGCATTGTGTATTTATGTAGTATCCAGATAGAACCTTCTTATTTCAAGTTTAAACAAATATAAGAATGTTTTGATCATACCTGAATATTTCAATAAAATGAGAGGATTTTGTCACAACTTGTAGGATTATATAAAAGATTACCTTATAAATAATTAATTTAATAAATCATGATTAAATATTATAAAAAATATTTTTAAAATGAAAAGAATTTTGAGTGCATGCAGGGCCTGAAGTCAGATGACTTCAGGCCTGCGTTTGAATATGAAATCACATGTTTTGATAGGTTTTTTTATATATTAATATATTTATTAAATATTATTTAATATATTAATTTATATTAATCAAATATAAAAAATCATCTCTTCACCGAAACCCACTGTTTCATCTTAGAAAATTCATATTGCAACATAATTTATAATCATTAGAAGTTTGGACACCAAAAATACCATCTCCTAGCTCAAATCTAAATATTGATGTTGGGTTTTGAGAAATCCAAATATTCTAAGTCCATCAGTGAGTTTTGGTGAAAACCCACTGATAGACTTAAAAAATTCCTATTGCAACATAATTTATAATCATTAGAAGTTTGGACACCAAAAATATCATCTCCTAGCTCAACTCTAACTATTGATATTGGGGTTTGAGAAATCTAAATATCCTAGGTCCATTAGTGGGTTTTGGTGAAAACCCACTGATAGACCTAAAAAACTCTTATTGCAACATAATTTATAATCATTAGAAGTTTGCAACATAAAAGATTACCTTATAAATAATTAATTTAATAGATCAGGATTAAATATTATAAAAAATATTTTTAAAATGAAAATTTTTTTTGAATACACACAGGGCCTGAAGTCATATGACTTCAGGCCCACGCAGGGCCTGAAATCAAATGACTTCAGGACCTGAAGTCAAATGACTTCAGGCCCTCCTAGGGTGACTTTAGGCCCTGCGTTTGTATAGGATCGGGTTGGTCCGGCTAGAGGGGGGTGAATAGACGGTTAAGAAATAAAAACAAGAGGGCACTCGTCTTTAAGAAAAACTTAGTTGCAACTTGGTCGTTGCTTCCAAGACGGTTAACGCTCAATCAGAAAATCTCCTTGTGGCGGAGAAGCCTTACAACTGAAGCACACTTAGACTTAAAGAAATTACAGAAAGAATGACTTTAATTTGAAAAAACAAAACCTCTAAGTCTATTTATAGCCTAAGAGAATGAATCTGGATTGTTGATTGTTGATGACTTTTCTCTTGGCCGTTGATCCATGGATGTAATCTGGATGGTTGATCTTGGATGGGATTAACTGCATCCATTGGATTTGATTAAAGGATAATGTAAGATTATCTTTTAAGAAATAAAGTTTTAATTAAAACTTTATCTTTCCGCTCGTGTTGGCTGTTTGAATTTCCATTTGGCTGTTCTAATCTCTAAGTAGCAATATCGGAAATACTTTATTGCCATCGCCCTTTATCCCAAATGGTAAGTGGTTTGCAGTGGAACGTTGATGTCTCGGGTTCGATCCTTCTTGGCTCCAAATGTTCTTCTCTTTTCTTTTGGGCATTGAACCAGTCTTTTTGAATATTGGCAACCTTTTAGTGTAATCACTCTTTATCCCAAATGGTAGTTGGGTTAGAGTTTGTCGATGAGGTTTTGGGTTCGATCCTCCTTGGCACTAAATAATTTTTTCTTTTCTTTTGGGCGCTTGGACTAGTCTTTTTGATTCTTCGTCTTCTGGGTGATTTCCGGCCAACCGAAGTTAGGCTCACCCGAACCCGACTCCGGCCTTTCGCCCCTCGAGCGTCCTTCCTCCCGGCTTCTCGTCCCTCGGACACCGCGCACGTCCTTCTCGCTCCACCGGTGTACTCTTCCGCAGCTTCCGCGTCCCTGGATTGCACTGAGCCCGTCGGCTCACTTCCCCGCGCAATCCTTCTCGTCCACTGCGTCTTACGCTTGACTTCCTCCGTACCTAAGCTCCTGCACACTTAGCAGAGGGATCAGTAAATCAACAGGACCCAACTAACTTGGTGGATCACATCAAAACTAACCGGGGCACCAACAGTTTGTATCTGAAATCAAGTATTTTGATAGGTTTTTTTATGTATTAATATATTTATTAAATATTATTTAATATATTAATATATGTTAATCAAATATAAAAAATTATCTCTTTATATTTTTGAAATCACGTTGGAAGAGATGTTTCTTTTAACTGAAATATTTTTTCTTTTTTTACCTTACGTTTTTTAGCCGATACCCATAATATACTATTTTAAAATGAAAAGTCTGAAAAAACAGGTTCAGATGTCTCAGGATTCGTTACTAAGAAAGAGAAAAAGAAAGACAATACTTGGCGGGAGAAGTATAAGAGGAAGTTCACTAAAATAGATGCACCCTTTGATAAAAAAGAAACCCTGGTATGTCTTTTGGTAAATACCAATTCTCAGGTGCGCCCTTTGGTAAAAAGCCGTTGTGAATTTGTACGTATTATGGATTTATGTATCTGCGTTGTTGGTATGTTCGGAGGGCAATTTGGAGGTTGGTTTTGGTAGTAGCTGTGACGGTATATGAATTTGTGAGTTATGATACACATTTTCTTTTCTTTATGTTCTATATATTTGTGGTGGTCATAGAGACTATGATATATATACACTAAGGTTTCATATTATCCTCTATATTGGAGAGGTGCTATACAATTTTTATTGGACATGTGACCCTTCGATGCGTGACATTGACCACCAAGAAGGCTCGTGAGCTCCTCCTCGGAGCGAGACCCTTTGAGAATATAAATTAGAGTTTGGGAAAAATTGATTTTGGTGGCAAGTAAGTCGCGAAGAGTTTTGGTAGAAAAAAAAGTATGGCGAGAGGTTTCATGCGATCGTGGAGGATTTAAAAATTCATAAAATTTTAAAGACAATTAACAATACATTTTACACGCTATTAATATTTTATTTTAATGATATTGACAACATACTCTCCAACATATTTTTTCTATACGTCGTCATTTATATAAATATATTACTATTCCCAGCACATTTATTTAAGTATGCTGAGTAGACTATTATTAACGACATACCCAAATCGTATGTCGTTGATAATGCACTACGAAAAATTACATTTGTTATAGTATAACTATTAATAGCGCGCTCCACACACTGTATCAGATTTAACAGCGCACTATGTACGCCATAGAAAAATTTACTGATGGTGTATTTTTTTTTATACTGAAGAAAAATTTATTGATAATGTATTTTTTTATACGCCGTCAATTGTTTAAATATTATATTATTCATAGCGTATATAATGTGATGTACTATAAAAATTATTATTAATAGTATACTTTAATCGCATATCATTAATGATGTATTACGGAATATCATATTTGTTTATAATGGATTCACCGCTAAATGAGCAAGGCTAGAGGATCATCTTAATTTTTTAATTACTTTTTCCTTTTATTTAGTATTATAAAAGTACAAGAAAGATGGGGTATGAAGAAGAGCTCGGTCGTTGCGCCTTCTAACCACCACCGTTCAAGACGGAAATATTCAAGATTTAGGGAGTGTTTGGGAGAGCTTCTGCTACCTGTTTTTTAGATTCTGGCTATACAGAATCACTTTTGAGTGTTTGGGAAGGCTAAATTCTGCTTTAGCTTCTGTTACTTTTGCTCAAAAGTTAGAAGCAAGAATTTGATACTTCCACCTGCTTCTGTTTTTTTATTTATGATATAACATTAAAAAATAATATTTATATCCTTAAATAATATAACATTTTACTTGATTACCACTTGCCGCTATATATATATTATATTTATATAAATTATATTATTTTTTATTAATTTTTTTATATTTTTTCAAATATTCAAATTATAAAAAATTAATTTTAATACTATATTTAAAATATAATAATAATTATATCACTATTTAAAATATAATAATAATTACGTGAACAAATAATTGATAGTATCGAAATTATATTTAAATAATTAAAAAATAATTAATTTATATAGTTTAAGGATATTATTGTCATTCAATTAAAAATTAAGCTTGGAAGTAATTATTCTCCCAAACACTCAAACTTTATCTTGTATCAGCTTTTGACTTCTATTTTCAAACACTGTTTACTTTAGTTTTTTACTAACTTCAAGATAATCACTATAAGAATCATTTTTCAAGAAGTAAAAGCTCTCCCAAACACTCCCTTAGAAGCCAACGATGGAAAACTTCATGCGAATGGGCAATATCGAGAAGTGGGCGGCGTTGAAACAATAATCCTCCTAAAAATCAAAAGCAAATCTAAAGGTAACAAAGTTAATTTTAAATATTTTACCTAGCAATATCGCAAATTAGGTAAATTCAAATATGCCCTTAACCTATGGGTCATATTAATCAAATTTCATGGGGATCCCTCAAAACTAGAAGATCAAGTCGAGCCGGAGTCCAAATAGCTAAGGTTAAGGGAGAGAATTCTAATTAGGGTTCAAAAGGTATGAATTTTAATTCAAAATTTAAATTTTATATGATATGTTAATTTTAAGTAGAGGAAAAAAGAACACTATAAAAATAGATGCCCTACTTTTAATACTCGATCTGCACAATCGTCGGCAAATGAAATAACAATGCCATGGATTTGGAAAGAAAAAAAAAGCATATTATATGATTCAAGTGCAAGAAATTGAAACATTACAAAAACTAGGGCGGCTCATAGAGGAAATGCATGAATCCAATGGACCATTAAGGGTTGTAAATTTATAATGTATGTATACCTAAATTTTGAAATGCATGTTAGTTGTAACAATTTAGTTGGTTTGTGTTCTTCTAGTTTAGATAATTGTCATAATTTAGATATTCATGATAAATTAATTAATTCAAATTTAATTAAGGATAATTAAAAGATTAAACAGAATAATAATCTATTTAATCAAGACTTTAATTGTGTCAATCAAGAATTTAATTAGGTCAATCAAAATATTGATCAGATCAATCAAAACCTTGATCGGTTCAATAAAAAAAAAATTAATTAGATCAATAAAACTAATGATCTATTCAATCTAGATGTTGATCAGATCAATAAAAACTTTAATCTGACCAATCAAAATATTAATAAAAAATAATTTAATTAATTCTAATGTAATTAATAATAGACTTTGTCCATCTTATGCTTGGCTTGACATCGTTGCGAATGGACAAGCACAACCCACTTACACGAATCTAAGCCCAAGTGAAATGTGCTCCTGCAAACCCTAATTTACAAGCCCAATAATTCAAATTAAAAAATTCCAAAATATAATAAAAACTAAAAGTTAAACGGAAATTAAAATATGAAAAATATTTTATAAAATTTATTAATTAAAATATTAATATTAAATTTGATGCTTTTATTTTGAAAAAAATCAAGAGAATAATAAAAAATCTTAATTTTTTTCATGTTATTAAAATTAATATTTTTAAAATACTGTTTGAATTATTTAATATTTAATATTATTAATTTATAAAATAATTGTATCAAAATTGGCCTATATGGTCTATGTCAAGATTACTCTCTTACTATATGGTGACTACAATCCATTTTTAATTTGTGTAATTGAATTGCAATCCTAAAATTGAGATGGTAAGTGTTTCGAGTTGGACCTGACGTGGCCAGATCATGTGAATTAACACATTTTGAGTCTCTAGGATTGACATAGATCATAATATATTAAGATATAGAAAAATACTAGTTCATCTAAGAGAAAAATAATGACATTGTAATTTCATTGTAACTTGAGCCAAAGGATATAATATCATTGTAATTACTTTTTAAAAAAATTACTTTTTGTACATTCAAAGTATGGGGCGTTTGATTTAAGTTATCAAATATATAATTTTAGTTGTGTAATTACTGATAATGACATAACGAAGGTTATAGAAAATAAAACATAATCTAATATTGTTTGGTTCAACTTATCGAATACTCATTTTGGAAAAAAAAAATTGGAAAAAAAAAGTTTGGTAAATTTGTTTTTTGTTAATTTACTTAGGAATTACTCTTTACTTGAATCAAACATGGTTAAATAAAAAAACCTTAGATATATAACTAAGATTATCAACAATAATCTTGAACCAAACCTACCCATAAAGTTTTTGACAAACTAATATATGGGAAATTCATTTGGAGTTCACAATGTGCAATAATCCAAAGATTTCCATGCAAAGTTTTTGGCAAAATGAAAAGTTAGATAACTTCAAGATTTAATTGCACATTGAGTTGTTAATGCTAGGTGTAATAGAAATCTCATGAAAATGTCAAAAGTTGTCTAACCCAAAAAATCACATGGGAGATTATGCTTACTTTGAAAGTAACCATTAAGGAGATTGTGTCATATATATATATATATATATATGTCTTATGAATTGTTAAAACTAAGTGAATCGTGAAGTCGGTTTACACTATCTCGATACCTAAAATGATGTTTGTCACCTATATAAGGGGAAAATAACCATAGGACAGTTAAGTGCAATGAAGCTATAGGGCAGTAAATTTTTCTTCAACTAATAATTACCTTCATATTCTCCTGCATTACCATTAAAATATTTAAATGTGTTAACAAAATCAAGTGAGCTTGTATTTTTAAAAGTAAAAATAAAATCATTTTGACCTAAATTTGTCAACAAAGTAAAATCACTATACAATATACACTACAATGTTAGATTACCTCTTTGTGCAATATATTTGTGTACGCGCACATACGTATACATATATGTAGCTTTGTTTCACAAATTGGACCTATAACTCCGCGATAATGTAGCAAATGTTGAAGAGAGAAATAAGATAAATGAGTTTATATTGTGCTTGTTGCCTCATCACTGCAGTTGCTAACTTTAGCTTTTTTTTTATCCATCTTACAATTTGCACTTTCCATGTGTAAAATGACACCATGACCACCTTCAACTTTAGTCATCTCATGCCAATGGCTAAAGTTTAATTAGCCAAAAGAGAAAGGAAAAGAGGAGGATGCCTCTAGCACTGTACTTCTATTCTACTGCATGAGAGATAGAGTTCAATTTGTTACTAGCTTCAGTCCATCTTTTCCCCTTCATTGATTGCATGAATATAATGTTAGCCATGAAGCTCATATCTAACTTATCAAAATGATCATATATATGTATATAAATATATATGATATCAAACATGCTCAGACTCATTCCAATCTGGTCTTCCTAAGGTGAACTCCAAGCTAGGGTTTTTGACTTCTTCGGAGGTGCTCATTAGATTATAAGAATGATTATCCTGCAAAAACAATGAGATGATTAATTATGATTCAGATTCATAATTCTAACTTGATTATTCAAACCAGTTATAAAATCTTTTTATCATTTTTTGCCAGAGTTAAACCTCAATATACAACAATAAGAATTTAGTTGGACGTACATCGTCTAGATCACAACTTGGTTGCATCCATCCACTTCGGCTGAAAATAATCCAACATATTATAAAAGAAAATTCCATTAGGCAACAACAATTCATACATAGATCAACAAAAAAAACCCCTATAAAATGTGTGGCGAGTACAGTGAATTTAGTAATGTACATATGAAAAAGTTCAGGGTTATAACTTTAGACTATACTCTGAAAGCTCAAAGAATAGATGCAATTTAATTTGATAGCTAGTGTGGATCAGATAATATAATATTATATAACTTCATCTTAATCAACTAACTTTATTTGGCAAATGCAATTTTGTTTTCTTGAATTTAATTCCATTGGTAGGTAGGAAAGGTTGAAGTGATTCGACACAGTGGCAATGAAATTTATGGTAGATTTTGTACTGAGGCAAAACAATTTTATGTGTTCCACAAATTGTTGCTATCAATAATTATTTTAATTTATTTTCCTAATTAAACAAAGAGGCTATGACTACAATCATAACAGATGGTCAAAAACTACATATAATTTTCTAATTTTATTCTCACTTTTATGCATACATCAGTATCTACTATCATTTCCAATACTATTGGTGTTTCTTCTCTGCAAAAATTGTCATGCCAAATTAATTTTGGCAGATAACCTAATTATATGAATTTGTTACTGCTAACACAAAAGTTATTCAATTGATATGGCAAATTAGAGTCTCACAGGCAAGCAGTAAGACATTTAACTTTGGAAAAACCATTCCGGCAAGTAATTACCTAATAGAAAAATGCGTTCCATTGGTCAATATTCATTATTTCAGTTCTATTAGTTGGGATGAAAAATATTAAATACTAGTATTTATTTGCTAAGCATGAAAGAGTTTCTTGTACTACATTGAATATAAACTAGCTAGTATGATATCATGACAACACTGCTACGTAATTAATGAGTATTGCCAAATGCATGTATTTATAAAACATTCCACAAGCTCAGAAGTGGCCACAACATGTATTTATGCCAGTGTATGTAATTCTCCTGACAAAACTAATCAAGTATGCCTTTCACTATTTAATTAAGTAGTAAAATGTATATACATAAAAAAGTTCCAAGTGAAGTGCATCTTCTTCTGAAAGTATAGGATAAATGCTGCATTCATCTAATTAGATTTGATTGCTTTTTTTCGTAGATAGGTTAGCTTTCCTTTTTCCTCGATAAGACAATTGCTTCCTTTTAAATAATTGAATATAAAAATTCATGCAAAGCTAAAGCGACCAAAAGAGGCTTTTATCAGTTACTAAAGATAGAAATCAACAAGGATCCACTATACGCCAGACAAACTCATTGTCAAATCTAATATAATCTTTTAGTGTTTAACAGTTTAACATGTCATTAAGTAGCTTTTAATTAACAAATAAAAACATGGATGCAAGCCAAACAAAACAGTCAAAATACTTAAGATACAAATGCAGACTGTTATTATAATAAATTTTTAATGGAAGGAGAGAAGGCCAAAGAGAAGGAATAGGATCAGATCTTGACTCAATGATGTTGTTGGAAGTTTGTTGGTACAAATTAGCAAGGCAAAGGGACATTTATTTGGAGATAGAGAAAGAAACACAACTAGTTTTCTAGCTAGTGGAGGGGCATGTCAGGCCAAAACACATCTCAAGAATCAGAGCCATGCAATGAAGAGAAAGATAAAATTAAAAGAAGAAAAAAAAACAAAGGGAAAGGTCAGAGAGGCGTTTAAGAACCATTAACATGCTACTATTGTATAATGCAATAATGCCACAGAGAAAAGGATGCAAAAGACAGGATGTATATAGGCTTTTTTGGTCCTATGTGACAACACATCACCACCTATTACACACCTTGTCACAGCCCTACTATATTATCCTCCATAATTAATTGTCAAGAATAATCTCGACACCACAATAATCTTCATCATCTTTTTTTCCCCTTTCTTCATACTTGTTTTCTCCTTGGTACTTGTCTTTGCTTTTTGTGTCCTACAAGTTAAGTGCCATGTCTCTCCTCTCCCCATGAAATCTAAAGAAAAAGGCTAAAAAAAAAAGAAAATTAAAGCAAAAGCTGCCATTCGCTTAGCATGCAGTTATAGATATATCTGCCTTTTAGTTTGTCTGAAATAATAAGCGATTATATACCTGGATGAGTTAGTCCATTTAGTGGTGGTGTTAGAAATGGAAGAAGGGAAGTCCAAGGCATAAGCAGTGATTGGTTTAGCTCCGGCGCCTGAGATTCCTCTCTGCTCCATCAGCCGTCCGATGTTGAGATCAGCATTACTTGCAGGAGAGAAGTCCTCTTCGCCTGAGCCATCTGATTGACCTGGTGGCCATTAATGTAGGTACGATTAATTAATTAATTAAAAAGAGGGGAAGAATTAAAGGTTATTACGAGGCTAAGCAATATGAATTACCTGAGGAAGCAGCAGGCTTGTCAGTGGTCTTCAGAGTTCTATACATCTGCAGAGGCAAAAGTTGGAAAAATTGCAGAGAGCAGTGAAGAAAGAGATTAATTGGGTGAGCACAAACACAAGAAAAGACCACGCAGTGAGCTCACGGGACAAGCAAGGAATTACGATAAAAGAAAAAGAGGAATATCATGGGGGGATGAAAACTAGAAAATGAATTAATTGGATTTAAATAGGAGGAACAGGAACAGAGGAACAGGAACGGGAACAGAAGAGGTAGCTATCTGCAAGCGGAGGCCGAGTTGGCAGATTCAACCTTTCTTTTTAAAGAAGCTTGTTTGTTCACTTCCTTCTCCATAACCTATGCGTGTTGGTGTTGGGTGTGTTGCATTATTGTGAAATGATGACACTTTTTTTTTCTCTCCCTCTCTCTCTCCCTCTCCCTCTCCCTCTGATTTGGCACAGTAATCGATGGAAAGAGGAGGACGCAGTGATATGAGTGACTGAATGAATGAGTGAATGAAAGAATAGATGTGTCTGCTTCTCGCTGACCACACTTCCGTACTCCGATTAGATGATGGCAGAAATTATAAGATTAGAAAGAAAGTAAGAAAAAAAAGGGACAAAAACCAACGATCGATTGAAACAGGTAAGCATGATTAACAAAGCATTGGCATAGAAGAAACGATCGCGTAAGAGAGAGAGAGTTGATTGCTAGGGAGGTACCTGCAAATGGCTCTTGACATGAGCTAAAGTGAGGTCTTTGACATCCATGAGCTCGAGTACTGATTTCGGAGTTGCCCCTGCATTTGATTAATGCTACTGTTTAAGATTGGCAAGTGGATAGATAGACAATGATGGGATGAATGATCGATCGATGCCTACTTTCGTGGCCGCCGAGGAGTTCGACGGCGTGAACGAAGCGGGCGTGGAGGGTGCTGGTCCACCGCATCCGCGGCGCTCGCATGGTGCGCTTCGCCGGAAGCTTGGGGAGGAACCGCGACCGCATCAACATGTTGGCGTGGGAGGAAGCTTCGAAGGGCCTGATCATGCCGTAATTGTTGTAGTGGTGATGGTGGAAGAGCTGATGGTGATGGTGCGCGTTGTGGGAAAAGGCGGCGCCGTTGAGCCGTGAGGCCTGCGGGTGGGAGAGCGTGCGGTGGTACGGAGACGTGGCGCCGCTGGGGATGGGGCCGAGGAATGAAGGAGACGGCATCGCGTCGAAATTGGACGACGAGGAGGGAGAGGGCCAGTGAGAGGCAGAGACAGCGCGAAGGTTGGGATCGACAGAGAGGAAAGGGAGCGGCGTGCCGACGCCGGCACCGGTACTGCTATTTTTTTTGTAGACCGGGATACCTTTTATTGGCGTGAGGCCGTCGAAGGAGCCGCTCCCGATCGCACGGTGAGTAATGTGGCAACGATCGAGAGGCGGCATCAGCGAGTAGTGCTCCAGCAATCTCGGCGGCTGCGGCCACCACGTGTTGTCGACCGTCGCTGCAGTGGAAGGATAAGAAAGAGAGAGCTTAGTGCGAGCAGCATCATCGTCGTCTTCTCGGAAGCCGTGGGAGGACTCGCCGGAGCTCACAGAGATTGAATCCGCAAGACTGATGTTTGGAGGGCTGATGTGCAGGGAGAGGTCGGGCGACGACGTCGTCATGGTGGCGGCTTCCATTGACATTTCCATGCCTTCTTCTCCTTCTTAATTTACTCTCCTCCTTTTGCTTGATTGTCTTCCTCTTTGTAAGGCTAAGTCTACTAAGGCTACAAAGGCTAAGGCTTTGTTCTTGATGGCCAACTGGAATTCAACATTTATATATATATATATATATTATATTATATATAATATATATATATATATATATATATATTAAAATGAATCTCACCTACAAGTATGGCTAAGTAAGAGAGAGTAAGAGGAGAAAGGATCGATTTTGTTTTCCCAACAGAAAAAGGAGAGAAAGAGGAGACGAGGGTTTGGAGCTCCTGTTCACTGCTACCTAATTCATCGATACATACATATATATATCAAAGAAAGAAAAAGAAGAAACTTGTGTGAAGGATCATGGAGTACTTCTCCTAGGTTTGCCGAGGACAACTATAAGCTGCAGACTAATTAAGGATTGGGAAACGAAGAGAGAAGACCAACTAATTAAGATAAAAAGGGATTTTATCATATAGGGATCAAAAGAGATCGACTCAAATTGCCGGGAGAGAGAGAGAGAGAGAGAGAGAGAGAAAGGGACAAATAGAAACTGGCTTGAGAAATTAAAAGATTATTTATAAGGTTGAGAAAAGTATATATGAGAAAATGACACCACAAAAAACTAATGGACGAGGGGAAAGCTCTAAACAGTATTGCGTCTCCGTTCTCTCAGCTTCTGATTAGGAAAGGGATCATATTTAATGCACGATGGAAGAATAAATAAATAAATAAAGTAAAAGAAATAAGAGAGAAGCGTCAAGGCTCGTGCGCTGATTCCTTCTTCCCCCACTGCTTGCGCTTGTGCGGCCTGGACTGTAAAAAATGGAAATTCTCCCTCCCTCCCTCCCTTTTTTAACGGAGAAAAAAGAGGGGGGTTTGTCACACACAATCACACATGCATACATACATCTTCTTCGTCTTCTACTGTGCGCGTTAGCTCTTTCACCTCTCTCTCTCTCTTATTAATTGGATTAGATAAGAGGTAGGTTACAATGTTTCATGCATTTGTTAAGCGGCTACTGGTCTCCCAAGACATGACCCACTTCGCTGTACAGTTCGAACGCCCATTGTCCCATTCCCAGCGGGGGAATCTCATTGCACATATGGGCTGTTTGCTGCTTCCGCACCGTGCAATATTTCTTCTGTCCTCCACTGTAGCAACCACTATTCAATGCTGTCGATGGGCGTAGCATGTTGGAGGAATTCATCGGCCTCAAACATTAAAAGGGCCAGCTGAAGCCTCTGCTCCTCACGTACACACCACTATGCCACTTTAACCCTTTCCCTTGATTTCCACTTCACTATCATTTAATCCTCTCGCTTAATTTCATCCCCTTTTTCGCAGCTTCCACCATGCAGTTTTTGTGATCTAGCCCTCCCTTGTCAGCTGGACTACCAATAGCAGCATTGACCACAAGGGATAGAATTCAAGACTCATCTGCATGCATGCATGCATGCATGTGCTCATTTCATTTTCCATTGCGATATATATATTGCTTACACCAGATACCCAAAACATTTCGAGTTCTAATTCCCTTAACATACTTCCAAATATTCTTGTCCCACCCCCCAAGCTTGTCTAGGATTATTATGTCACTTCCACATGGACATCTCCCAAACACCAAGTTGACTCCACCACACACCCACATCACTAGATTTCAAACCCCTAGGACATGCAAAAAGAAAAAGAAAACAACAATAGGCTTACAATTTGCTTTCTATATGATCACCCTTTTAACATGAGTTAATGGGTGTGCTCCTTGATGATCAGGAGTGATTGGAGGCTCACTACTGTCCAAACTTTTCAAATTCCAAAGGCCTCCTAGCTAGCTCAAACAACATCACACAGGTCCACAATGCTACTTTCTTGTGGCCAATAATAATATTTTGTTAGGGCAATAGAAAGAAGTTGCTCAGATTCCCAAGCTACAGGAGTATAAAACCCACATTTGACAACCCTCACTCTCTCTCTCTCACGTCTCTCCCTCCAACGCTATGCATGTTGCATTTATGAGATTTGAAATGTCCATACAACACTGCTTCAATTCAATTCATGACAGAGATGCCGCCTCCTCCTCATCTGATTGCCTCCTCTATACGTGTGTGTGTGTGTATTTAACACACATGAAACCCAAACAACATGGCAGTTGGGAAGGTGTTTATGACTGTAACGGGGCCAATACTTAGTTCATATATCTTAATTTGATTCAATTGCAAGTACTCACGACTTGCTAGCTAGGGTGAAATAATGTTAATCGTTTGATTGGAACGAGTAATAACTCAGAGTACTATGGCCACTACTTGTGGAACTTCCAAAATTAATTAATTACACAAGTAGTTCGAAAGAAAGATGCTTTATTGCCTTAACTCATTTGATGGGATACAACCGGGCAAAGACTCTGAGTTTATGCTTCATTTGCTGCAGAACGTTTGCCCAAAATGTCACATCCAAATTGCACAATCCTGGTCCCCAAAGAAAGGCATCTCTATGCGAGCAAGCAAGCATTCCCTTCTTTATATTGCATCCCAACAGAGAAAAGATGCTTCCCATTTGGAACTTCACAGTTCAATATTGCTCATCTCATTGTCAGAGAAAGTGAAAGTCCAATTCACTTCCTTCAGAGCCTTCCCCACAGCAACGCCAAGGGTAGGGTACCGACATAATCATGTGTGTATTTGCATTGTGAGAGATGAATGTATACTTATGTGCTCACCCAAAGCCTTAGAATCTAGGGATTGGCCACCACTTTTATTCTGATCTGATTGATATGCCTATAGGAAAAAGATGGTCTCTCACAATTCGCTTTTCTCGATCGAACTTTATCAAGCGTGGGTGCATATATGTAAGCTTATATTTAAAGATCAAAAGACCAAAGCTCAAATAACTGAACGACTTATATATAATGCCAAGATTCCATCTTACCTTCCAAGTTTTGTCAATCAAAAGGCATAATTGGCTACTTCAATTCAAACATTGTTGCTTTTGTGTATATTTTAGACAATTATTGATATTTTCTTACTTGTTCGATGATGGCTATGAATCACTCATCCCAAATATTTGTTTATTATATCAAGCTCGAACAACTAAACTTTTGTGAAAAATGGATGTACAAAGTGAAAGTAGAGAGTCAAGAAAAGTTTTTTTTTCTTATCTTACAAATGGAGGATAGGATTTATTCAATAATTGTATTTTTTGTTTTTTTTTCTATATGCATAAGAATAAAGAATAAACATAGTAAAAGAAATAAAAAATAAGACGAAAATTTTAATATAAAATGATTTTAAAATGTCTTGAAAATTTGAAAAATGAAAAAGAAAAGGGGACCAATTTCCCCCCCTTAGGCTCCCTAAATTAATCACAGCTTAAATGATCTTGCTAATTACTTAGTGAGGTAAGTGTTGGAGGATATACTCCTTTCATAGGGTTTACAATAAATTGAAATTATAAAAAATAATTTCAACTTAGCTATTTAGTGGCTCGAGTTGCCTTTTATGCAGACTGCAGTCTCCCGAGCTGAATTATGAGTTGAAATCTCCCGAGCAGAGGCTCCCGACCAGAGTCTCCCGAATAGACTTTCCCGACCAGTATCTACCGACCACCGCCCAGGATCTCCCAAGTAGAATCTCCCGACCACCGCCCGGGATCTCCCGAGTCGGAATTGGAGAGTTGCTGAGACCTGCACAACGCAGTTTCCTTGAAACAGATTTGTCCTCTTCCGAGGGTGCTTCGAGACTCCGATGGGCGTCTGTCTCTCAGGATACAACAACGGAACTACGGGTACAAGGAAACATTCGTTGTTTGTGGCGAACTGAAAAGTACCCGAACACTATCAGGGAGTCGGGAACGAGGTGTAAGACAATCTATATCCTTTCTCTCTTTTGCTCTCGGTCACAACCTCATTATATAGGCTTAGAGCCCCGCAGTAATCAATGACCGAATTAATGTCATTTGAGCAAAAAAATTGACAAAACGTTGATTTATCTGCTTGGATAAATTTTACCCCGACCGGTCGGGCATTCGACGTGCGTAGGTCGTGCACGCACACGAGTCCACTTTGTTTAGAACAAATTCGGACCCTGGATTTGCAACCATCCGATCCAATCTATCGAGTAGTTGATTGGAGTAACAATCGATTTATATTTTGATATCAGTTGATTCTCATACCACAAATTGGTTCAAACCCCAACACCTCATTTGGAGGGTTGAAGTTTCACTAGTCAACTAAACTAGAAAATCACAAACAAGAAACTCTTCTATCTAAAACACTGAGTCCTTGACTCAATCAGTCAACTAGTGTAAAATACCAATCAACTGACCCCACGAATTTATCCATTTCTAAAGTCCAGTCTGCCTACGTGAGATTATACCCTTTGTTAGGTAAATAGACTCTCACACTCAGCTCCCTAGGAGTTTACTTGGCTATAAATTCATCACTCGATCTACTCATCACTCAGATGCAACCAAGCTTGGGACTTCTCCTTGTACCATTCTTCACGCCTTCTCCTATGATGGTTGCTTCCTTAGCTCAATCATCCTTTGATGCTTCTTATTTTGTAGTCCCTCGGATGTGCCATATCATCCTTCCTTGAACTTCATGGACTCGAGTCGTCAAATCATCCACCAATTCTAACCACACAAAGTCATCTTTGCGTGTATTTTTTTTAAGTCCTACATGACTCAAATACACATATAAAACAAATAATAATCCTAACTTATATTATTTACCAAATTATACTCAATCACCAACTATATAATTTCACCAACAATCTCGAGGAAGCTTGTTTAGTTCCTTAACAAGTTTATGCATTTTTTATATATATACCAAACTTATGATCTAGGAGGGGGGGGGGAGTGAATAGCGTTATGAATTTTACCAGCTAATATTTTCATAAATAACTTGAAACAATTGAATAAGCAAAGTAGCACAATGGACATAAAAGTAATAACTTTGCACAGATTCAATCAAGTGAAGAAAACATTATAAGCATGCAAAGGACTAGATTAAATATTGAGCATGCATGACTTGTATAGCAGAGTATCAACCAAAGTAGAGATAGACATGTATAATAATTATAAAATATGATTCTTATTTCTTATTTCTTCTTTCCAGAGAGCTTCTGGAGGCGGAGAAATTTTATAGAAAAAGAATCTAAAAATTAAATATACAATAAACACACAAGTATGAGAACAGTAAGGAAACAAGGATTATATGCTAGGTGTTGCGGTTAGGAATTAAAGTGCAAAGTTGCAGTGTGTCATAGTCGCAGCATAAAAAGCATGAGAGCACCAAGAGGATGAGCACAGAAAGGATTGAATGAATTTGTGATGTGAAAGCTTTGTCTCGAGGCCTTTTATATATCCTTTTATGTTGCTAACGTGGCAAGCTTCGGTCGACTTGAGACTCCCCAATCGCCTATAAGCTGCTGACATGGTTGCAATGTCTATCCAATAGATAACGTTGTCTGTATTCTCCGGTCTACTTGAGGCCCTTCAGTCACCTAGAGAAGGGTCAAATCTAATCTTGACCCGACTCGCTCGAATCATTGGATAACATCTTCTACCAGTGCCCTGGAAGCTACTCCGGTCGTTCGTACGCTCTAGTCACCCCTAGTTAGCTACAGTCGCTTGGACCTTCCGATTTCGCTCGTTGAGAGTATAGGATTGGTGTCGTCGGTAGAGGGGGGGGAGGGTGAATATCGACCGAAAATAACTTTTGCGGAAACTCGTAAACTTTTGTTCGTTCTGGACACAGAGTTAGTAGCACAGCGGAAAACAAAAAGGAAAAAACAAACACAGAAATGCACACGGGATTTACTTGGTTCCCGACCCCCTAGGGTCAGTACATCCAAGGCCTAAGCACGGGAACACCCGTCCACTAATGGTCTCCTTTTCGGGCTTTTCGGAGGCGGAGAAACCCGTCTTACAGTGCACAAATTACAATCACAAAGATATAAAACTGAATTCTGCATTGTAAATTCAAACCGAAATAGAAATGTCGAATGCCCGGCCGATCTGGACCTCCGAAGTGCCGCGCACTTCCTCCTGGAGCCTCCTTGGTCGTAGGGCTTCGTCTCTAGCACTTTTCTTTAGCTCAGAATGATTTTCAAAGTTATGTTTTGAGCCTCGGGGTCGAAGTCCCTTTTATAGGCTTCATTGGGGCGCCTGTGATCATCGGGGCGCCTCAAAGGGCTTGGTCAAACCTTATCTTCGCGCCGAACTCATCGCAGCGGATAAGGCATCTGACCAGGGCACCATGGACCTCCCAAGCGCCTCAATCAACTTGGTCAAAGCTTATCCCTGCTTCGTACTCGCAGCAGCAAATACAGCTTTCAACCAGGGTGCCTGTATCATCCGGGGCGCCGGAATGGAAGCCTGTTTTTCTTCCTTTCACTGAGCCTGTTCTGCCTTCTTTGACTGAGGCACCCTAGTTGATGGGGGTGCCTAGCTCCATTAGGGCGCCCCCTTTAATGGGGGCGCCTAGCTGGCTGGGTTCCAGCCCCGTTGTTTGCCTGCTTTGTCTTCCATTCTAGGTACCTGCAAGATACACAAATACAAAGTAAATATACACATATTCTTAACCTTAAGGACTTGGTTCTAACTTCGAATTTCCACGAAATCCTAGGTCGAATTGACGCAAGTTCCCACCCACAGGAACACGCCTTTCACCTACTCCTTTCAGGAGACGGTTGCCACCCAGTCCATTCGGGTGGACTTTTGCTTAGCCTCCGATACTCTCGGATCTTGAGATATCCAAACCTCGACCCGTCTCTACTTCTGTCCTTAGTTATCACTCAGCTAAGTTGTCAATCCCTCGGACCAAGACTTCATGCCCAAACCCTAGGTCCAGGACTTCGGTGCCCAACCCTCGGCCAGGACTTCGTGCCCAATTCCTCGAACCAGGTCTTCGGTGCCCAACCCTTGGCCAGGACATCGTGTCCAATTCCTCGAACCAGGTCTTCGTGCCCAACCCTTAGCCAGGACTTCGTGCCCAACCCTTAGCCAGGACTTCATGCCCATCTTTACTCACCGGGACTTAGTGCCCAATTCCTTGAATCAGGACTTCGTGCCTAGGTTAACTAGGACTTTTCTTCACTTTGTTACACTTATTTTTGACTAACCCTTCCCTTGTTCAATGTATCACTGACTTAAGTATATTGTCAAACATTGAAACATTTAGAGGAGGACATCACTGATGCAACTTGCACCAACAATCTTCCCCTTTTTGATGTTTGATAATATCTTAAGTTAGATTGGATGAAAGGGCTAAACCTTGGGATAAAATGAAAAAAAAATTCCGCACCTTGGGATAAAATGAAAAAAAATTCCGCTCACTCTCCCCCCCTTTTTTTTGAAAAAAAATATTTTGAATTATTGATCCTTTGGTAAGACAGTTAAAAAAATTCTAACGTAAGTCTTATTTTTAAGTTCGATTTGATTTTGGGATGAGTTGTTGAAGCTATGTTCTTGAATCAGAATGCTCTATTAGGTTGCTTTTTGATTTGATTGTGTGTCCTTGGTAGTTTAGATTTTGGATTTAGATTGTAGTCGGAGTAGAGTTCCTTTGATTAAAATGTAATGTTTAACCTAATCTTGATAAATTAGGTTATGGAGTTTATCGTCGTTTAAGGTTTAATTAAACGGATGTAGTAACGAGAATTTATTCTAAATTGTTATTTAATCGCAGTTTAGCTAATTATATAATTCTATTAATAGCTAAACTTACACATTGATACAGGACCTTGATTCGACTCGTTCAGTTGATCATGGAAGGTCTTCCCGTTTACGTTCTACATAAAAGGTGAGTACTTCTCCTTTGAACTCGAGTAGTTCCTTTTACCTTAAAGCATGACTATTTTATGTCTAGTAGGTTGCTTGGCCTTATTCATTGTTGTTTGTTATTTTAATATCGCCATTGATACTTATTCTTCATTGATCTTCGAGTATTCAAAAATTTATATCCGTACAGTCCTCTGTTGGTTTTCTGTTCTGTAAAGTACCGCTTGTACGCGAGTACTTAGAAGTCCATTAAACACAAATAGATTTATTTGTTATTAGAAATATCCTACCTAGTAGTGAAGATGCATAATCGTTGGTTTTCGGTTTTTGGTTGGTTGTATCGATGCATCATTGACTTATGGATTTTTGATGCATTGTTTGTAGGACCGGTGCCGTCGATAGAGGGGGGGGTGAATATCGACCGTGAAAATTTTGTCGTGAATACTTCGTAAAACTTTCGATCTACTCAGAGCGTTAGTGCAGTGGAACAGTAAATAAAAATAAAAGCAAGACAGGGACACAGCGGGATTTATTTACTTGGTTCCCAACCCCCCAGGGTCAGTACGTCCAAGGCCTATGTACTCGGCGTGAGTCGACTATTGGTCTCCTTTCCGGAATTTTTAGAGGCGGAGAAAACCCGTCTTACAGTGTAACAGTACAATCAAAAGTATAGCAAGTTAAGTACAGAATATTAAATGCAAACCGAACAAAACAAAGTTGAAGCTTGGCCGATCTGGACCTCCGAAGTGCCGCGCACTTCCTCCTGGAGCCTCTCGACCGTAGAGCCTCATCTTTAGCGCGTTGTCATCGGTCAGAATGATCAGAATGGCTTGTAGCAGTAATGTTTGAAGCAGAGGGGTCGAGGCCCCTTTTATAGCACTCTTGGGGGCGCCCTAGACGTCGGGGGTGCCCCGATAAACCCAGTCAAACCTTATCCCCGTGTCGACCTCGCCGCAGCTGATAAAACCTTTGACCAGGGTGCCCCGGACCTCCCGGGCACCCTTATGAAGGCTTATCTATATTTCAGACTCGAAACAGCAAATACTGCTTTGAACCCGGGCGCCCCAGACGCTCCGGGCACCCCGCTTGACACCTATTCTGCTTACCACACTTAAACTACATTTTTACTCTTTGTCTTGGGCGCCCCCAACACTGGGGGCGCCCTGGATGCATGGGGGCGCCCCCACTGATGGGGCGCCCGGGGCGCCCTGCTTCAAGGGCTCCAGCAGCCTGCTTTGTCTTCCAATCTTGATACCTGCAAGATACACAAACACAAAGCATATATAATATTAGCCTTAAGGACTTGGTTCGGACTTCGGATTTCCACGAAACCCTAGGTCGAACCGACGCAAGTTCTCACCACCCGAGAATGCGCCTTTCACCTACTCCTCTCAGGAGATGGTTGCCACCCAGTCCTTTGGTTGGACTTTTACCCAGCAACCCTTCGCCAGGTCTTCAAAGCCTAGCAGTCCTTCGCCAGGTGCCTAGCAGCCCTTCGCTAGGTCTTTATTACCAAGCAGTCCTTCGCCTGGTGCCTAGCAACCCTTCGCTAGGTCTTCGTTACCAAGCAGTCCTTCGCCTGGTGCCTAGCAATCCTTCGTCAGGTCTTCGGTACCAAGCAGTCCTTCGCTTGGTGCCTAGCAGTCCTTCGCTAGGTCTTAGACTCCTAGCAGCCCTTCGCTAGGTGCCCAGCAGCCCGTCGCCAGGTCTTAGGGTTCCGATGCCTAGCAGTCCTTCGCTAGGTGCCTAGCAGCCCTTCGCCAGGTCTTAGGGGTTCGATGCCTAGCAGCCCTTCGCTAGGTGCCCAGCAGCCCTTCGCCAGGTCTTAGGGTTTCGATGCCTAGATTAACTAGGACTTTTCTTCAACTTAGGTTACTTCTCCTTTGCTCCCCTTTGTCTATTTAATGTATCACTGACTTAAGTATATTGTCAAACATTAAAACACTTAAAGGAGAACATTATTGATGCAACTTGCACCAACAATCTTCCCCTTTTTGATGTTTGACAATAACTTAAGTTAGATTGGTTTAAGGGGTTAACTTACCATCCTTGGGATCAAAAATGAAAAAAATGATATAAATTTTGAAGCTACATTTTTAATTTTTGGGAGAAAATTTTTCTAGCTTAAGCACACCTCTCCCCCTTTGTCATACATAAAAAAAAAGCACAAGAAAATACTTGTACCAACAATGACAACCTTTGGTTCTTTTTGAGAATACTTAGTACAAATTTTTTGAAAGCATTGTATTTTGAATGGTATATTGCATTTTTTGAAAAATGCATATTTTGAAAGAGATGCTATTCGCTTTGAAAAGTACAAGTACTTTGAAAATTATTATGATCTTTAAAAAATGCAAGTACTTTTGTAATTTTTGAAAAATATAAGTACTTTTGAAAAATGTATTGAATTTTTTGAAAAATTAAGTACTTTTGGAAAATGCATAATTTTTGAAAGAGTGCTATTTTGGAAAATATAAATATTATGCATATTTTGCAAGTACTAACTATTTTTGAAAAAATGAGACTTTGAAAAATATAAGTAATTTTTGAAACATAATATTTTACTTGACTAGGTTTCTTTTCCAGTCTGACACAATCCTAGGAAACCTTCTTAACCACAAGGATATTTTCCTAAGTGTCCTGAAAATTCTTCAAACTCAAGTAAATATTAACAGAATTTTGCCAAAAAAATGATAGTACTTTGAAAATATATGCTAGTGGATTTTGAAAAATGTGTAAACTTTTGAAGACCCAATATTTTACTTGACTTGGTTTATCTTCCAGTCTGACACCATCCTGGGAAACCTTGTTGACTACAATGACATTTCCTAAGTGTCCTGAAAATTCTCCAACCCAAGTAAACATTATTTCAAAAATAATTTCATAAGTCACACAAATTCTAACAAATAGAATAATAGTATTTTGAAAGACTTAGATTTTTAGCAAGATTTTGAAGATATGAAAACATGTTATTAAATAATTCTTTTAATTTGACCTCCCCCTAAACTTGACTCAGTCTTGGGAAGCTTGTTGACCACAAGTACTCTTCCTCTGAGTCTTAAGGTTTGATTCAGATTAAAAAGAAATATTTAACAAAAAAATGAATAATTACCAAAAAAACTTTTCTGAAATTCTTCTTTTGACTCAGACTCCCCCTAAATTTGACACATCCTAGGAGTCCTTGAAGATCATGAAGTGGACCTTTCCTCTGTGTCTTTAGGGTTTATCAAAGTCAAAGAAACAGGTAAATTTTTGAACATATAATTTTTACAACATAAACCCTTTTTGAAAACACAAGTAATACTAATTTACAGCATGGTTTTCGAAAAGTATTTTTTCAAATGATAGTAATGTTTAAAGTGCAGTTTTTGAAAACCATTTCAAAAAAAATGAAAAGCACTCCCCCTGTACCCGATACCGTTTGACTCTATCTAAGTGCCTTAAGGAACTTTAGTGTTGTCCTAAGAGGCTTGTGTCTAATTGTGTGAGTCAAACAATTTTCAAAAGAATATAATTTTTGAAAGCATATACTGTATTGGCAATCAAACAAGCATAAAATCCATACAAACATTATTATGTTGAAGCACTATTTTGAAAATATATTTTTAGGAAAATATTCTAACAATTTTGAAAAATATTTTTCAATTCATTAGTCCTTAACATCTCACCCATTTTAGATGTATCAATACAACAAGCATGGTTGCCTTATAGGTGTATTGTGAGATGCTTGAATCATTTTTCTTAATTTATTATTAATTCTAAGATTCAATTAAAGCTTGTGTTAGATTTGAATTTGACAAGAAGTAACTTGAATTTGAATTTCAAAAGTTGGCTTCCAGGTCTTGGCGAGGCACTAGGCCTTCTTTGGCCGTAGCCTTATTGGATTATCAACCCTTTCCTTGATAAAGCCTTTCAATGAATTTTCATTTTCAAAATTACTTTTTGAAAAATTTTGGTCTAACTAGTTTGGGTCTTGGATTGGTAGCTTCGGCTAGTTTCACCAGTCTAAAGAGACCAAGTAGTGTATACTTGACCTTATTAGAAGAGGCTTCCCTAATGTACTATCATCTCACCGCCACCCAATACTAGGTTGATCAAGTTTCAATTATTCTTTTTCCTATAGCCATTCTAATATATGCATAAAATTTAAATATGAATGACATGTCATATATTTAAAAGAAGTAGTAAATACATGGCATGGTAATTATGCATGAGTCAAACAAGTCCAATCATTTTATTTAAGTTTCTAATGATGTATCAAATTTCCGATTTAATACATGTCGTGTGAACCTGTGAATATGTCAACCCACTTTAACATATTTAATGCTATTAATTTTAATTGTTATAGTTTGGGTAAAATTTTATTTTAGTACAAGTTTAACTTATTTAACGATTAGTTGGAGATTATATTGATTAAGGGTTGATTAAGAATTAATTGATGTTGAATTAATTGAATTTGAATTAATTAAGATTAAATTATTAATTAATTGAATTAATTTGAATTAAGTAATATTTAATTAACATTAATTAAGATTTAATTTGAATTGAATTTAGATTTTAATTTAAATTTAATTTAGATTTAATTTATTTATTTGAATTTAATTTAATTTGAATTTAATTTAATTTAATTTGAATTTGATTTAATTTGAATTTGATTTAATTTTAATTTAATTTAATTTGAATTTAATTTAATTTGAATTTAATTAAATTTAATTTGAATTTAATTAACATTTAATTTGAATTTAATTAACATTTAATTTGAATTTAATTTATTTGAATTTAATTTAATTTGAATTTGATTAAGATTTAATTTGAATTTGATTTAATTTGAATTTAATTAAGATTTATTGATAAGGTTATAATGATTTATTAATAGTTGTGGATTTAAATTCATCATTTTCATTATTTCGAAAATTTCTTCTTCATCTTTATCTATCTTTTCCAATTTTTCTAATAATTCAGATTTATTTGAACCTTTGTAATTTTTATTGACTGTGGCCCTAACTTAGATAGTTCTATATCCTCCTCAGGATTAGATCTTTCAATATCCTCACAGTAGGTGGAGTAAAATGGTCCACTAGTTAAAGTTTTGTTATAACTTTCAAGATTATCTATAATTAAGTTATTATCTAGGTGAATTTTATCTTCAAGATTATCCTCAGAATTATCTTCAGACACATCTTCAATATTTTCAAGAAATTCAAAATTAATATCTAGATTATCCTTAAGATTTTCAGAATTAATTTCTAGATTATCCTTAAGATTTTCTGAATTAATTTCTGAATTATCTTTAAGATTTTCAGAATTAATTTCTGGATTATCCTTAAGATTTTCAGAATTAATTTCTGGATGAAATTTATTTGAATTAAAATTATCAGAAGTAACATTATCAGAATTTATTTTAGAAATCACTGAATTGATGTTCTGGATTAAATAGTTAATTTCGGATATTTCAGTCATATCTGTATTTTCTAATTTGACATGCAAAAAATTAATTTTACTATGCAATAAATCTAATTTATCAGAAAAATTAACTAAATTATCACAAGGCAGTGCAGGAATTTGTAACATCTTTGGAACATAAATCTTGCGTACCTTCGCCGGACACTTATTTTTGTAGTGTCCGTATTTCTTGCATTTGAAGCATCGTACGTGATCCTTGTTTTTCCGGACTCCTGGCGCTAGTGTCTCCTTTGCCGCCGGTGATGTAGATCGAGTCTTACGAGTAGGGCACTGATTTTTATAGTGCCCTCTCTCCCTGCATGTGAAGCACGTGATATGAAATTTAAAAACAGACATTTAAATAAAATATACCTGATTCACCCCTAAGCTCCCCCTCAACTCCTGGCGTCGTTGCTCCGTCGGCAGTTAGTCCGGTGAAGAGCGGCTCGGCTCTGATACCAATTGTAGGACCGGTGCCGTCGATAGAGGGGGGTGAATATCGACCGTGAAAATCTTGTCGTGAATACTTCGTAAAACTTTCGATCTACTCAGAGCGTTAGTGCAGCGGAACAGTAAATAAAAATAAAAGCAAGACAGGGATACAACGAGATTTATTTACTTGGTTCCCAACCCCCCAGGGTCAGTACGTCCAAGGCCTATGTACTCGGCGTGAGTCCACTATTGGTCTCCTTTCCGGAATTTCCGGAGGCGGAGAAAACTCGTCTTACAGTGTAACAGTACAATCAAAAGTATAGCAAGTTAAGTACAGAATATTAAATGCAAACCGAACAAAACAAAGTTGAAGCTTGGCCGATCTGGACCTCCGAAGTGCCGCGCACTTCCTCCTGGAGCCTCTCGGTCGTAGAGCCTCATCATTAGCGCGTTGTCATCGGTCAGAATGATCAGAATGGCTTGTAGCAGTTATGTTTGAAGCATAGGGGTCGAGGCCCCTTTTATAGCACTCTTGGGGGCGCCCTAGACGTCGGGGGCGCCCCGATAAACCCAGTCAAACCTTATCCCCGCGTCGACCTCGCCGCAGCTGATAAAACCTTTGACCAGGGCGCCCGGACCTCCCGGCGCCCTCATGAAGGCTTATCTGTGTTTCGGACTCGAAACAGCAAATACTGCTTTGAACCCGGGCGCCCTAGATGATCCGGGCGCCCCGCTTGACACCTATTCTGCTTACCACACTTAAACTGCATTTTTACTCTTTGTCTTGGGCGCTCCCAACACTGGGGGCACCCTGGATGCATGGGGGCGCCCTGCTTCAAGGGCTCCAGCAGCCTGCTTTGTCTTCCAATCTTGATACCTGCAAGATACACAAACACAAAGCATATATAATATTAGCCTTAAGGACTTGGTTCGGGCTTCGGATTTCCACGAAACCCTAGGTCGAACCGACGCAAGTTCTCACCCCCCGAGAACGGCCTTTCACCTACTCCTCTCAGGAGATGGTTGCCACCCAGTCCTTCGGTTGAACTTTTACCCAGCAGCCCTTCGCCAGGTGCCTAGCATCCCTTCGCCAGGTCTTCAAAGCCTAGCAGTCCTTTGCCAGGTGCCTAGCAGCCCTTCGCTAGGTCTTTATTACCAAGCAGTCCTTCACTAGGTCTTCGTTACCAAGCAGTCCTTCGCCTGGTGCCTAGCAATCCTTCGCCAGGTCTTCGGTACCAAGCAGTCCTTCGCTTGGTGCCTAGCAGTCCTTCTCTAGGTCTTAGACTCCTAGCAGCCCTTCGCTAGGTGCCCAGCAGCCCGTCGCCAGGTCTTAGGGTTCCGATGCCTAGCAGCCTTCGCTAGGTGCCCAGCAGCCCTTCGTCAGGTCTTAGGGTTTCGATGCCTAGCAGCCCTTCGCTAGGTGCCCAACAGCCCTTCGCCAGGTCTTAGGGTTTCGATGCCTAGATTAACTAGGACTTTTCTTCAACTTAGGTTACTTCTCCTTTGCTCCCCTTTGTCTATTCAATGTATCACTGACTTAAGTATATTGTCAAACATTAAAACACTTAAAGGAGAACATCATTGATGCAACTTGCACCAACATTGTTGTTTCTTCGGTTGTTCGTGCATCTTGTAGCATGCACCATATCTGCACATTGCATACTAACGACTGTTGGGCTTCCATATGGTTAAGCCGTCGTTAGTCATTTAATTGCTCGGTTCACTCAACCACTTGTTGTCGTGGTAGTTGCTAGAGTGTGAGCAATTGTCCTGTTATGCCACACATGTTGCAGTTGTAGGCAAGCAGTGACACCCTCACCGTTATTTTTCGAGGGATATTAGAGATGTTGGTGGCTCCCCCTATGTATCGGGGTTTTGGAGTATTGGCTCCCCAGCATCCTGTCCACTCAACCACACCTTTATGTGGTATTTGTTAGAGTGCGTACAGTTGTCACAGCCCTACCCACTCGGTCACACAGATGAGATGTGTTGGCGGCTTGACTGGCTTCAGGGTGACACATGTCATTGCATCATATGCATACGTATTTCATTTATGCATTTTCTTGTGTTTGTTTCATTTATATAAGCTATGATTGTTGTACTTGGTTGACATGCATGTATATGTTGGATTTATGGTTGTCGCGTTGTTTTATACCTGCTTAGTTGTTATTCGGTTTTATAACATATTGTTCTATATGTGTTATGCATGTTTAGGTATTTCTATATTCCATATGGACTGTACCATGTTGGTTCTCTACTTATTATACCTTTTGTTATGCCATGCTTATTGTCTACTCATATACCCGCTGAGTCCGCCCGGACTCACCACCCCTACTTTCTCTTTTTGTTTCAGATAGTAGGTAGTTGCGTTTCTTGGAGCCAGGAGAGGATCCAGTTGTCAGTCCCCAGTGTTGAGTTTGTTTTTAGTATTTAGTCTTATTTCTGAAATTTCGTTGTGTTTGCATTTTCATTTCCAAAAACTGGATTTGTTTTAGTAGTCCGATATTGTTATATATTCATGTTTGGACTTTAGTCAGAGTTTCATCAGTATTCGGATTTTCATTGTTTTATTTTAGCTAAAAGACAATAAAGGTTTTCCGATGTTTAAATTTCAGTTATGATTACCAGTAGTATTGATTTAAACTGCATGGTTGTGGATTATCCTTGTTTATGTAAACTGCGTGGTTGTGATTATATTTACTATGTTGATGGCAGCCATGTGTGGCTGAGTTATATGTATTGGTGTGATATTATGTATATTTACCTCATATTATCCGCCGTACCGGGGAGATGCTGTTGGATCGAGAGAACCGATAGAGGGGGGGTGAATATCGGAAAGCGTTCGGATTTAAGATAGAGAATTTGCACAACGGAAGATAAAAAACAAAACACGCAAACACAGTGATTTTTACTTGGTTCGGAGCCTAGGTCGACTCCTACTCCAAGGCCCACGGTCGTTGACCGTTTTCTGCGGGCAATTCTATAAGTTCGCAAGTCAGTTTACAATATTGAGTTACAAATATAGCACAGTAAACTTAACAAATAAAAAGCTCTTCTTTTACCGACGTCCGATGTAGGTTGTCTTTTTCGGAGCAGCGGGACGTCGTCGGCTCGAGTTGGGAGGTTTCCGGAGCGAGGCGCGAGAGCAGAAGAGCGTAGAAGCGTTGAATCGAAGTTGTTGTCGAAAGCCTGGGCGTTGGGTGCTATTTATAGCACCTCGGGGCGCCTTGGACTTCGGGGGCGCCCCCCACGTGTCACGCGATCCGAGCTTCGCTCGGTCAACCTCTATCCCACTCGAATAGGGATGAGGTTTGACACTGGGGGCGCCCTGCTTGACTCCTTCAGCGCGGGCTTCTCGGCTGGATAAGGGTAATCGGCTTCGCTGGCGTAGGCGCGGGGCGCCCTGGGCACTGAGGGCGCCCTGGGCGTTCGGGGGGCCCTGGCTGCTGGGGGCGCCCCGGCCAGTGGTCAGCCGAAGCCTTTGTTGCTTCGCTTGTTTTGTGTTGCCCCTGGGGGCGCCCGGGATACTGAGGGCACCCTGCTCAGCTACTTGCTTCTCTCCTTTGGGCATTCTGAGCTGCAGACACACGTTCCTTTGGTCTTGCATCCAGGGTTAGTCCAAAACAATATAAAGCATTAGAGTATTATGTTTATACAGCCTTAGCTGTCTTGGTTCTGATTTTGGGCCTCCAAAATGGAGCCCTAGGTCGAACCGACACCTACTGTTCCCTCGACGGGGAACACGTCCTCACCTACTCCTCTCAGGAGAATTTACCTGATGCCAACCGCTCCTCTGGTTGGACTTTTGCCTGGCGGTCCTTTGCCAGGTCTTGGATACCGAGCTGTCCTTCGCCCGGTGCCTAGCATTCCTTCGCTAGGGCTTCAATCCCAAGCTGTCCTTCGCCTGGCGCCTAGCAGTCCTTCGCTAGGGCTTTGTATCCTAGCATTCCTTCGCCAGGTGCCTAGCAGTCCTTCGCTAGGGCTTTGTATCCTGGCATTCCTTCGCCAGGTGCCTAGCAGTCCTTCGCTAGGGCTTTGTTTCCTAGCAGCCCTTCGCCAGGTGCCTAGCAGCCCTTCGCTAGGACTTTGTTTCCTGGAAGCCCTTCGCCAGGTGCCTAGCAGCCCTTCGCTAGGACTTTTCCTGCACATTTGAGTAACATTGTTAGATAACCAATAAACTTAACTTTGAATCCTTTGCCAATATCAAAACAAGGTTCGATATGGTGCTTCCTGCACCAATAATCTCCCCCTTTTTGATTTATGGCAACACAATTCAAAGTTAAGTTAAAAACTTATAACAGTTAAGAACAAAAGGTAAACAATGAAGTATAACTGTTTATGAACAGAATTAATGTAGAGTTGAAAAAAATCATTATTTCTCATACTCCCCCTAAAACCCTGAATACTTGTGTTATAAGGCACTTAAAACACTTAACTTTGACCTTTCCTCCCCCTTTGACATATATCAAAAACATACATGGGTGAACAAGGTTCTTAATAGGGAGTTTTGAGTTTTTGTAAAAATTTCTAAGTTTTTTGACAAAGTGTTTTTTCAAAAAAAATAAAAGCCTTTGCACCAAAAGCTTTTTACACTTAGACAATTTTCCATTTTGAAGAGCTTTGCAAGCCTAAATTTTGTTTAAAACCAAAAAAAATTACTTAGGCAAAATTTTGAATTCAAATTTCCCCAAAACAATTTGTTTACCAAAAAAATTTTTTGCACACTTAGAAATATTTGTTTGGAAACACTTTGTGCATTTTGGAAAACAAGGTCTTTAAGAAATTTCTAGACAAGTTTTTCACCAAAAAAACTTGGAAATATTTGGCAAAATTTTTGAACAAGTTTTTTGCTCAAAAAATTTTGTTTATTAAGGAAAAAAAATTTACTTAGGAGAAGACATGCACTTAACAAAAATTTGAAACACTTAGAAATACTTAGAAACTTTTGAAGCACTTTTTGAAAAAGAGATAAAGATTAAAACAATTTCTCTCTTTCCTGTCTCTCCCCCTTAATGTGAAATTCTTCTCCTAAGATTTAAACCATTTCTAAGATAACCTTTCTAAAAAAACGTTTAAGGAAGAATTTAATTTCTACTCTCCCTCTTGGCCATATATCAATAACAAAATATATTTTGAATGAAGTTTTTTTTTTAAATTTATGTATCAGAGCCTATGAGTTTTGAAAACATAAAAATACTTAGCATAATTCTTGAAAGTATAGCAAAAAAACTTTAAACTGCACCAACAAAACTCCACTTAAAAATTATTTTATATTTGTAGGCAAATCTTTTAGAAACTTCATGCACTTAGAACACTATTGCCTTTACAAGTATTAGTACTTTTCAAAACATTGTACTTTTAAAAATAGAAGTACTTTTGAAGATTATGCATTAAAAAAAATTAATTTTATTTTGAATACTTGACTTGATTTCTTTTCCAGTTTGACACAATCCTAGGAAACCTTGTTAACTACAAGGACATTTTCCTAAGTATCCTGGAAATTTTTCAACCCAAGTAAATATTATTTCAAAAGGTATTTCAAAAATAATTTTATAAGCCACAAAAACATTTTAAAATAATATTATTTTGTAAGACAAATGTTTTCGACACAATTTTGAAAATATAGTGTATGAAAATATATTATTTAGAAATGTTTAATAACTCTTTTAATTTGACCTCCCCCTAAACTTGATACAGTCCTTGGAAGCTTGTTGACCACAAGTATTCTTCCTCTGAGTTCTTAGGGTTCGATTTAAATTATAAGAATTATCTAATAACTTCAAAACAAATAATTACCAAAAAAAATATTTCAGAAATTCTTCTTTTGACTCAAACTCCCCTTAAATTTGACACATCCTAGGAGTCCTTGTAGATCATGAAGTGGACCTTCCTCTGTGTCTTTAGGGTTTATTAAAATCAAAAGAATAATTTTGAACAATCTTCTGAGTATGATAACTTTCAAGATAAATTTTTGAAAACATAACTTGAAATGATAGCACAGTTTTCGAAAATCATGATGATAATTTTTCAACGAGATAGTAATATCGAGGGTTTTTTGAATAAGTTTTAAAGCATAAGGTTTTTGAAAAATTTGAATTTTTTGAAAAAAAATTAAGAAGAACTCCCCCTGTATCCAACATAGTCTGTCTTTTATCTAAGTTCCTTAAGGGACTTCAGTGTTGACCAGGTTTGACTATATGGACTAGGGTTGACTATTTTGACTAAATCAGAATAAGCCCTAGACTCTATTTATTGTGATATTTGAAAAAATGTGATAAATGAAAAAGTAGGGTATAGTACAATAAATTAAAAATTAGAGGTAAGTTTAAATAATTTTTGCAAACTTTTTTATTTAAAAGGATAGTGAATCATGCTTTTAGGTCCTAGATGTCTCACCCGGTTCTACGTGGTCAAACATGTTAACCTTATGGGTTGTGTGAGACAAATATTTAATTTTAACAAAAAAATGGTTAATTTTGAAACATTAAACCTTAGTTTTAAAAAAATGATTTTTGAGGATTTTGAAATTAATTAGAATTTTAACTTTGAATTTTAAAAGTTAGTTAAATTAAATTTGAATGTTAAAAGTCAGATGAATTAAATTTGAATTTTAAAAGTCAGATGAATTAAATTTGAATTTGATTGAATTAAATTTAATTTACTAAGATTTAATTGAATTTAATTGATTTAATTAAGATTTGATTTTGATTTAATTAAGATTTAATTGAATTAGTTGGTTGTGTTGGACTCAACTTTTATGTCCTAAGCATCTCACCCATTTCTAATTGACAAAATAGGATATCCTTAACTATTTTGTGAGATGCATATTTTAATAGAAAGATTTATTTTGAAAAGGTCATGATTAATTTTGAAAAGTTAAATTAATTTTTTAAACCCAATTTAAATTTATTTTGAAAAGAGATATTTGAATCTAAAATTAACTGAAAATTTGTGTTAGATTCGAATTTAACAAAGAGTAAATTGAATTTGAATTTCAAAAATTGGCTTCCAGGTCTTGGCGAGGCACAAGGCCTTCTTTGGCCGTAGCCTTATTGGATCATCAACCCTTTCATAGACAAAGCCTTTTAGTAAAATTTCATCTTCAAAATTACTTTTTGGTAAATTCTGGTCTAACTAGTTTGGGTCTTGGATCGGTAGCTTCGGCTAGTTTCACCAGTCTAAAGAGACCAAGTAGTGTATACTTGACCTTATTAGAAAAGGCTTCCCTAACGTACTATCATCTCACCTCCACCCAATACTATGTTGTTCAAATTTTAGTTAAGTTGGTTCAGTCCTTATACTAGCCAATCCTATTTCTAAGCAACAAAAAAAATAAAATAAAAAGAAACACATAATTAAAACAAACAATTGTCTAAGTAAGGTCACAATTAGAGTAATACTCCAGATTTTCGAAATCAGCAAGATTATGAATTAAATTTTCTAACTTATTGACCTTATGTTTTAGGGTTTCATTTTCTTGTTTCAATTTTCTGAAGTTTGCTTTAATTAAGTTACATGAATCAATCATATTATTCAAGGTAAATAATGGATTTTCAAATATTGTAAATTTACCTTTGTCGATTGTTTGTCCGGCATTCTTGGTAGCTCTTTTATCTGTGCATTCACATTGGTAATGCCCGAACTCCTGGCACTTGAAGCATTGGATGCGACTTTTGTCCCTTCGTGCTTTTGGAACTAGTTCCTTTGTCGCCATCGGTGGTGTCGTCTGAATCTTACGAGTAGGACACTCACTTTGGTAGTGCCCTCTCTCCCTGCATGTGTAACAAATTACATGATTTTTAAAATCTGATTTTACACTTTTACCTTTTGGTTCCTTATTGGGAATCTCCCCCTTGATTCTTGCTGCCTCGGATCTAAGCTCATCTTCTGATTCTGTGTCTGAGTCGGACTCGGGTACTAGTTGAAGCTCCTTCTTTGGTGGTTCTTTAAGATTTTTCCCTGCAAAAGAATTTACACCTTCCTCGACCATTACAGTATCTGTTTGATTATTTAATTCAAATTTTGAAAAGAATTCAAAATTAGTTACCGTCTCAGTCAATTCGTCGTCTGATTCTGGTTCGACTTTGGATTCGGGTTCAGACTCTGACTCGGCTGTTTGTGCTTGGACCGAAAGGGCAAGATAACTTACCTGATCTTCTTCTTCATTTGAGATCTCTTGATGAAGATTAATCAATTTTTCCCAGATTTCTCTAGCACATCTGCATGGACCTACTAGCTCGAGTTGCTCCTTGGTTAGGCTACATTGTAGGATTGCAGTTGCCCTTGCATCGGTCTTAATTTGATTGAGGGTGTGTTCATCCAGTTTGTCCACTCGATTGATGACTCATCTTCTACGGGAAACGAGAATCCCGTTTGGATGATCTGCCATAAGTCCATGTGGGCCTTCAGAAGGGACTCCATTTGACATCTCCAAAACGTGAAGTTCTCGCCGGAGAATAGTGGTGGACGTGCACTGTTCCACTCTTGGTTGGCCATTTAATATAAACCTTGCACACAAACAAAATAACAAAAAATTGTACCAAGACTTGGTCTTGGATTAGTAGTGCGGGAGAGAAAAGATATAGCCCAACAAAAATATTGCACGAATTTCGAGGTAAAATAATAATAAAAAATTATGACAAATTTTTGAAAATGTTGATTTTATTACTTCTGATTAATAATGAAAAAGTTAGAAAAAAAACTTTGCTCGAATTAGGGTAGCACGAATTTTGAAAAAAATATTAAAATAATAATAAAAAAATTTTATGACAAAATTTCAAAAGTTGATCGTTTTAACAATTCTAACTTATGGTGAAAAAATGAGAATTCAAAATTGAAAAAGGCGTAAGGATATTTTAAATCCACCTACAGATATTTTTTATTTTAAAATAAAAGGCGAAAAAGATCGAGTGGTGTTGATTAACTAGAAAGAAAAGAAATAAGATTAAAAATTTTGTAAATCCGAAAAACTTTCAAACTAGTGGTTGCACCAAGTTTGAACTACCCCGCTCTGATACCACTTGTTGGATCGAGAGAACCTATAGAGGGGGGGGGTCAATATCGGAAAGCGTTCGAATTTAAGATAGAGAATTTGCACAGCGGAAGATAAAAAACAAAACACGCAAACACAGTGATTTTTACTTGGTTCGGAGCCTAGGTCGACTCCTACTCCAAGGCCCACGATCGTTGACCGTTTTCTGTGGGCAATTCTATAAGTTCGCAAGTCAGTTTACAGTATTGAGTTACAAATATAGCACAGTAAACTTAACAAATAAAAAGCTCTTCTTTTACCGACGTCCGATGTAGGTTGTCTTTTTCGGAGCAGCGGGACGTCGTCGGCTCGAGTTGGGAGGTTTCCGGAGTGAGGCACGAGAGCAGAAGAGCGTAGAAGCGTTGAATCGAAGTTGTTGTCAAAAGCCTAGGCGTTGGGTGCTATTTATAGCACCTCGGGGCGCCCTGGACGTCGGGGGCGCCCCCCCACGTGTCACGCGATCCGAGCTTCGCTCGGTCAACCTCTATCCCACTCGAATAGGGATGAGGTTTGACACTGGGGGCGCCCTGGACGCTGGGGGCGCCCTGCTTGACTCCTTCAGCGCGGGCTTCTCGACTGGATAAGGGTAATCGGCTTCGCTGGCGTAGGCGTGGGGCGCCCTGGGCGTTCGGGGCGCCCCGGCTGCTGGGGGCGCCCCGGCCAGTGGTCAGCCGAAGCCTTTGTTGCTTCGCTTGTTTTGTGTTGCCCTTGGGGGCGCCCGGGACACTGAGGGTGCCCTGCTCAGCTACTTGCCTCTCTCCTTTGGGCATTCTGAGCTGCAGACACACGTTCCTTCGGTCCTGCATCCAGGGTTAGTCCAAAACAATATAAAGCATTAGAGTATTATGTTTATACAGCCTTAGCTGTCTTGGTTCTGACTTTGGGCCTCCAAAATGGAGCCCTAGGTCGAACCGACGCCTACTGTTCCCTCGACGGGGAACACGTCCACACCTACTCCTCTCGGGAGAATTTACCTGATGCCAACCGCTCCTCTGGTTGGACTTTTGCCTGGCGGTCCTTTGCCAGGTCTTGGATATTGAGCTGTCCTTCGCCCGGTGCCTAGCATTCCTTCGCTAGGGCTTCAATCCCAAGCTGTCCTTCGCTTGGCGCCTAGCAGTCCTTCGCTAGGGCTTTGTATCCTGGCATTCCTTCGCTAGGTGCCTAGCAGTCCTTCGCTAGGGCTTTGTATCCTGGCATTCCTTCGCCAGGTGCCTAGCAGTCCTTCGCTAGGACTTTGTTTCCTGGCAGCCCTTCGCCAGGTGCCTAGCAGCCCTTCGCTAGGACTTTGTTTCCCTTTGTTTCCTGGTAGCCCTTCGCCAGGTGCCTAGCAGCCCTTCGCTAGGACTTTTCCTGCACACTTGAGTAACATTGTTAGATCACCAATAAACTTAACTTTGAATCCTTTGCCAATATCAAAACAAGGTTCGATATGGTGCTTCCTGCACCAACAGATGCCGCCCGATTTTTGAGTCAGCATGTGCCTCTGGGGTCGTGACAGATATTGTTCAATCGATCGCCCAATCGATTTGGGAGTTTTTTGCTTTAAAAAAAGGTAGCCGCTCATGCCTAGGCGGCGCCTAGCTGCCTGGGTGGCCAATTAATTCAGAGACACCTATTGGTGTCATCTTTGTAAGAGGCGAGGGGGTGGGCAGTTGCCCACCGCCTAGGCGGCACCTAGGAGGTCCTTGGCGCCGCCTTTTAGAACATTGTTCTCTACATATATGGATATGTCAATGAAGATCTCATTGTAGCTTAAGTGCGAGTTTCCTTTAACTTGAGTATTTAAGTCATATTAGTCATTCAAGCATCTCTGTAGAGGTGTGGACCCAAGATTTTTGGGTATAAGTCGAAATATCCGAAGGTGTTTGGATAGCCCACGAAGGATTCACTGCTCCTTCCGAGGAGACGTATACCCCTGCAACTACTCGTTAAGATTATTAGTAGAAATTTTTGGCCAAAGCATCACATGTATGTCTGAGTAATTTGAATCTGTAGGATGAGGAAGCATTACTTGGGCTAGGTGTGACATAGTCAGCCTAGTGGGGACATAAATCATGTCCTATACCAAGTGAGTATAAGATGACTGAAAGGAACGAGACACATCTCACTGTAGCTACTGAAAGGTTTCAGAAAAGGATCTGTAATCAATTGTTGATTTTTTGATCAATTGGGGATCATGATGTACTATAGGTGCCACTCACGATCGATTCATAATTAATGATTAATTATGGATGACTAACATAATCGGGAACTTTTTGGGTCACATGCACTACGAGTTTGAGAATTGGATTCTCAAATCGAGAGAGATCGAGTTGGTTGGACCAAATGAAAGACAAATATAGAATGATATTTGTCGGAATGGATCATGCCTATTGTAGATGATATGGATTCATTATGGTTTAATAATAAACCAAAACGGGATGATTTAGTTATGAATCAACTTGGCTTAATATTAAATCAAAAGGGTTTGGTTTAATTATGAACCAAGATGACTTGATTTTGAATCAAACTTAATCTTAATGGTAATGGATTTGTGTTAGTTTTGCTTATTTGGTTTGGGAGATTACTTGCTCTGCAAGACATGAAGAGGTGTATAAATACCCCCTAGAGGAGATGTTAGTAAATTATTCTTTGAGAGAAAACCCTAATAGGATTAGGGTCTCCTTTCTTCTCCCTCTCCCTCTCTCTTATCGCCTCCCAAGACAAAATGATGCTGCCCCCTTTTTGGTTGCGCTGCTGCTGCCCACTGCTAGCAGCTGCTGGAGTCACCCGCCATCCGCTAGTCGCCAGCCGCCCACTATTGGTCTCCAGCCACTGGCGCCCGTCG
This sequence comes from Boesenbergia rotunda, assembly GCA_024364735.1. Classification (NCBI taxonomy): domain Eukaryota; kingdom Viridiplantae; phylum Streptophyta; class Magnoliopsida; order Zingiberales; family Zingiberaceae; genus Boesenbergia; species Boesenbergia rotunda. Next base: position 70,856 of record JAGFNQ010000300.1, on the reverse strand, counting down.
CCGCCCTTAGTTGGCTGCCAACCATCTTTGAATGGCTCCTCTTGGGCCAGCCAAATTGTTTGGCCAGACATCCCTTTGTGTTGTTAGGCTACTTCAAGCCACCAGACATAAGGTCGAGTGACAGTTCTTCTAGATCACTTCATCTCCACGCTTAGCTAGTACCAATTAGAGACGACCAACTTGGGCTTTGTGAAGCCTTCTTGATGAAGATTTGACGTGGATACGAATAGATGCGAGGCTTGAAAGTGTCGCTTGGTTGATTCCCTTTCCTCTCTACGACATTCATTAGATATATCTAGAATAAAAATTATTTTAGAATTTTTTTTATGATCATGTTTAACTGTGTTGTATCTTTGTATGCATGTGTGATGTAATAATTAAGAATTATTATGTTTTTATCTCTGTTGTGCATGTTTTTGAAATGTGTTTTAGCACTCACTACATCGGGATACCCAATAAAGAGTGACCAGATGCTTAAGGGGAGTCCTAGTGTAAGTCTACAGTGCTTATAGGGAGTCTCAAAGCAAGTCAAGAGTGATCGGATGCTTGAGGGGAGGCCCCAGCTGGTTATGAGTGACTGGGTATTTGAGGGGAGGTCAAGACTATTAGAGTAATGATGGTCCTTCATTTAAGGGGAGTATTGTTCGAAAGATAATCAAAATCTTATATTCGAAATACATGGAAATGATCATGAGTTTAAAAGATGAAAGATATCTCCATGGTATGAAACCTTTTGGGTGAGTCTAAAAACAAACCATGAGGATTTAAGTCCAAAGTGAATAATATCATCCAGTATAGAGATATGTGAATTTCTTTGGACCTAACACATACATGGCTAGATGTCCAACTCCCAACTAACCCACTTAGTGTGAGTTACAAAGCTTTAGCTCTCAGCTTACTCCACTTGGACTTGATTGTTAAACTTTTAACTCTCAGTTGACTTTACTTGGACTTGGTTAATCTGGTTTCCAATTTGAACTTTTATGCTTGGTGCCCAACAAAGACTTAGCTCCTGCTTGATTTTCAATCAAGACATTAGTTGCTTAACTCTACTAGAACTTAGCTATTGTTTGATTCCCAACTATGACTTCACAATCTGTTAAGTAACATGCTACTGCACATTTGACACAAACTCGTTAAATCTCAACAAACCTTACTTTAGCCCTAGTCATACATCAAAATTTTTAGTCTAATATTGTGCTCCCAACACCAACAGAGCTTGGTTTTTTTCGGAGATGGAAGTTTCTAACTTAAATCATTCACTCTTCTTCCTCTTTGACAATCATAAAAAAGAGTTGTACCAATTGAGTATAATAAACATGCATTAGTAAGGCATATTGTGGTTCCACAAGGAGTATCATAAAGTTAACAATCCAAAAAAGGTCTACAACAACTTTATAGTTTTGATTTCCAGGTTATCAATTGATTGAAATTTATCTTCAGCCAACTGTGACATTGCAGTTGTCTAGTTTCTGATAAGTTCCATATAACACTTTTGTGCTAAATTTGGGAAGTCAAAAAATTCTAATAATTTATGAGAAATTTGAAATTTTATAGGGAGAATTCTCTTATACAATCTTCTATCTTGGATGAGTTAACTCCAAGTAACTAAGAAGTCAAGTAGACTAAGTATCAGGCAAGCATAAATTGCTCCATTTCCCTAAATGTACCAAGTCATCCATTTTAAATAGACCATTAATGTACTTCATCATGCTTGACTTCTCCACATACCTTCTAATGATTTAGAAGGGATTTTGGAACCAAGTAAAGGTTGGGTCCAACTAGGATGACAAAAAAATTGTTTTTGTACTCATTTACTTATGTTTGTCTTAGTCTTTCATTGACCCCTAGCAATAAAGCTATGATACTCCTTTTACTTTTTTGCTAAACGCATAACATATCCATGATTTTTTATAGTTGACACTTCACATCTCAAAATTCATGAGTGACAGTATCCTTGAGTCGGATCATTTAATCCTAAAAGGTCATAGGAGGAGGAAGTGTTGATAGCTAGGATGGTATCTGATCTGAATCAACATCAAACTCAGACAAGATCTCATCTCATCAATCTTTAAAGATCGAGGGGCTTGCTTTTTATTCTTCTAGACTAATGTGTTCTCTCTAAGGGCCATCTTTGCTAAAGTGAAATTTTTAAGTTCTATTTTGTCAAATTCTAACAAGGGTTTGATGTTACCTCGAGTAATATAAATCCCAAAAGATGAAAAATAAAAGTCAGGATATGACAATAGGGCATATGGACTCAATGACTAGTTGTGGTGCATGAATGATAGATGATGAACCTAAAGATATGCAAGCTAAAGTTAATGTCCTATCTTTGTCTAAGTGCATATAAGGGAAGTAGTGGAATGGGCATATGACAACTAGGTCTCTAGTATTGATAGGTAAGATGCATGAGACTAGGACCTTATACAAAACATAGACTTCAACCCTAAGCTGGATAGGGTTGAAGATGACGACGGTCGGAGTCCATTCACCACCAAAGAAGTAAGTGTAAAGAAAGTCTAGGGTAATGCCAGAATAGGGGGTTAGAAAAGGGTATACTGGTAAATGGGAAACAGTAGAATGTGGAGGCTTAGGGACACAACTCAAGTCAGTTCCTAATCAGGTCAAGTGTGAAAATGAAATCAACACATCCTGTTGAAGAAATTGCAATGGTCCGGTGTGACCATAAGTTTTGATGTTTGGGCAAAGAGTTTAAATTAGGTTTTCTTTTGTATTTGATATGTGTATTTGAGTGTGTAGGTTTTGCAGGTATACATAGACTCAACTTAATCGATTTGGGTCCAGTGAAGGATGATGCATTCGAGGGACTGTGGACAAGGCAACAACGATGAGTAGAGAAGAGCACTTCGAGGCATACGCTAAGGATGACATGAGGACGAGCTGCGAGCTTTTATGCATCCGAGGGATAAGAGCCAAAGTGAAGAAGGCTTGAAGAAAGTAGGTCAAAGCTGCAAATGAAGAATCAAGTGAGTCATGAGAGATCAAAGACCCGATAATAAGGATCGAGGCCGAAGGAAGCTCTAGAAGGCAAGACGTGAAGGATGGAGAGGCATCCAAGGGACGTGAGGCTGATGGAGAAGGTAAGAAGGCTAGGTCTAGGTTGGTTAGATGAGGTCGAGTGCTGAGTGAATATATTCGTGGTTGAAACCCTAAGTTTAGAGTTTTTACTAGTCGACTGGTTTGGGATCAGTCGACTAGTTGAGGGCACAAAAATATCAGTCGATTGATCTTTCTGTGTAGTTGACTAGTGTCGACTGAATTTGAACATCGAGCTGTAACGTTCAAATTCAACAGCTGTTAGTTGACTGGTATTGGCACCAGTTGACTGGTAACGTCTGGATAAGCAGAACATGTTCTATTTAAGAGAACTCGGGAAGCTTGAGCAAGGTTGATGAAATAAGCTTGGTTAAAGCTTATTAATAGTCTTCTTTGTGCCCTAGATTTCTTGTACGATACCAAGTGTTCTTGGTGAGTTTGTGGTGAGGTTTCTCTACGCATAAGAAGGTTGAGCATAGTTTGTAACGCCTGCCCCTTACCGTTAGGCGGCGTGTTACCTTTAACCTTTTTTTTTCTTACTTACTTATATCATTGCGTATGAATCTAACATTGCAGCAGAAATGAAACATAACTAAAAGCATATGCAACGATAAGGAAGTAATAACATCATATAACATCTAATAGCATCCATACTTAAATAAACTCCAAAAGAACTAGCAAGTATCATGCATAAAGTAGCAACATATGTCTTATTAGAAATAAGAACTAGGTCTATAGATGGCTCTAAAGTGGATCGATCAGTCAAGTCACCACCACACACATTAGCCCTTCCTGCAGCTGCCCATTCCTCAAAAATTTCTATGTTGCTCTGCAACATAAGCTAACAAACTATAAGTATAAAACTTAGTAAGCTCTTTCCTACTCACTAAATCCGTACGTCGCATGCATTTTAAAACATATAACATTTCATGGATAGCATAAAATTCATAAGGCACATAAGATACATGAAGACATATAAACATAGAACATGTGCATTTCAAAACATTAGGATGCTCTTTGGAAAACATAGTAAATAATACTTTAAAATCATATACATCATCTTCTTTGGGGTCCCCGGCTTTGTACCCATTCTTTCTTTTGCGCGCATACCCCTATGTAGGATGCGAGGTAGCTAATCCCGACCTACAGGGGTCTACATTCTAGGCTTACTATCTTTCAGCCTAGGGACAGCTTCGGTAGTCCAGAACCATGGATCTTTTTCAAGACCCGGTACAAGCCATTCTTTAAAGTAAAATACATATATGCATTCTTTTCTTTTCTTTCTTTCTTTCATATAGAACATGCATTCCTTTCTTTCTTTCTTTCTTTCATATTGCATGTACTATAGGCATTCAATCATTCATAATCATAAGCATACTTTCATATATAGAATATGCATTCTTTCTTTCTTTCATATTGCATGTACTATAGGCATTCAATCATTCATAAACATAGGCATACTTTCATGGCATAATCATTAGCATAAATAGCAAGACATGGAAGGACCTTTCTTTTAACACATGTAAGTGAAGCAACTATCATGCTAGTTTAATCAATACATCATACTTATAACATGCTTGTCTTAATTAAGGCAATATGTTAGTTTAATCTTTATTTTCTCATCTTAATACATGCTGGCCGAAACTTCATAGCAAGGATATCATAGCATAAGAGTCATATAATCATGGGAATAAAAACATACATTACATAAGAGGTCATTTACAAGTACACTGGTAGTCTAGACTTCACTAAACACTAGTTTAGGTGCATGAATTGTACTTGAACTTACTCTTAGCGTTTATTCTAGTAATTGGCCAAAATTCACAGTATGTATAACATGGTATAAAAGTTCATATAACATGTAAATAAAAACATATTTTACCATTAAGGTCATATACAAGCATAAAGGTAGTATAGGCTTCATTAAACACTAGTTTAGGGACATGCTTTGTACTCGAACCTATTCTTAACCCCTATTCTTGTAATTTGTCGAAACTCACAGTAGGGATTTCATAGCATAATTATTCACATAACATGGGAATAAAAGCATATTTTTCATAAGAATTCATTCACAAGTGCAAAAGTAGTTTGTACTTCACCAAACCCTAGTTTAGGTGTATGATCTAGAGTTCTACTTGGATTATCATGCATATGGGTACATGTTGTTGGGAACGAGATGGCTATAGAGGGGGGGGTGAATATAGACAATTGCTTGCCCCTTGAAGACTTATCACGATTTCTGCAACTCAAATATCAGTAGCACAGCGGAAAGAGTGGAAAACAGAGTATGCAGAAAAACTAAACGAGAGCGAAACAAACAGAACTAGCAAGATCGCTAACAAGGAGGGTTTACAAGGTTCGGGGATAACTTGCCCCTACTCCTTGGCGTGCCCTTGAGGTGGGCGATCCCTTGATCGTCGGCAGATCAAGCCCCGGTTAACACCAGATATGAAGCAACCTCCTTCTCGGTGGAGAAACCTCTCCACAGCGCGTTTCACCAATGATATATAATGAGCACAATGAAACAACAACAAGAAAGATCTTACTCAAACACTTAGCAAGGACAAAACACAGCAAGCTTCCCTGAGCTCCACCCAGTGGCGATCTCACGCAGACCCCTGTCTGCTTCGTGTCTTCCCACTATCGGACTCCCAGCTTCTTGTTTTCTCCTTCAAGCGCTCAAGTATGATGATTGCTCCTCTATAGCTTGCTTAGAATCATCCCAAAACTCAAGAACAGCAAGCTTGTAGTAGCAGAACGCAAGAACACGAAAAAAAAACTTCAAGAACTGCAAGTCATTAGTCGTGTTGAACTCAACTCTCCCGTTTCTTTTTGTTTTTCCGCCAAGCGACAGGTGACACCATCTCTGTAGCTCCTAGCTACTCATCTGCCAACGCCAGCCTCTACTGAGCTATCTCTGGACTCACTGAGCTCCTCAGTCGAGCTCCAGTCTCAGCTCCAGTCTGCAGCTCGCCGTTGCAACCTGAGATGGGAAAAGGGACAAACCTGCTCCAAGGAAAGCACGCTTTGACTTCTCCTTGAGTGTTTGAATCCTCCCCTGTCACCTGAAACTCAATCAGAGCATTAGAGCAGAAGATCATACATCATATCACATACATCAGCAAATCCGATACGATCAGACGCTCTGACCGCGTCTGACAGTGAAATTTGAATTAAAGTGATCGGTCACCGGACCGATCCAGGGTGTGTGGATCGATCACCAGATCGATCCACTGCTTTGCTGGGATTCCCAGCTCTCGCAGCTATACACGCCTGATCGGTCATCAGACCGATCAGGGTGAATCCTGATCGGTCACCAGACCAATCAGATTGGATCCTGATCGGTCACCCAGACCGATCAGAGCAGATGAACAGTAATTTTTTAATCAAGCCCAAGATTCCTGATCGGTCCCCGGACCGATCCAAGACTTTGATCAGCAAGGGAACTCACTCACCGTCTGCTCCCTGATCGGTCACCAGACCGATCAGGAGCAAGACAGCAAGGAAGCAGCCTGCTCCCTGATCGGTCACCGGTCCGATCAGGAACCACACAGTAGATTCCCAATCTCACTGTGCGCTCCCTGATCGGTCACCAGACCGATCAGACATAGCTGGATCGGTCACCAGACTGATCCACTAAGGAACAGCGTGCCAATGTCCCTGATCGGTCACCAGACCGATCCAGTGACTCAACCCTAGCCCTCCAAGCTAGGAATTCATCCACCTTAGCCCTCCAAGCTAAGGAATTTTCCATCTAACTCTCCAAGTTGGGAATTTGCACCTAACCCTCCAAGTTAGGACTTTTCACCTAGCCCTCCAAGCTAGGACTTTTCACCTAGCCCTCCAAGCTAGGACTTTTCACCCAACTCTTCCGAGTTAGAACATCATCCAACCTAGCCCTCCAAGCTAGGCACCTGACCCTCCAAGCCAGGACTTTTTCACCTAATTCTCCAGGATGGGAATTTGCACCTAACCCTTCAGGTTAGGACTTTTCACCTAGCCCTCCAAGCTAGGACATTTCACCCAACCCTTCCAAATTAGGACTTTTCCATCACCTAGCCCTCCAAGCTAGGATTTTCCACACCTAACCTCCCAGGTTAGGATTTTCCAACACCTAGCCCTCCAAGCTAGGATTTTCCACACCTAACCTCCCAGGTTAGGATTTTCAATATCATGCCTAATCCTCGATCAGGACTTAATCATAATCCACCTAACCTCCCAGATTAGGATTTTCCATATCATCATCATCCTCCTAACTTAAAATCGTTGTCAACACCAAAACAACAATCAGGGCCAGACTGCATCAACACATGTAACATTTTTCTAAACATCAATACTTAGAATGGAGCATGAGTTTAGGCTCAAACAACTTAGATAAGGTATTGACCCTAAGGTATAAATTATTTCCATCATGAAATAAAACACCCAATCACATGCATATCACTTGATTTAACCATAACTTCATGAAGGTCTATAAAAATCTGTTTGAAGGCATAATTTAAGGTCCCTTGGCCTAATGTTACAGTTGTCCCTTAGCATAGATTCCACAAAATTTCATGGCCTAAAACATTTATATAGCAAGGAAACAATCATTAGAACAATAGCCTACTTCATGCATCAACATTTATCCATTTCATGACTTGGCCGAATTCTTCCAAGTCCTTTACATCATGGAGGGCATTCAAACACCATGTATCCATCATATATTCATTACAAAAAGGTAGTAACAATTTCATGAACTCTTCCTTTAAGTTTTTGGACATAGAAAAGGGGGGGTACCCCTTTATGGCCAAAACTTCCCTCAAGATTTTCTTCCATTTTCTTTCACCCAACATCACAAGCAAATATAAAAATCATAAAAAATACATAAAAAGCCATTATGTTGCAGGTGAGGGAGTCTTACCACTTGTGCTTATGTTCCCAAAAGATCTCCAAATTTTGGAGAAGAAAAGACCTCTTAAACTCTAGCACTCCTCTTGTTCTTCTCTTCTTTTGGTCCGGTTTTCTCTAGGAGGTGAATGACTTGAAAATGGTAGCAAGGGCCACAAGGATTTCGGTGAGGAAGAGGAGGAAGGAGAAGAGTTTGGTGGAGAGAAAGGGGGGAGGTTTCTTGGTCGAAATGCCTAGGCATTTCCTCCTCTTCATGACCTTTTATGGTGAGTAAAGAGGCAAGCACCTCTTTAATGGTGTCTCTTCAATTTTCTTGTGTCTCTTCATCTTCTTTCCCACTTATCTACAATTTCCCATCCTCTTCTAATAGCACTCCCTTGCTAGGTGAATTGGTTACATATGCATTCTTAAGGCTTAGCTTTTCTTTGAGGTCTAAGGTTCAATCCTTGGCACATCCTCTTTTTTTTTCTTTCTCTTCCTTTTATTATTTTTTTCTTTTTCCAAGCCCGCATAACCAAAGCCCACCTAGAGAAGGCTACTTATTTAATTCATACACATGCATATGCATATTATTATTCATTCATACATGTGTAGGATACTTAAGCATAACATTAAATATAATACCTAAGCATAATTACCACACATCCACTACGTGTCAAGATAATGTCTAATATTTCTTTATTCGCAACTTTTCCCCCTAAATTCATAATATTATTCTTGGCCACATGTTCCATTATTACTATGCTAGAGTGGAAAATTTGGGGCGTTACATAGTCGGAGGTTTTTCGAGGACTAATCCATCGACGGATAGGGATCGTCCGCTTTACGGATAACCATGGAGTAGGAGCTTTATCTCTGAATCACGTAAATTAGTTTGTCTTCTTGTTTATCATTGTTGATTAGTGTTGGTGCCTTAGTTGATTTTGATGTGATCAACCAAGTTAGGTTAGGCCCAATTGTGGTTTTGATTCCCCTATCTAAGTGGCAGGAGCTTAGGAGCGGAGGAAGTCAAGCGTAAGACACAGTGGATGAGAAGGATTCATGGGGAATTGAGCCGATGGGCTCGGTGCATCCGAGGGACGTGGAAGCTGCGGAAGAGTACACCGGTGGAATTCGGGCGAGTCTAACTTCGGTTGGCCATAAATCACCCAAGAAGACCCGCTGGAGACTGGTCAGCAAGTTGCTGACCAAAAGCCACTCGTGCGCCCCTATGCTTACAGGCGTTCGAGAACAAATTTAATCCACCAGCCAATAGTTTACAAACTGTGCCATCAGATAATGCATAAGCCACGTGTCAGGCACCCTCAACCACTCGGGCGCCATTATAGTGCTACGTCAGCATTCGGATAGAATTGACCAGGGATATAAATGGGCTCCCAGAGCTCAGTTCTAGATAAATCAATCAACGGTAATCAAATCTCTTGTAATTCTTCTAGTTTCTATCTTGTGCTACAATGTCTGTAAAAGGCTTCTCCGCCAGAAGAAGAGTTTGATAGTGAGCTTCAACCGTCTTGGATTAGCAACCACCCACGTTATAACCAAGTAACTTCTTATGTCTTAGCTTTTTACTAGTTCAATTCAGTTAATTAGTTTATATTTATATTAATTTATTGCCGCAATTAATCTGGAATCTTTGTGAACCGCACAAAAGATTTATTTTATTTTACAGGGGCAATTCACCTCTCCTCTTGCTGGTCCACCTCAATTCAACAAGTGGTATCAGAGCAAGAACTCCGCAGAAGGACTAACTGCCAACTGCAGTAAATTCTCAAAAAATGGTTGGACCAGTGATCTACCCACTAATGATTGACGGGTAGTTCACAGCGTGGAAGAGGAAGATGAAGGTATTTTTTACTACTAACTATGAACTATTATTGACAATGAAAAATGATTTTTCAGCTCATAAGATAACGAAGGAAAGATCAAGGAACTTGACTCCTGGAATAAGGAGCAAGCAGGCGCTATAGCAAATGGAAAGGCAGAATTCTATCTGCTGACCGTCCTCCCCGAACAAGATGTCAATCAAATTAGGAAGTACGACTCGACAAAGGAACTTTAGGAAAAATTCTTAGAATTGCACGAAGGCACCTCAGAGGAAAAACTGGCGCAACGAGATATCCTTCGAAGCCAACTTACCAACCTCCGAATGTTAGGCGGGCAATCAGTTGCCCAACTGCACGCCAAGGTAAAAGAGCTAATCATGAGCCTTAAGAACCTCGGTGAAAAGGTAACAAATCGTGACGCTCAATGGTACACATTAAATGCTTTATCGAGAACCCCGGATTGGACCTCAGTAATCGACGCGTACTTTATATCAAAAGACCTTGAGGCAAGTACTCTAGAACAACTCTTTTCAATTGTTAAGCTTCACGAATCTCGGTGTGTAGGGAAGAGCAGGTAAACGGATAACGTCACTCTGAATGCGAGGAAAAACTAGATTGAGGAGGAGTCATCAACGGACGATGAAAATATGACGGAGATGGTAAAAAGACTTAAAAGTTTCTTTAAAATGGCTAATAAATTTCCAAAGTTTCAGGGCAAAAGGCGATCTTCGAAGAAACGTACAGTCCGATGCTATAACTGCAAAGAAGAGGGTCATCTAAAAGACTAGTCTCAAACTCAAGAACCAGCTTAAGAAGAAGAAGGCGCTAAAAGCTACCTGGGATAAGACCTCGTCCGATGAATCAGTAACTGAAGAATACGCTGAACTTGCGTAAATGACAAGTCATCAAGAGGAGAGCACTGATAAAGGGGTAGCTACATCAGCAGAATGTATCAACGATGGGGGAATCTCTCTTTTTGAAAGCGACCCAGTAAGTGAGGTATGTCTTCACCCTCACGATCAATTATACTCTGGTATAAAAGCGATGTTTAAAGCTAACTGTAAATTAGAAAAAGAGAATCGAGAATTGAAAAAGAAATTAACTAGTTCATGTGATTTTATTTTTGATAATTTAAAAAATAAAAATGTTATTTTGAGAAACTAAGTTGAAAAATTAAAATTTGATATTGCATGTTTACGGTAAAAGAAAAATAGTTATCTCGATAATTTAAACTGGTATATTAAAAATTACAGGGGCCAACTTAGAAAAGTGCCCAAGAACAATATTCCTCCTAAATTTTTAATTAACCCCATAGATAGAAACTTGTTCTGGGTTCCTAAGTCATTTCTAAATTAATTTTCAGTTTTTATATATTTTAGTGCTATCTAGAAACATACTAATATTTTTTTTGTCAACATTCTTTTTCACTCTTCATTGTTAACCTTCTTTGTAAAATAGATGTTAGTCGAATTTTACAATGATAAAATCATGTTCATATTTTTTTTTTCTCAATACATGAATTTTTTTACTACTTACTGTGAATTTTTGATTTTTTTCGAATATTTTTTGATTATTCACAATTTTTTGTTTGAAATTTAAATTTTAAATTTTCAAATAGAAAAAAAATTATTTTCCTAGATCTAATTTTTTTGGATCTTGATATGATCAGTAGACTTCAGTAAAAGTTTTATTGGAATTTTTTGAAGTGTTTTTGAAGTTTAAATATTTATATTTCAAAAGTTTTACTCTGTTTATATTTGATTTATTTTTGGACATAGATAGCTTTTTTAAAGTTAAAATTTTTTTGTACAAACTCAAAACTCTGTTTTTCACATATACAAAAATGTTTAGATTGTTATAACATATTTTCGGTTTTCTATAAATCTTTTTTTTTGAAATTTGATTTTTAATTTTTAATTTTTAATTTTGATAAAAAATTAGTTTTATCAAATTTGATATTTTTTAGATCTACTCTTCATCTATTGACTTTAATATATTTTTCTTTGAATTTTTTTGATATAATTTTGAATTTTGAAAATTTAATCATCAAGAATTTTAATTTTTTTTTATCACAAAAAATTTATTTCATTCCTAAAATTTTTGTCCTGATCTCAAATATTTTATTACACTTGCAAAAAAAAATTCAAATTTTTTCCAATAGATTTTTTTTATCGATATTCATATTGTTTTACCTTAGAAATTTTTTTTATATGCAATTAATATTTTTACCCTTTTCCTGTTTTTTGTGTGCCTCATTTTTTTGCTATGACAAGGGGGAGAATAGCTTAAGTTTAGGGGAGATTATGATTTTTAATTATATATGTAGTTTTCATTAGATTTTGACGGTTATCGACCCTCACAAAGAAGTTGTTTTATTATTGGATCCTCTCAGTCATTGCAATTGTGATGAGTCTTGGAAAATTATTGTGAATATGTAAGCTTTATTAGGAAAATATTGTGATTATTTATTATAATTTGTTCTTGTGTACTAGATGCACTAAAAGTATATAATCCCTTATGAATATGTGTAGGGCCTTGAAATTATTTAACACAGAGATGGGCAAGCATAGGAAGAAAAAACCCATTGTGGGAAGTAGTCAAGGTACACTGTCAATTTTCTAGTTTTGGTTTATATGAAAAATTTTTGGTACAATTTCAAGGTACGTACACTGTCAAAATTCTCTATTCTTTCTACTGAACAGACGAATGCTTCTATTGCCTTCTATACTTCATGTTATTTTCTTGCTTATGTAATTTATCTCTCTGATGCTTATGTAACACTTAGGTTTAATGAAAGATAACTTATGTTTGCACTTAATTGCCCTGTATTGAAGAGTAAATGATAGCTTATTTATTTTTGTACTATGATATTCTTAGCACTTCACGAATATGACTTATATAATCAAGATCATGACCTTCTTATGACATGAAATTGCATCTTAATATCTTGCAACTGTAATAAAATTCAACAATGTATGTGTACTATTTCAAATTTGTATCTTTGTTGTGCAAACAAATTGTATAGAAGATAACCTTTATTGATCATAGTCAATATCTTGATTCACTAGCATACAAGGTTCATCTTTATTAACTTTATGATGGATCGCTTGGCGTGCTAGAGGGGGGATGAATAGCCCTTTTTCGTTGAATCTCTTCACCTACGTTGTTAGTTGCGCAGCGGAAACAATAATATGCAAAAGAATAATGGAAAGCAATGCTAACAACCTGATTTACTTGGTATCCACCCCGGACGGGTGACTAATCCAAAAATCCGTCGGTGGATCAACCCCCGGATAACCTCCGGCTAGATCTGTCGCTCCTTGTGGGTGGAGAAACCTCGCCACAGTACTTCGGACGCTATTTGATCACTGAAGACTACTAACTTTACCCAAGCGAGTTTCGTCAAAAATGATAGTAGGAAACGAGCCCCTTTAAATAGGGCTCGAGTCTGAAATAGTCGCTACCAGTCGACTGCCCCAGGGGCAGTCGACTGGTCCCACTCAGATTCGACCGTTACAGTACAACGTTTGAATCTGCCAACCTGTTCCAGCCTATACTAGTCGACTGCCCCTTGGCCAGTCGACTAGTCCATCCTAAGCCTAGGGTTTCACTCCCGAGTACAAGTCTCTCTACACTCAAACCCTTCTGGCTTAGCCCCTGAGTACAACCACTCATAATCAGACCCTCACAACTCAGTTGACTCTTCACCAGCAGCCTTGACTGTTGCCTTCACGCCCTCTTCATCTTTGGCCCTCATCCCTCGGATGCGCACGCAAACCTCCAGTTTGCCTCCATGCCACCCTTCACGTATGCCTCGAAGTCCGTGTCCCTCGGCTCATCATCTCTGCTATCCACCGGTCCCTCGGATGCGCACGCAAGCCTCCAGCTTGCCTCCATGCCATCCTTACCTGAAGACATCAACCAAGTCCATGTGTACCTGTATACCTGCATACTCATGTACACATATGAGAACAACACACATCCTAACTTAACCATATTGCCCACACATCAAAATATCATGATCCTCCAGATTATCTCAGGGCCGATTGCCGCAACAATCTCCTCCTTTTTGATGTGTGTCAATATATTAAGTTAGGTAAACATATAGCAATGATAATAGCCAAAAGTAATTGAAAAATTAAAGCATAATACACAAGAGGCAACCTCCCCCTTAACCTATGCTTTCTCCCAAATTTCAATTCTTATTGCTAATCCCAAAGTTAAGTTTTCCCAACTTAACTCTAAAGTCACAACCCAACCAAACCAAGTTAGATTTTGACCTAACCTAACTTAACACTCACATTTCTCCCCCTTTGACACCATCAAAAGATTGCCCCCAGTAACCCTACCCCCGGTGCCAAATGGAACCAACCAGATTTCTGAAAGAACCCTCAGAAATCACAGAACTACATTCTGGTCACACTCCCAATCGACTGCTACCCTAGTAGTCGACTGATACGCTAATATCAGAATTTTCAGCCGAAATTCAGAAACGCATAAAAAATTTCAGAAAATCCAGAAAAATGTGAAACTTTGCAAACACGATTGTTAAGGTATTCCCTACCCTAGAAAAATATTGGTTCATGAAAAACATCAACCATGCTTGACTTTTGGTACAAACTCAAAAATTCACAAATAATGTCAACTTTGTATCAACATTGAATTCTAATCATGGTATCCTATATTTGCCACTTTCTATCAACTCCATTTGACATTTAAAATGATTCCCAAACTTCCCTTTTTCATATAAATATTTCTATTTTGACAAGAGGTCCCCCTCTTTCCCTCTTAAGTCTAGATGATTATTAGAACAAAACTTTCCCATGCCCTTTTCTATTAAAAAAAATTCATTATGCAACTTGCAATCAATATATAGTAAACAGTATAACCAATATGAGATCGTAAACCATTTAAAGAACACGTATAGAAAGAGCATAGTTTAAGACCACAGTTTAAACATTTAACGAACTATCAAAACATTATTAAACTACGAGAGAATTTTAACACGATAACATAAAGGAAAGTGTATCATACATGCAATCATAAAGTTTGTCAAGAAATAAACACCACAAGAGTACCTAGGGCCAAAGGCCGGAAGTCATCCAAAAAGTTACAATCATCCAAGTGAAAAGTGTTTGAGAGAAAAGATACATAAAATGATAATGCTCTCAACACTAAACATCATCCAAAAATTGCATCAACTGGTCAGAAGAACATATGATCGTCACCACTTGAAGGAGGAGGAGGAGGAGGAGCTTGAGGAGCGAGATGTCACTGTCGCAACATCTCGTACATGTCATCCTGGCGGCTGGAAATCCTATCAACTGCCGCCTCAATCCTCTGCTCAGATTACTGTAGTCCGTGAGTATCCTCACGGATGCTGTGAACATCCTCCTAGAGCCTGTGGACGTCTGATCGAAGCTGGATGAACTCTGCACGTGTGACCAGCTCGCCTGGCTCCTCATCTGAGCTATCAGCCTCCGGGCGCTCCCTCCAAACAAATGGCCCCTGTCTACACTCAATACCTGCCAAGGACAATTGGCGTGTGCCAATCTGGTCATAGTCTTTGGACAAGTGCCTGACCTGACCACTACCCACATGAATGCCAAAACGTAAATGGAAAAACTCGGTCAGGATGTGACAGAAGGGCATATATATCTTCCCATTAACACTATGGGAAGAAAGACAAATGACACTAAAGACCTGTAAGGAGACATCGATGTCTAACCTCCTCTCCAAAGCGTACATCATCACCAAATGTGGGAGTCTGATCCTGGACCTCCCCTTGGTGACAATGGGCAAAATGCACTCTATGACGATCTTATACAATACATGGCTAAACGGTCTCATGGGTTTAGCATCAAAAAGACGCTCCGGCTCATTCCTGTGTCTTCTAAAATAATGCATATGTATCTGATCAATGGTGACTCCAGGAAACTCTAGTGGTTCAACAACAGGGGGAAAGTAAACAGATGCATTATTGGGCTCTCTACACTGTAGGTACCCAGCTAAACCCATGACAGAGAAAGGGATAGGAACACCAGCTACTCGAGACTCATACAAATTACTATCTGAGTCAATACAGGTCAAATTTGCATAAAACTCTGTACATAAGTCAATATCTATGTCATGCTGGCAGTAAGCCAGCTGATCCAGGTGAAAATGAGTGATCATTTCAGCTAACTGAGGTGACTTCTCTTGAAAGAAGGCCTTGTTTAGGTATCAGCAATTCATTACTGTGAACTCATTTTCTTTAAATCGTTTCTTACATTCCAGGACCTAAACCTGGACCCTCCCTGACTCTGTTGGGATGACCCTTCACCCCTAGATCTCTTAGAGGTCATCCTAAAATCCATACACACCCATGCATGTCAAGACAACCCCCCCAAAAAGGAAAAACATCAAAGAACATGCACAAAAATATCATGTTAGTGCCAAAATATAGTTTAAATGAAGAAAAGGAACCTTGAACAACAATACCTTTTCATTCTCCTCATAATGATTTGATTTTGAAAGTATGGCTTGAAGAGAAGAGGTTTTAACAAACCCTAGAGGTAGATCGGGGTTAGGGGAGGACTTAGAGAGGGATTTTGGGGCTTAGAAAGGCCTTTGGATGAAGGAGGAACTTGGGAGAGGTGATGATCGCCGGGGAAGTCGCCAAAACCCTAGAGTTTGGCTTCCCTCGGCGCGCCCTTTCCTTTTATAAAGCCCGCATCCCAGTCGACTGGTATTTGGCAGTCGACTAGGTCAAAGTGTAATTACATTCTGTGGGTTTTCCCAGTCGACTGGCCTCCTGCCAGTCGACTGGTATTTGATTTTCAGATTCCCAATCCAAACTTCAGAAATGTCTAACTAATTCCACAAATTCCCAAAAAATATAAAATTTCATGGATGGATTTGTAAGTCTATTTGGGAAAAATATAATCTCAATCAAAATTATCCAGAATTCCAAGATTGGTACAAACTTCAAGTTCTTTAAAATGTATCATGAAACCTTTCCCAAAAGTTCTAATTTTAACCTCACCTTGATGCTCCTTCCCATACTCATTCATAATCCATTCTTAGCATCAATTTATATGGTAGTTAGGCATTAAAACCAATTTTTCTCAATTAGAGTTCCAATTTCACCTTTTACTCCATAATTCTCCCTTTAGTGTGCCAATTCTCTAGGACTAAGACTATCCTTAGCCTTTTAAAACTCTTGGTACACCCTATAGTCCTTTTCAATCTTCTAGAAGGAAACCACCTGAGATCCATTGACCATGGAACCTGTTTTGGCTTCTAGAGCTCTCTCTTGAGCTCCTAGCCCTAGTTACCTCCCTAGGTAACTCTTCTACTAAGGCAAGACCACACCGGTGCTCCTCCGGTGCTTCTTGACCTTCCTCTATCACTCTCTTAACCCTATAGACCTTTTTCTTAGTCAATTTCTTTTCTTTTCCTTCAAATGACTTTTCCTTACCATTTTTGACTTTTTCTCTACCATAGTTATATGACATCCTTGAATATGATATTTTATCAACATTAGCCCTCCTAGGGTGGTATCCTAAACCCGGCCTACCATTTCTATGACTTTGGTCCTTTGATATCATGTTCAATCCCTTGGATCCTTGAATGACTCTACCTAGGTTTCTCTCTAACTTATCAAGTTTTGCTCTTAATACCTGATTTTCTTTTTCTAACTTCCTAACCTTAGGATTACTAGACCTACTTTGATCATTTCTAGATCTTCCTATTTTTCTAGGCATATTTCTCCCTTTCTTAGAATTTATGCCTTGGTCCTTATTCCTAGAGTTCCTAGATTTATCATGCATCATAGGATTTTTGGTGTTTTGGCATGCAAAATTATTTCTATTCCTATCATGATATTTAAAATCAAAACCATGCATGGGCATGCAATTGTTATCAATTCTATCATTCATATAAGCATTTTGAGCATAAATTGAGTTAGGG
Source organism: Boesenbergia rotunda (assembly GCA_024364735.1). NCBI lineage: Eukaryota > Viridiplantae > Streptophyta > Magnoliopsida > Zingiberales > Zingiberaceae > Boesenbergia > Boesenbergia rotunda. The sequence continues at coordinate 53,133 of JAGFNQ010000300.1, read as the reverse complement.
ATTACCTCCCTTACCCTTTTAGCTCCCCCTTGATGTGAGCTCCTCTCTTCCTTTTCCTTTTCCTTTTCCTCCCATTTCCTTAGATGCTCCATCTTCTTGAGCTCCTTACTCCTTGGACACTTTGTATGGTAGTGCCCTAGCTCTCCGCATGTGAAACACCTAATTTTTCTTCTTTTCTTCTTTTGAGCTTTCTCATTCCTACAACCCATATTAGAATTTAAATGAATAGATTTAGGCTTAGGAATTACCTCCTTTTTACCTAGTGGACACTTATCCTTGTAGTGCCCTTTTTTGTTGCAACCAAAGTATATGATATGCTCTTTTGACTTAGCCTTGGTGGAGGTTGAAGACTTTTCTTGCTCTTGTGGAAATGAGGGTCTCTCCTCCCCCTCAATCCTTGATGTTAATAACTCTTCTACTTCTTCGGATGAGGTGAATGACTCCTCACTCGAGTTTTCAACTTCACTTGATGAACTTGACACTTCTCCTTCATTTTGGTCTTCTTGGACCCTTGAGCTTAATTAGTTCTTTAGATTCTTCCACTAATTGAGCTTGTGTAGGGATCTTGTGAAGTTCTTCTAGTTTGCTCCATAACTCATAATCACTTTTATATTCTCCTACACCACTCAACACATTTTTAGGCAAAATATCAATCAAAATATTGATTACCTTTTCGTTTGCCCTTGATTGCTCTCGTTGTTCATCTGTCCAATATCTAGGTCGAAGCCTCTTGCCGTACTTGTCTCTTGGAATTTCAAAGGGGCCTTCAATGGTCATTCTACACTCCCACTCCATCCCTAGCCAATTTTCCATCCTTGCCTTCCAATGGTCGAATTCTTCATGATTGTAGGATTGTGGTGTGTTGATGTCTTGCCCCAACTTATCTTCCATGTTCTTCTTCCTCTAGCGTGTGCTCCCTCGGCGGTTAGTCCGATCAAGAGCGGTCCTTCGCTCTGATACCAACTGATGGATCGCTTGGCGTGTTAGGGGGGGTGAATAGCCCTTTTTCGTTGAATCTCTTCACCTACGTTGTTAGTTGCGCAACGGAAACAATAATATGCAAAAGAATAATGGAAAGCAATGCTAACAACCTGATTTACTTGGTATCCACCCCGGACGGGTGACTAATCCAAGAATCCGTCGGTGGATCAACCCCCGGATAACCTCTGGCTAGATCTGTCGCTCCTTGTGGGTGGAGAAACCTCACCACAGCACTTCGGACGCTATCTGATCACTGAAGACTACTAACTCACTTTACCCAAGCGAGTTTCGTCAAAAATGATAGTAAGAAACGAGCCTCTTTAAATAGGGCTCAAGTCTGAAACAATGGCTACCAGTTGACTGTCCCAGACTGGTCCCACTCAGATTCGACTGTTACAGTACAACGTTCGAATCTGCCAGCCTGTTCCAGCCTATACCAGTCGACTGCCCCTTGGCCAGTCGACTGGTCCATCCTAAGCCTAGGGTTTCACTCCTGAGTACAAGTCTCTCCACACTCAAACCCTTCCGGCTTAGCCCCTATGTACACCCACTCATACTCAGACCCTCACAACCCAGTTGACTCTTCACCAGCAACCTTGACTATTGCCTTCACGCCCTCTTCATCTTTATCCCTCGTCCCTCGGATGCGCACGCAAACCTCCAGCTTGTCTCCATGCCACCCTTCACGTACGCCTCGAAGTCCACGTCCCTCGGCTCATCATCTCTGCTATCCAACGGTCCCTCGGATGCTCACGCAAGCCTCCAGCTTGCCTCTATGCCATCCTTCACCTGAAGACATCAACCAAGTCCATGTGTACCTGTACACCTGCACACTCATGTACACATATGAGAACAACACACATCCTAACTTAACCATATTGCCCACACATCAAAATATCATGATCCTCCAGATCATCTCAGGGTCGATTGCCCCAACACTTGCTACTACCATTTTTTCTCACAGGCTCCCATGCAACCAGATGGAGCCCAGTGCGGTTTCTACATCTTGCGATATATGAAAGAGATCATTGAAGGCACTGCATTAATTGACAATAAATCTTCCCTGTGCCCAATAGTAATATTAGACATTGTAGGATCGGTGGCGTTAATAGAGAGGGGGGGGTGAATATCGACTATCATGCATTTTCGTCTTCTCGTCATTAGTTCGTTCAACATAGTAAAATCGTTAGTATAGTACAATGGAATAAAATAAATAAACGACAATGTAAGATGACATGCGAGATTTATTTACTTGGTTCTCAACCCCCCAGGGTCAGTACGTCTAAGGCCTATGCACTTAGCGTGAGCCCACTAATTGTCTCCTTTCCAAAATTTTTGGAGGTAGAGAAAACCTGTCTTACAGTTCAAGTATAATCACAAATAATGAAAAATGGAACTTTACAACTTATTAACAAGAAAACCGAATATGGAGAATATCTCGGCCAATTCTGGAAGTCCGAAGCACCGTGCACTTCCTCCTAGAGCCTCCTTGGTCGCAGAGCTTCACCTTAGCACTTTAACTTGCAGTGAATGAGTAGCAAGATGAGGAAACTGATGTCATAAATGCACTGCTCGAGCCCCTATATATATAGGTCACTCGGGCATCTATGTGCCTATAGGGGCATCCTCAATATGATCCTTATCTAATCAACTCGGCGGACATATTGTAGGAATAAAACCTGTGGAAAGGGTCTCGGGCACTCAAGACCATAGGGGTGCCTAAGTGACTCTCGGGTGCTCGGGTCACTCGGGCACCTGGTGTTGAGGCAATCGGCCCTTTGAATGATTGGAAGATCATGATATTTTGATGAGTGGGCAATATGGTTAAGTTAGGATTTGTGTTGTTCTCACATATGTACATGAGTGTGCAGGTGTACAGGTATATGTGGACTTGATTGACGTCTTCAGGTGAAGGATGGCATGGAGGTAAGCTGGAGGCTTACGTGCGTATCTGAGGGACCATGTATAGAGGAGATGATGAGCCAAGGGACGCGGACTTCGAGGTGTACGTGAAGGGTGGCATGGAGGCAAGCTGGAGGCTTGCGTGCGCATCCGAGGGACGAGGGCCAAAGATGAAGAAGGCGTGAAGGCAACAGTCAAGACCGCTGGTGAAGATTCAACTGGGTTGTAAGGGTCTGAGTATGAGTGTTTGTACTCAGGGGCTAAGCCGGGAGGGTTTGAGTGCCGTGAGATTTGTACTCAGAGTAAAACCCTAGGTTTAGGGATGAGGCAGTCGACTGCCCTGGGTCAGTCGACTGCTATGGGCTGGAACAGGCTGTCAGATTTCGAACGTTGTGATGCAACGGTCGAATCTGAGTGGGACCAGGTAACTGCCACTTGGCAGTCGACTGGTAGCCGCTGTTCCAGATTCGAGCCCTAGTTTAAAAGGGGCTCGTTTACTCCTATTCTTTTCGACGAAACTTGCTTGGATAGGGCAAGTTAGTAGTCTTGTATTCTCAGATTGTGTCCAAGGTGCTGTGGCGAGGTTTCTCCACCCACAAGGAGCAACACGAGATAGCCGGAGATTATCCGGGGAGTGATCCGCCGAAGGATTGTTGGATTAGTCACCCAGCCGGGGTGGATACCAACTAAATCTGGTATTGTTAGCATTGTTATTCATTTTACATATTATTTCCGCTGCGCTAACAACTTTTAGAGATCAAAGATCCAAAAAGTGCTATTCACCCCCCCTCTAGCACCCTACATCGATCCTACACCTGGGTCCTTTCGGGCACCTAGGAGTGGTTTCAGGCTGTAGTTTGCTTTTCTCTTTACTTTTCTCTCCTTTCTTGCCTCTAGATTCAAATTCTTGCAAGACAAGCAAACACACAAAACAAGCAAGCATTCTAAGCCCAACTTCTGTAAGTCTACCTTACCTACTAGGCTTTGCTTGAAGTCAACTCTCCATGACTTTACTACCTAAGGTCAACTCCTAAGGGATTCCCACTGCCTAGCTTCACTCACTAGGACTTTACCTTGCCTGGCTTCACTCACCAGGACTTTTACCCAGCTTCACTCACCAGGATTTCGTGTCCGACCCACGGTCAGGTCTTTGTGCCTAGCTTCACTCACTAGGACTTCGTTGACCTAGCTTCATTCACTAGGACCCAACTTCACTCACCAAGATTTCGTGCTCGATCCTTGATCAGGACTTCAATGCCTAACCCTTAGCTAGGGCTTCATGCTCAATTCCCCGAATAGGACTTCGGTGCCCAATCCTCGACCAGGTCTTCATGCCCAATTCCCTAAACTAGGACTTTGCACCCATCTTTACTCACCAAGTCTTTGGTGCCTTGACAAGGACTTCTTTCCTTGTCATTTGATCCTGACTAGACTTCTCTTTGCTAAATATCAAGTTCTATTTAGCTTAGTCCTTTGGTCTCTCTAACCAGATCTAGGTTTAGTCACTCTACCAAATATCAAATCCTATTTGGTTTAACTTTTGGTTAACCTGATCACACCTGGGTTTATCCTGCCAAATATCAAGTCTTGTTTGGCTTAACCCTTGGTCAGGCTAACCAGACCTTGGTATATTGTCAAACATTGAAACCTTAGAGGTTGACTATTCTTGTCTGATGCTTCTAGCACCAATAGACATTTTAACTCATTTATTGAATCCTGTTGAAATAATTTATCTTATTAAAACCTATTCAAATAATTTATGCAACAAACATTTTCATTCATTTATTGACATGCAGATTACAAAAAGTGTGATTGTTGTAAAAGAAATTAATGAAGTACATTCAGAGTAGGCATATTGCATACAAGACCACATCTGATCTTTAGGGAATTTCGATATTAAAACTCTATGATTTGGTGTTGTAACCTATGAGTACTTTGGTTATGAATTTTTGGTCCTGCTGTGACCATCTTATGTGTACATATTTGCTATAGCTATTGTACATATGTTTGTAAGGAGTTATCAGTCACATATGGGATTATATGCGTTTGGACTAATACGTAGGGAGTTATCTTTTGATGTGTACAATTTTTCAATTATTGTAATTATATGAAAAGCAATCGCCTAGCACAAGGTTTCTGTGAGTATATATAACTTCTCAATGCTACTTTATCAGTTTATGTATGTAAACAAATACATTAATTTTGTCCAATTTAACTTGCTTGATTTTCAACTAATATTTTCTTTTCTTTGGAGATTGGCTTACTAAATTTCAGTCAGAGGGGATAAATGTTCTTGATAGAATCTAAGAAGGTGCAACAACTGACCAGGTATTTGAAACTTGTGAGTATCCTTTTGGTTCTTTTCTTTTCGTTCTGAATCCTGATTTCCTTTTAAAATATTTTCATATGTCTTAACTTTCCTAGACAATGTTAATGCAATTTTTTGTGAGCTATATAGACTTCACGGTAATTCTAGTCATATGCATGTAGGGTTACATCTAGAAATGTTGTTTATACCATTAGACATTGCTCCTTATAATTTAGTCTCGGTGTTACTCTTCATCTTTAATGATCCATGCTTGGGTCTCAATGAAGCTTACCAAGAGTTTTACAACTTTATATCAAAGTCTAATAAAGGCTTCTCAGTGTTATTGTTAATAGTATGCAAGATTAAAAGAACAATCAAAACTAAAAGATGCAACGGTAACTTCTACTATAAATGTAAACTCCCTTTAGGCAAAATAATTCACAATCAATCTATCATTCAACTCTCTAAAAGTTACTACTTGATCCCCTTTTTCCCTATTGGCAATATCTATTTAATAGATTCTTAAAGTGTCTATGAAGGATCTATTGGACCGGTGCCGTCGATAGAGGGGGGGGGGGTGAATATCGACCGTAAAAACTTCGCGGAAACTCCGTAAACTTTTCGAGCGTTCTAGATGTAGAGTTAGTGTAGCGGAAAATAGAAAGAACGAACACAGAAAAGAACTCAGAGTGCACACGGATTTTACTTGGTTCCCAACCCCCCATGGTCAGTATATCCAAGGCCTAAGCACGGGAACGCCCGTCCACTAATGGTCTCATTTCCGGACTTTCTGGAGGCGGAGAAACCCGTCTTTGTTAAATACCGAAAATTTAGGGGTTCAAATGGGAAATTTGAAATATAAAGGGCCTGGTTGACATTAGAGAAATTATGAAGGTTATTTTACAAAGTATCCAAAACTAATTAAAGCCCTAACTTCCTCATATCATCTCGTTTCCTTTCTTTTTGCCCCCGACGCCGCAAGCTAAACCGCACGCGGTTCCTCTCCCTCGCGACAACCGCCGCCGCCACGCCTACCCTTCATCTCCTTCTCCTTCTTCTTCTCCAGAGCGCACGAACAGTACACCGTGCGTTCCGCCGCTCGGATCACGCCTCTCGTTTCCGCCCCGACGTCGCCGAACCACCGCACGAGCGGCTCCCTGCACTGCGCCGACAGTTGTTGGTCGCTCCCTCGCAGCGGATCCTATCCTTTTCACGTCGAGAGTGAGCACGAGGCAACATTTTGTTCTCCTCTTAGTCGTGCCCTAGCGTTGGTGTTCGATTAGGGCACAAGAAGTCTGGTTGGCGCAAACCCAAGTGAGGGTCGATTATTTAGGCTTAATTGGGAAATTGATTAGGTTTCGAATGGTTGTTTCCGTTGATACTCTTATGTATCGTGAATCAGTGATTTGTTTGGTTTATGTTCATGCTTATGAATCTGGTTTTGAAAGGGATCTTGTGGTAGGGATAGGATTTGTAGCATGCCGCCCAACTCTCCTCTCAGAATAGAAGAGCCTTAGTTTGAGGGGATCAAACTGCTGAAGTTGTTGTTATTCTATAGTGAACAAAGCAAATCAATTAGAGGAGCTAATGTTGTTTATCATCGCATCACTTCCAGGTCAACAAGCCTGCTATATATGATGGTTTTGTTCAAGACTTGTTTTGTGAGCACTGTGTGGTGCCGTGAGCTACAGTGGCTGGAGCAAACTTCTCCAAATGCTTTGACCGTGAGTGTCTTTATCTTGGACCTCTTCTTAATTAGTACATGATTGATTTCATTCTTAATTGTAGTCTAGATATGTGATGTTATGAGTTAACCATTTGATTTCGAGTAATTGAATGGTTACGAGGATTAGGATTATTCCTGAAAGATTAAGATTTATCCTAAATGATTTAAGGTAATTCATATAGCTTAATGTTATGTAACTAAATAATTATGTCCTATGATACAAGACTCTGATTTTGGACTCGCAAGGTTGATCATAAAGAAATTAAGTCGAACACGTTCTTCAATTATAAGGCGGGTATTTCTCCTTTGTACTCGAGTAGTTCTTTTACCTTAAAGCATGGCTAGTTTATGTCTTATAGGTTGTTTGACCTTGTTCTTTGTCGTTATTTAAAAATCACCGTTGAGACTTATTCTTCGTTGATCTTCGAGTATTCTCAAATTCGTATCTGTACAGTCCACTATTGGTTTTCTGTTCTGTAAAGTGTTGTTTGTACGTGAGCACTTAGAAGTTCATAAAAACACAATTAGGTTTATTTGGCATTAGAAAATACCCTACCTAGTAGTGTAGATGCATAATCGTTGGTTTTCGATTTCTGGTTGGTTGTATCGATGCATGTTTTACTTGTTGGATTTTATTGCATCGTGGTTTCTCCGGTTGTTCGTGCATCGTATATCATGCACCATACTTGCACGTTGCATACTAACGACTATTGGCTTACATTTGGTTAAGCCGTCGTTAGTCATATTGTTGCTCGATTCACTCAACCACATGTTGTCATGGTAGTGGTTAGAGTGCGAGTGTTTGTCCTGTCATGCCAGACAGTGACACCCTCACTGTTGTATTTAGAGGGATGAGTTGTTGGTGGCTCACCCTCACCGTTGTTTGTTTTTGAGGGATATTTTTGTAGCTGTGATAGCTCCCCCTAGGTATAGGGGTCTGGAGTGTAGACTCCCCAGCATCCTGTCCACTCAACCACGCCTTATGTGGTATTATTATTGTTTTGGTTATTGTTGTTGTTGGAGTGGTACAGTTGTCACAGCCCTACCCACTCGGTCACACAGATGGGATGTGTTGACGGCTTGACTGGCGTCAGGGGTGACACATGTCATTGCATCATGTGCATACGTATTTCTTTTATGCATTTGTTTGTGTTTGATGCACTTATATGAGCTATGATTGTTGCATTGTATGACATGCATGTCTATTTTGATATTATTGTTGTTGAGTTGTTCTATACCTGCTTAGTCGTTATTCGGATTTTATACCATGTCGTATTATATTGGTTATGCATGATTAAGTAAATCTGATATTTCTTATGGACTGTACCTTTTGATTCTCTACTTCGTTATCTTATTTATGTCATGCTTATTTGTCTACTCATATACCCGCAGAGTCCGCCCGGACTCACCACCCCTGCTTTCCTTTTTGTTGTTTCAGATAGCAGGTAGTGGTATTGCTTGGAGCCAGGAGATGATCCAGTTGTCAGTCCCTCAGTCCTTCAGTTTCACCGGGTGATTTTGATTTGGAGTTGTTTCAGAGTTGAGTTACTTTTCCGTATTGGGTATAGTTGTTTTGTTTTCAGTACTTGGTAAAGTCGCCTCTTATTTGTTATCAGTTTTGCTTGTCGATATCAGAGACGTTTGAGATCTCTTTGGATTTAGTTTCTTTTATAATTAAGGTGGCTGAGCCACCCGTTATCTTTTGGTTGATATAAAACTGCATGATTATGATTTCTATATATATTGTTGTGATGCCAACCGCTTGTGGCTGAGCTATGGTGGTGAGATTTGATGTATAAATTGTCCCATATTGTCCCGCCGTACAGGGGAGATGCTGCCCGATTTTCGAGGAAGCATGTGCCTCTGGGGGCGTGACAGTCTTACAGTACACAAATTACAATCAAAAGATAGATAAAAATAATTGCAGAATATAAATTCAAACCAAAAAGAAAGAGTCAAAGACTCGGCCGATCTGGATCTCCGAAGTGCTGCACACTTCCTCCCGGAGCCTCCTTGGTCGCAAAGCTTCGCCGTTAGCGCTTTGTCGTCACTTGAAAGACTCAGAATGATCTTGGAAGTTGTGTTCTGAGTTGAGGGGTCGAGACCCCTTTTATAGGCTTCATTGGGGCGCCTATGTTGAAGGGGGCGCCTCATACAGCTTGGTCAAGGCTTATCTCCGCGCTGAACTCACAGCAGTCGATAAGGCATTTGACTAGGTCGCGCTAGACATACAGGGCGCCTCATTGAATACAGGCGCCTCCTTCAATGAGGCGCCTGGTTCCATTAGGGTGCCCTGGTTGATGGGGGCATCCTGGAGCCTATTTTCCAGCCACTTTGTGTGTTTGTTTGCCTGCTTTATCTTCACTTTTAGGTACCTGCAAGATACATAAATACAAGGCAAACACATATACAATCTTAGACTTAACGAAATGGTTCCGACTTCGGATTTCCGTGAAACCCTAGGTCGAACCGACGCCTAAGTTCCCACCCCCGTGAACGCGCCTTCAACCTACTCCTCTCAGGAGACGGTTGCCACCCAGTCCATTCGGGTGGACTTTTGCTTAGCCTTCGATACTCTCGAATCTTAAGACATCCGACCCTCAACCCGTCTCTAGTCCTTAGTCATCGCTCAGCTAAGTCGCTCAATCCCTCGGACCAAGACTTCGTGCCCAAACCCTAGGTCCAGGACTTCGATGCCCAACCCTCGGTCAGGACTTAATTAGTGCCCAATTCCTCTAACCATGTCTTCGTGCCCAACCCTCGGTCAGGTCCTAGGTGCCCAGCCCTCGGCTAGGACTTAGTGTCCAATTCCACGAACTAGGACTTAGTGCCCAGCTTCACTCACCAGTTCTTAGAACTAGGACTTAGTGCATAGGTTAACTAGAACTTTTTTTCACTTTGTTACTCCTCTCTTGACTCACCCTTCTCTTGTTCAATGTATCACTGACTTAAGCATATTGTCAAATATTGAAACACTTAGAGGAGGACATTACTGATGCATCTTGCATCAACAGAATCTTGATAAATCAAGTGATGGATGGGACTTATAAGACCAAGTAGGAACTCAGAAGCTTTATTCAGATTTGTTGATTTAGTATATAGAATACTGTGGTTGTCTTTGATTACAAGTGCCTGATTTTTTTTTGGTCATGGGTTGATCTCACAAAAATTTCTCTTTTAAAGTTATTTTCAGTTGTATTATTATATTTATATTTATATAAATATTTATATATATATATATATATTATCTTTATTTTATATTTATTCTTATATTATATTATATATTTATTTTTATTATATTTATGATATTATATATTTATTTTTATTATATTTATAATTATATTATATTAACTTTATTTTATTACTATTATATTTATTATATTATCTTTATTTTATTTTTATTCTTATATTATATTATATATTTATTTTTATTATATTACCATATTTTTATATTATATTACCATAACTATACCATAGTACTTGTCCATTTTATATCAATTTTCATTGTAAATACTTTTTTTTATCGGCGTGGGTCTTGCATAGTGAAGTGGTTTTTTTCTTCTGTTAAACTCATGTTTAGTTAGTTCTATAATATGTGGGATCGATGTGATTGATAGAGGAGGGGTGTAAATATCAATAATAATTTTTCTGATAAAATAGATTGAATGCAGCGGAAGTAAACTAGTCAAACACGGTAAATACCTTATTTTTTACTTGGTTCGGTGTCTGTGATAGCTCCTGCTCCAAGACCCATGATCCTTGTCTGTTTTCGTTGGGCAATACAATAATACATTAATGAAGTGCAAGAGTTATGATTAAGTACAGAAAAATAGAAATTATACCAACGACACTAAAAGAAAGAATTTTGTTGCAGAAGCAGCATGCCGTCGATCTTGATCTTCTTGAGCGCAGAGAACTCGAGCATGGAAGCTTTATCATTGAGATTTCGAGAGCTTGAGTTGATGTTTGAAGCAAAGGGGGTGAAACCCCTTTTATACTTGATCTCAGGCGCCTGAGTGGCTATAGGGGCACCCTACACGTCACTGATTTAGCTGCGTCCTTATCTGCAGACTCGACCAACCTTTATCCTGTTCTTGGGTGTCTGGGAGCATTGAGACGACTGGGAGTAGTGAGGCGCTTGGAAGCTAACGTGGCACGCTCAACCAGTGACCGCCAACTCAGTTTCACCACTTGCTGAGAAAACCCATCTGGGGCGCCCAAGTCCTCTCAAGCGCCTGGGTTCTTGAGCGTCTGATCCCTCTCAGGCGCCCCTAATCACAGCAGCTGGTTCCTTTAGCTTGCAACCAAGGATAATCCAAAAACACAATATAATAAAGTAAATGTATGCATGAATGACAGCTAGAGCTGTTCGATTCTAACTTTGGATTTCAAATGAAATTCTAGGTCAAACCGACGCCTACTATTTCCTCTTCCAGGGAACGCGTTCTCACCTACTCCACTTTGGAGAAGTTACCTTTTGTCAATCGGCACCTCCGGTTGGACTTTTGCTTGGCCTTCGAGACTCTCGGATCTCGAGACGTCTGTACCTCGACTCGTCTCTACTTTTGTCCATAGTCCTCGCTCGCCTAAGTCTCCTGTCCGATCTTCCAGATATGGTCTTCGGTGCTCAGTCCTCGACCAAGACTTTATGTTCAATTCCTCGACCAGGACTTCATGCTCAATCCTGCAAGTCAAGACTTTGTGCCTAGGTAAACTAGGACTTTCTTGCACACTAAGTAAATTCATTAGATCACCATATAAACTTAACAATGAACCCTTTGTCATTATCAAAACCAGGTTCGATCTAGTGCTTCCAACACCAACAATCTCTCCCTTTTTGATTTATGACAACCTAGTTTAAAAGTTAAGTTAAAATAATATATAAACAAGAGATAAAACACAGTTAAGTAATAGAATGAAGCAATTTTCTTTAAGATATGACAAATTTTGAAAAAGCTTTTAATTCTTCCCCTTAATTAGTAATCTCCCCCTTAGATCATTTGCAATTTTTGAGAAAAACCTTAAAATATTGCATAAAGCTCCTCTTTGATTTGAAATTCTCCTTCTGAAGCTTTTGAAAAAAAGACATGCAATTTTCCACTTTGAAAGATTTTTTAATTTTTGAAAAAAAATTCTAAGTATGAAAATGTTCATTACTTTGAAAAATAAATCTAAGTATAATTTTGAAAAAGTGTTTTGAAAAAACTTCTGAGTATCATAAAAGAAACTCTACATTAAAGTAAAAATAGAGTTTTCCTTTTAAAAATATTCTTTTAAAAATAAAGTTTCTTTGAAAAAAAAAATTTGATAAAATTTAGAAAAGTTTGAGTTTTAACTTTAGATTTTCTACTCTCCCCTTTTGCCATGTATCAAAAAAAGTTGTAGTAGATATTCTTTTTGAAAAACTTTGATTAAGGAGAATATTGGGTATCAGAGCCTTTGAATTTGGCAAAACCATAAGTGAATTTTGAAAAAGTTAAAATGTCAGGTGTTAATTTTTAAGAAAGCAAATGATAGTGAACACTTAACAAATTATGAAATAATTGAGCAAGAATTAATGCTAACGAATAGTTTGCTATGTTGTGTCCGAAAACATCAAAGGAGATAGAGGAAATGAAGGTGGTTCCTTATGCATCGGTAGTAGGAAGCCTCATGTATGCTATGTTATGTATGAGACCAGTTATCTGCTTTGCCGTGGGCATGGTCAGCAGATATCATAGTAACCCTGGAGGGATACTGGACTGCGGTAAAACATATATTGAAATACTTGAGACGGAGTAGGGATTATATGCTGGTTTACCAAGCAGATCAATTAGTCCCTATGGCTTATACGGATTCAGATTTCTAGTCAGACAGGGACAAGAGTAAGTCTACCTCAGGTTTTGTGTTTACTTTAGGAGGTGGAGCCATTGTTTGGAGGAGTGTCAAGCAGAAATGCGTGGCGGACTCCACCATGGAAGCTGAGTATGTGGCAGCCTCAGAGGCAACCAAGGAAGCTGTATGGCTTAGGAACTTCATCATGGATTTGGATGTGATTCTTGGTTTGCCCAGATCTATCACAATCTTTTGCGATAACAGTGGTGCAGTTGCAAACTCGAAGGAACCATGAGCCCATAAGGCGAGTAAACACATAGAGCGCAAGTACCACTTGATACGAGAAATCGTAAAGCGAGGAGAAGTAGTTGTCGCCAAGATTGCATCGGAGGACAACCTGGCGGATCCTTTCACTAAAGCTCTTTCGGCAAGAGCTTTTGATCGACATGTGGAGGAAATGGGAGTCAGATGTATGGCAGTGAGAGAACAGTAGAGTCTTTGAGTATAGGTGGGAAATTGTTAGATGTGTATACTAAAAGACTTGCTTCTTTTATATAAGATCATCTATATTTTTGAAAAGAGAATTACAATGTCACTAGATGCTTGTTTATATTAGTACATGCATAAAAGTTCTTTACTTTACATTGTAGATAACATGATGTGTGGTGTCACACGGAAGATCATGTTATCAGTCCCTTGCCTAATATAAGTAGAGGCTCACAGCCGAGACGGAATTGGACAAACCATTGGGATGGTTGTAATGTAATTAGGTGTGGTTGGTCTTGACCATAGAATTACACTAGTGTGCTTTGTGTACATTGAGTAGGACCAAAACCAGAGATCATCCAATTTGTATTGACTTGATAATTGGATTGGATCTCGGATTTATTATGGAGTACAATCGCTTAATCCCGATATAATAACGGGCACATATAGTTAATTATTATTTCTCTGATTTATCAATGGGCGAGATTTATTCTGTTAAATCGATAGGCCCGATAAGTTGAGAAATAATATTAATTATATGGTGTGCCGTTGATTATTGACGAAATTCGTGTGTTAGCATTTGAAAATTTTGGAGGGCTTAGAGGTAAGAAGGGCTGATTTAAGGGTGTCAAGCAAATAACTAATATGCAGGGGGTATTTGTAAAAGACCAACCCTTTAATTTATCCCCTTTGCCCTAAGGCAGATTCCGATTTTCCCCCTTTCCGCTTCTTCCTTTTCTTCTCCTCACGCGCCGTAACCACGCCAACTCCTTTCTTCCTCTCCTTCTCTCGACCAGCGCCGCCAAGCAACGATTCTTCTTCTTCCTCGCGCGCCATGGATCGCAGCCAAGCGCCGATCTCTTCTCCTCCTCTTCATTCACTTGCAGCCTCCCCCCGATGCCCCGCTGTGAGTACGAGACCTAGATCGCAGGGTTAGATAGTGGATGATGCATGGGATAGTGACACGCATCATTATTGCACGTAGCATAGGGGACGACCTTTGACTCCCTGGAGGTTGAGATGGCCGTTGTACTTGCTACTCGTGTAGAGGCATATGTAGGCGACCCTTGACTCCCCTAGTGGTTGAGATGGGCCGTCAGACTTGCCACATGACCTGTCATGCAGCCCCGTTGGCGGACTCGGGCACTGCAGCAGGTCCCCTACCTATCCGATGATAGCAGGGACGTTTAGAGCGTTACTTCACCCGATGGTGGGGTACGTTTATGGTCTCCGACCCTACCCATTCGGTCTCGCGTGTACCGCCTCATAGACCGTCTGTTCGTGCAGGGAAGACCAGGTCAGAGCCCTACCCACTCGGTTCGCGTGCACTGCGACCTACACCGACTGGCGTCAGGGGTGGCCCATGTTGCATCATGAGCATGCTCTGCATCTCTGCACTTGGTTGTGTTTGTTGCACTTGATTGCTGCACTTGGTTGACATGCATACTACCGGGTTTAGATCGACGCAGGTAGGTATGTAGTTTCCTTTACTGCTTATAGTTCAGTTCTGCATTTCTTTTTACTGCAGTTATCTTCAGTATTGTGATAGATAGATGGACGGTGACTTACTGCTAGTATTTCTTCCTGTGCATATTAGATTGTATTCGCTGAGTCTTAGGACTCACCCCCGTTGGCTCTTTTTTTTTCTCTTTTCAGGATGATCGTCTGGATTGCCCAGCAGCCTGTCCTAGTTCATGTGTCTCCGAGACGATTTCTGCGGTTGTTCGGTGTTGGTTGTGGTACATGTTGGCACCCTCTTCTTTCATTCATTTTGTTTCTTTTCACTTCTGCTGTCATATGTTGTGCTCCGTTGTGTCGTCCATTTTACGGCAGTATAGTTGTACTTTTGTGTGCCATGGAGTGCACGATTCTGTTTTGGTTTTGTCGTAAGTCGTACCGGTACGCAGCTTTGTCGTAGTTTTCGGTTTCGCTTTATACAGTCGCTTGTTCCAGCCCTATAGGCTGCGGTACAAGCAGGCTGAGGTAGTCGTGATGGTTAGGTTTTTGGATTGTCCGCCGGGACGAGGGAGTAGCTATCCGGTCGGTATCGGACGAGCGACTCCTCGGGGCGTGACAATTTTTGGTATCAGAGTGAGGTTCTCGAGATACCTTGTGGTCTTGTGGGTGCTTTTCCGGATTTTGTGTCGGGGTCGTTTTCTCGATAGACATGATTGGGACATGGCAGCGATGGGACATCTCCAGGCGACACGAGGTATATGTCACGACTCATTTACCTCTTCTGGTATTCACTGTCTAGTGTAGGGTTGGACATTTTATTATTTTGGTGGGATTGTATATCGACTTATATTCTTGACCGGTAGGTACTCGTAGATATGTTTTGGCTGGAAGACATGTAGTCGATCCGTTTTATTTGCGACCATGTTGGGAGTCGATTATAGGTGACTGGTTGACATGTTGCCGACTCGTCTAGGATGCAAAGAATGTTGATTCTCGAGTAGCACCGATATATGGTCGGAAGACGAGGGTCGAACCTGTCAATAACCTATCGGAGGTTAAGGAAATCAAGTTATAGAATTCCTGTCCCATACCAGTTGTATACTAGTATCAGTTGTTATCGACTGTGCGAGACATTGAGACTGCATATCAATATAGTGATGATTTCTCCTATATCGGGGAGTTTTAGACTTCTGGTTTGCTTGTGCTGAGTTAAGTGACCTAGAGGGTACGAGTGAGTACACAACCTGCATTGATGCAGGAAGTGTAGTACTAGCTATATACTATAACTGATAGTAAAAGATCGATATAGCTGGAATATGAGTATGACTTTCATAGATATATATCTTGGTGGTATTTTGGTGTATATCATAGTAGATATATATCTCTTGAGTATCACTTATTCTTTTGTATACTCTACCTTGGGTAGGTTGGATGGATATTTTCCGAGAGGGATTGGATAGCGATTCCCACAATGTTAGGGTGGGTATCCATTGACTTGGAGGTAGCTCGATTGACACCTAGTCAAGCTTTTCCAAATCACCATTATGGTCAAGGTTGACTAAGGAGATGATCGGATGACACGTTGTGAATTCGATTGTATAGTGGAGAATATTGATTCTTCAATGGTACCGATTGATGTGTTGGGAAGCTAGGGTTACATCGGACGACAACCTATTGGAGCTTGCGTATCGTAGTTTGCTCGACCGACATAGGATCGATCCACTTTAGCTCATGGAACTATGGGCGGTTAGGGTTGTTTATTTCTGTTCAGATATCTTAGATGACATGTTATGACGATCATGACCTGCACACATTGTCATACGCGAGTAGTGGCTATCGGAGGGTGCTCACAGATGCCCTTTCGAGACTCTGCACAGTCACCCCTGAGGAGTGAGTCCGATGCATTGTAGCAGTCAGGGATCCCTCCGGGTGTGTGCAGTTGTTCTGTCGTGTCTCCGGCCGGACACTCATGGGTAGTGATGGTGGTGCGTGGTAGCAGCAGAGATGGTATTGGTTGTTTATCATGTCAATTGTTAGAGGATAGCGATATCCTATTCCCGTGAGGCTTTTTGAGCTCAGATTCATTATACTTGGTTAGATAACCTAAATAGTACAGTCAAATGTGACTTGTACCGATCCGGAGGAGTGTAGAGCTAGTTGCTTGACACTTACGGGATTATTGCTCGTACTTGGTTTGGATAGCCAAGAAGGTACCTTTGGACTTCTGGTTTCTGCAGCGATGCAAATCACTTACGAGACTGAGTTACCTTTATGTGAAGACACTAAGGACGGTACTCAGGAAACAAATAATTACTTTTCGATTACGTTGGGATACTCCTAAGAGAGTGTGTGTCTCTATCGCCTTTTTGGAGCGGAGTTGGAGTATATCAGGTTACGAGACGACGGTTAGTCGGTTGAGTTGACGCTGTTCTAGCCTTTGAGGTATCATGACTCATAGACAGGTCGTACGTGTTAAATATTCTCGATGATACATCGAGAATTAGGAATGGATACGGTGCGGTGAAGTTGGTGTTAGCTGCGTAACACCTAAGAAATTCGATCGTAATCGGTGGAGGTTATCGAGGACGGGCCTCGAGGGGTAGACCGTTGGTTGCCAAGCAAGGGTGGTTACGATCTGACCCCTAAAACAGTCCATGTGGTGGTTCATTGGTATCAGAGACGACTAGGTTACAGTATCTACTCGTTTCAGAGCTAGAGGTTCTAGCACGTGGAAGTTGGGGTTTTCCTATTGTCACTGGGCCGTACTGATGTCAGGGGTAGCCTTTGCTCTCGAACGTTTCCGTAGTTCGAGAATATCCGGACGCCAGTCCGAAGGAGTGTTCTAGCGTTTTCTATGGTTTGAAAATTTTCTGACCTATTTATGGAGGAGCTTCACTGATTATCTCACCTATAAGGCAAGTGAGGCTCACCGTTCTTGGTTTGTGTGTTTTACAGGTAATACCGAAGATACAGAGACCGGAGGCATTTCCGTTGGTGGACCGATATTAGGAAGGATATCGCGAATGTTGTGCTTAGAGGTTTGGTAGGTTAGTTGGTAGTTAGATATTTGGTAGGTTAGTAGATGAAGGTTGAACCTTAGAGACTGATGGGTTATATTAGACGTTTCCAATTTATGATTGGAAATGGGAATAAGTATTAAGGATCATGACATGGACTTACTTAGGACTCGGAGAGGGCTTGATGTGAATTGGGTGATCGTTAAGCGATTAATTCAATCTGTACAGTTTCTTGTGTATTCGGACGATCAGATTATAGATGTGGCACAAGTGATCCTAGGGTTGAGCACCCTTGATAGGGATGATGTTGATTAGTTGTTCGGTTGTTACTGATGGTTAGACGATGATCCCTCGATCAGTTATGCCCTTGGTATGTTGTATGGGCATATCGATGATCTGGCCACCACGTGGATTGCTCGAGTCTGGTGCCTTAGGAGGTTGGGATGAGCCGTTACTATTCGTAGACAACATCCGGATGTATTCTTGACTGGGTATATGAGCACATGTTGTTACCTTTGGATGATTGGACACTTTTGTCGATCAGATTAGGTGTGCTCTGGTTAGAGATTATTACCCTCGGTGTGTTCGAGGCAGGGTGGCCTTAGGGCATCGGACGTAGGGGTCCTCGTGGTGTATGCGGAACAGTTTATTCCGTAATAGGTGGTGCAGTCTTGAGATTACTTCCGGTTCCGGAGAATTTTCTTCGGTGGCGCATTGACCTAGTTTTACGATATCCTCAGGATGTACCCGAGTGTACAGGGATTTGAAACGTTTCTGTTAGCGGAACGACATGGAAAAGGACATTGAGAGTCGTCGTATTTAGACGATTGATACATCGATTGACGCAGTGGTAGCGCGGTGGGCTCATAACCCGCAGGGAGCGTTAGAGACTAGCGGTCTTACTCTCGAAGGATTCCCGACGAGAGAAAACCTAGTACGTTGGTTTATGGAGGCAACACGAGTCGATTTGGGTGATCATTGAACGATTAACCAAATCTATGCACTTTCCTTCGATCCATAGGATGGACTCGATGGATCACTTAGTAGAGATATACGATAGGAAGATTACTAGATTTTAGGGATTACTCTGGAATCTGGTAGGAGTCTCCTACGAGCTACAAGTGCATAGCTGCGATTCGGTTTAGTAGGTCGTCTGTTGACTGATGACAGTCCGAGCATACCGTTTAGGTTCTGGAGGACTTACTGCGCTCATGTGTCATGGACTTTTGGGGCAGTTGGGAGGACCATTTGCATTTGGGCGGAGTTTGCCTACAACAACAGCTTCCATTCGGCGATACAGACGGTACCGTTTGAGGCGTTGTATGGTAGGGCATGCAGGACACCACCCTCTGGGGTGAGGTCGGTGAGACTCAGCTGTTAGGACCCCAGAGAGTTCAACACGAGGCAGAGTTAGTATGGACTGTCAGACGGAGATTAGTAGCAGCGCGGGATCGCCAGAAAAGCTATGCGGAACGGAGGCGTAGACCTATAGGGTTTGCTGCGGGTGATCTTATTTTCCTTCGAGTTTTACTTACGAAAGGGGTGAAACATTTTTGTCTCAGAGGTAAGCTAGCTCTACGGTATATTGGTCTGTTTCAGATTCTGAAAGAATTGGAGCTGTAGCCTATCGCTTAGCATTTCTACCGTCTTTGACTGGCGTCCACGACGTGTAGCATGTATCCATGCTGAGAGGTTATGTGTCAGACTGCACACACTTATTATCCGAGGTGCCGGCTTCCGTTCTAGTCTGACGCTACTTATGAGGAGGCATCTGTACGGATTTTGGGTTTCGGGAGCACTAGATACGGAACAAGACGATCTGATTAGTCAGGGTCAGATGACGGTATTATTATGAGGCGGAGGCGACCTGGGAGCTCGAGGATATGATCAGAGCTCGTCATCCCTGGTTTATTTGAGATGTGTACGGTTTGTTTTGTACAGTATCCATATTGCCTGTCCCCGTTCACTATTTTGTGTTGTATGATCGTACCTAGCACATGTGACAACGAAATTTGGGGACCAAATTTTTTATTAGTGGGGGAGAATGTTAGCATTTGAAAATTTTGGAGGGCTTAGAGGTAAGAAGGGCTGATTTAAGGGTGTCAAGCAAATAACTAATATGCAGGGGTATTTGTAAAAGACCAACCCTTTAATTTATCCCCTTTGCCCTAAGGCAGATTCCGATTTTCCCCCTTTCCGCTTCTTCCTTTTCTTCTCCTCACGCGCCGTAACCACGCCAACTCCTTTCTTCCTCTCCTTCTCTCGACCAGCGCCGCCAAGCAACGATTCTTCTTCTTCCTCGTGCGCCATGGATCGCAGCCAACGCCGATCTCTTCTCCTCCTCTTTATTCACTCGTAGCCTCCGCCCGATGCCCCGCCGTGAGTACGAGACCTAGATCGCAGCCGCGCCACCCCTTTTCCTCTCTTCTTATCTCTGCGAACCCTAGCCGCGGTTGAAGGCTGAGACAGGTTGGGAATCGGCGCCGATCCGGGTAAGAATCTTGATTCTGCGATTTGGGATTTGATGATGTGGATGGCTGGGTCTCGATTCCTTTGGATCAAATTGTTCTTGTTGTTTCCGTTTGAGTTTTTTTTTGCCAGGATTTTGGATGACTTGAGAAGTTGATTGGCTGTGTGTTTGCAAACGTGCGAGGATAGATCAGTTCGTTAGTTTTGGATGACGATTGTTTCTGTGATGCTGTTGGATTGGAATAGTTTCTGAGCAGGGGCGTTTGGATCTCAAATTGCTTCTAATCATGTGGGTTCTTGTGATTTAGATTGGAGTATTGAAATTGCTATGGATTGGCCTGTTTGGATTTGCCGAGAGCTTTGGATCTGTTAGTTCTTGGTTGATTTGGATAATTCTTGGATGTTGTTGTTTTGGATCAGATTAGTTTTGTATTAGTTTCAGGTTATTTTGTTCTGAGATCTTGAGCTGCCATGGGTTCTGTGGTGAGGATTCGATTGGTTGTTTTGGAAAGTTCTGTGTTGGCTGGGAGATTGATGAAGAAGACTAGGTCTTTAGGGTTGAGATTTTTGTTCGGGAGTTTGGTAAGTGTTTGTGTGCTTGTGGTGTTGTGTCCCTGCCGAGAGCAACATGGGATTGGGGATTAGCTTTAAGTTGCTTAATTTTCTTATGAACCTTGAGACTTCGGCTAATCGAGTAGTTAATTATTTAATTTAATGTTAATTAAATGATTACGATGATTAGATCACCACTAATATGAATTAGTGGGTGATTAGTTACTTTGTGTATATAGCTGAGTAATATTTTTGATGCAGGGCATTGACATAGTTCACGCTTCGTGGATATTATTTTGGACGGGATTCTCGTCGCTCCGACTTCTTTGTATCGAGGTGGGTACCTCTTTTATGCATAGTTAGACATAGTTAGCAGTAGGGATATCTGATATCTGTATCTCTGTGCTCTTGCTTCGGTAGTTGTATCCGTTAGCTTTACTGCTTACTATATCTGTATGGATTGATGATGCACAGTTTACCTTATACCTTACGCTAGGATTTAGGTATTGGTGCATACCGGTTATATGGACTACTGCATATCATGTAGATGACAGCAGGGTTAGATAGTGGATGATGCATGGGATAGTGACACGCATCATTATTGCACGTAGCATAGGGGACGACCTTTGACTCCCTAGAGGTTGAGATGGCCGTCGTACTTGCTACTCGTGTAGAGGCATATGTTGGTGACCCTTGACTCCCCTAGTGGTTGAGATGGGCCGTCAGACCTGCCACATGACCTGTCGTGCAGCCCCGTTGGCGGACCCGGCACTGCAGCAGGTCCCCTACCTATCCGATGATAGCAGGGACGTTTAGAGCGTTACTTCACCCGATGGTGGGGTACGTTTATGGTCTCCGACCCTACCCATTCGGTCTCGCGTGTACCGCCTCATAGACCGTCTGTTCGTGCAGGGAAGACCAGGTCAGAGCCATACCCACTCGGTTCGCGTGCACTGCGACCAACACCGACTGGCGTCAGGGGTGGCCCATGTTGCATCATGAGCATGCTCTGCATCTCTGCACTTGGTTGTGTTTGTTGCACTTGATTGCTGCACTTGGTTGACATGCATACTACCGGGTTTGGATCGACGCAGGTAGGTATGTAGTTTCCTTTACTACTTATAGTTCAGTTCTGCATTTCTTTTTACTGCAGTTATCTTCAGTATTGTGATAGATAGATGGACGGTGACTTACTACTAGTATTTCTTCCTGTGCATATTAGATTGTATTCACTGAGTCTTAGGACTCACCCCCGTTGGCTCTTTTTTTTTCTCTTTTCAGGATGATCGTCTGGATTGCCCAGCAGCCTGTCCTAGTTCATGTGTCTCCGAGACGATTTCCGCGGTTGTTCGGTGTTGGTTGTGGTACATGTTGGCACCCTCTTCTTTCATTCATTTTGTTTCTTTTCACTTCCGCTGTCATATGTTGTGCTCCGTTGTGTCGTCCATTTTACGGCAGTATAGTTGTACTTTTGTGTGCCATGGAGTGCACGATTCTGTTTTGGTTTTGTCGTAAGTCGTACCGGTACGCAGCTTTGTCGTAGTTTTCGGTTTCGCTTTATACAGTCGCTTGTTCCAGCCCTATAGGCTGCGGTACAAGCAGGCTGAGGTAGTCGTGATGGTTAGGTTTTTGGATTGTCCGCCGGGACGAGGGAGTAGCTATCCGGTCGGTATCGGACGAGCGACTCCTCGGGGCGTGACAATTTTTGGTATCAGAGCGAGGTTCTCGAGATACCTTGTGGTCTTGTGGGTGCTTTTCCGGATTTTGTGTCGGGTTCGTTTTCTCGATAGACATGATTGGGACATGGCAGCGATGGGACATCTCCAGGCGACACGAGGTATATGTCACGACTCATTTACCTCTTCTGGTATTCACTGTCTAGTGTAGGGTTGGTGAGGAAGTTCAATTAAGATCCTTTAGTGGAATGGATCTTAATTAATGGATTGGTTTTAGATCCATTAGTGGGCCAAAATCTAACTCCTCCTCTTGGTCCTTACCTTAGCCCCATATATACCCCATGAAACCACCAAGAAACAAGATTAATTAAGCCTTATATTATCTCTCTCTCTCTCTCTCCTAGGGCAAAAGGGTGGCCGGTGGGCGTGGAAGGGAGAAGGTTCATCTTCTCATCTCCTTTCTCTTTTCTCTCTACTTCGGGAGTGGCACAAGGAAGGGAGGTAACTTCCTTACCTTCTTCTTGGCCGGACGCAAGCGTAGGGAGGAGGAAAAGAGCCCGGCGGCGGCGCACCTTGGCTAGGAGTGGTGGTGGCGACAACCTCCAAGGGAGGTTTTCCGGTGGTCGGCTGAGAGAGGAGATCTCCTCCTTGGCTACTCCTTGTGTCGGCAGCAACATCAGGAGGTAGGAGGAGGCTGTGGTGAAGAGAAGAAGGAAGCTCCTCTCTTGTTTTGGTCGGCGACAACAAAACCCTAGGGTTTTGTTTTGGCCGGCGCAAGGAGAAGAAGGAGTGAGGCTTTAGCTCTCGTTTGGTGATCTCGATTCTCGGTAGCTCGTCGGCCACACGACGTCCAGGAGGGGAGGGACATAAGGTAAAAGGCTACGAGGTAAAGGGAAAGTATAATTCTCTTCCTTAGCTCCTATTGTTCCTTTGGTGCCTTATTGTTTTGCTTCATCATTTCATGTGTATTAGTTAGTTATTTTGATTTTGAATCATGGTTAATAATTAACTAATTGGACTCCGATCATAAACACAAAAGCCGACGATCCACTCGTCGTCTCTTCCGCAGTCGTTCAGATAGGAGAATTACAAGGCACGATCTTTGTGATTGGCCAAGTTGTAATTCGTACCGAACCATACGATGACGAGATGGTCGTTGGGAGACGGGTTTCCATTCGGATTAAATTTTTAATCCATAGACATGGAGAGGTCTCTCAAGGACGATCAAGTATTTTCTAGGGAAACCTACCAAGCCATACTCATCAATGCTGACATCTAAATCTATAGGAGCATGCAAACTAGGGTTAAGTCCTAAGCTAAGACCATTTCAAAGAAATCCCTAGTTTTAAAGGGGGTAATTTTTGAATAACTAAGTCAGAAAATAAAATAAAAAGTTTAAAACAATATGTTTTTAAAACTGAATTTTTGAAGAGCAGTTAATAGTTTTTAAAAATGAAAAAAATGACAAGATCATTTCAAAAACACATAAATGACAAATAACCCTATTCTACTGAGCACATTCCTAGCTGCCTTCTTAGTGAACTAAATTCAGAATCAGGTAGTGGTTTAGTGAAAATATCAACTAGGTTAGATTTTGATTCTATATGTGTAAGTATAATTTTACCCCTAGCTACATGATCCCTAACAAAGTGGTGTTTTACTTCAGTATGTTTAGTTCTGGAATGGTAAATGGGATTTTTTATAAGATTAATTGAACTCATATTATTAATGTAGACTTTAGTGTTAGTGTAGGTCAATTGAAAGTCCTTAAGGGTATGCATCATCCATAGTAATTGAGCTACACGTTCTCCCAGGGCTATATATTCAGCATTAGTTGTGGATAATGCAACACAGTGTTGCTTTCTCCTGCACCAACTAACTAAGCTGTGACCTAACATCTGGTAACTTCAACTAGTACTTTTTTTATCTAGTTTACACCCTGTATAATCTGAGTTAGAGTAGCCTAGTAGGTCAAAATTAGAAATCCTAGGATACTAAATTTCTATATTTAGGGTGCCTTTAATGTACCTAAAGATTTTCTTGACAACACTTAAGTGAGATTCTTTAGCACAGGTTTGGTACCTAGTACAAATACCTACTGCAAATAAAATGTCAGGTCTGCTAGCAGTTGGTAAAGTAGATTACCTATAGCACTTTTAAAGTGGCGTGCCCAACTAGTGACTGTCAACTTAGCTTTGCCACCTATTGAGAAAACCCATCTGGGGCCTGTGTCCTCTCAAGCGCCTGGGATCTCGGGCGCCTGAGACCTCTCAGGAGCCCCTGATCGCAGCAGCTGGTTCCTTTAGCCTGCAACCAAGGTTAGTCCAAAAACACAATATAATAAAGTACATGTATGCATGAATGATAGCTAGAGCTATCTGGTTCTGACTTTGGATTTCAAATGAAATTTTAGGTCGAACCGACGCCTATTATTCCATCTTTCGAGGAACGCGTCCTCACCAACTTCACCGTGGAGAAGTTATCTTTTTCCAACTTGTACCTCTGGATAGACTTTTGCTCGGCCTTCGAGACTCCCGGATCTCGAGACGTCCGTATCTCGACCCGTCTCTACTTCTGTCTGTAGTCCTCGCTTGGCTAAGTCTCCTGCCCGATCTTCCAGATTAGGTCTTCGATGCCCAGTTCTTGACCAGGACTTCATGCCCAATTCCTCGACCAAGACTTCGTGCTTAACCCTGTAGGTCAGGACTTCATGCCTAGGTAAACTAGGACTTTCTTGCACACTTAGTAAATTCATTAGATCACCACATAAACTTAACTTTAAACCCTTTGCTATTATCAAAACAGGTTCGATCTGGTGCTTCTGACACTAACATAATAGATTTGTTAAATTGCATGCTTTGAATGACTGTACAGAAACTTACTAAAGCCATCCATTCTTATTATGAAAATGTCTTGATTAAACTAAGATGTTTTTTTTTGTAAACTTCAAACATCTAACCTGAAACTTTATGCAAATAGTTGGGGATTGGTCATTCTGTTGACTACAAGTAAATATATCCTTGCGTCAAGAACCAAAGAGAATTCTTAATTTCCTAAACTATCTCTTATATATGTCACCTTTGTGAAGGATTTATTACTTCTGATTTTTTTTTGATCATTTGAACATTTAAGTATTCCTTTGACTTGCCTAAAAAGGCAATGCAGTTTTCTGATGGTCTCTGAAAGAAAATTTCAAATATGTTAATTGATTTAATTTTGTTTGCTTGCAATAGGAGGGCCGTATAATTTTGCACGGCAGAAAAATTTATGGTTTTTTAACTCTTGAGTTGGTCAGAGACTTTTTCTGTGAGTATGATTTTCGGTTAATATGGAATTCAATGCTTGCATACTTGAAAATATTGGAGGAATTCCATCAGAGTGGAACCATGATTATACACTAAATTAAAATGGTTTTTTAAAATGTTAAAAACCAAAGTCAATTTTGTTTGGCTATTACATCTTAGTAATGATGACATGTGGTTGCTGCTTGCAGTTCCCAATATTTTCCAATAATATGGAATATATAATTGTTCAACGTATATGGGAGTTTTACTGGGCTGATGACTTACAAGTAGGAGGGATAAGGTGTTTACATGAAAATCAAAAACATAAATTTGAATCATTTGGTCTATTAACATGGCCGTTTCCAACTTGAACATAATTTCTTTACATTATCCATTTTCTCATCCTCGTCTCCTCCTAGTTGGTCCTTTTTTAGGTACTATATATAACTATGTTAATAAAGCTATGTAGAAATGATATTGGAAGTTATGATGTCCCAAAATGTAACCTGGTCTTGCACCTAGCATGCTCTCTAATGGATGTAGAGTTCCGAAGTAAGAAGAAAATTGATTCATCATTGTTTAGTTTTAAGGGTCTTCGAGTGTTAGGTTGAGAATATTAGACCTTGGATGGCTATAGAGGGGGGGGGTAAATGTAGCCAGACACACAAATTCTTTGATCTTAACAGATTTCTACACTCAGAGATTAGGCAGCGGAAACACATAGAATGCAGAAACAGAATCGAAGAACAGAAATCAAAACAAAGACAGCAAACCAAACGACACAGCGATGTACAAGGTAAGGGGATAACTTGCCCCTACTCCTTGATGTGCCCGTAAGGTGGGCGATCCCTTGA
The DNA here is from genome assembly GCA_024364735.1 of Boesenbergia rotunda. Taxonomy (NCBI): domain Eukaryota; kingdom Viridiplantae; phylum Streptophyta; class Magnoliopsida; order Zingiberales; family Zingiberaceae; genus Boesenbergia; species Boesenbergia rotunda. The sequence continues at coordinate 26,606 of JAGFNQ010000300.1, read as the reverse complement.
TCGTCGGCAGATCAAGCCCCGGTGAACCTGGATAAGATAGAGCTCCTTCTCGATGGAGAAACCTCTCCACAGATCTCACGGATGATGAAACTTGAGTATAGGAGATCACACAAGAAGGAATGCTCACTCAGATCTCACAAGGATGTAGTAGAACGCTTAAGCACAAAGCAACAGAGAGCTCGAACACAGCCCAGCCAAACTTCCCAAGTTTCTATCTCGTTCACCTCAGCTCCTCTGCTTTCAGCTTCGTCTCTTAAGCTCTTGCTCAACGTCGCCAGCTCCATTAGCACCACTGACTCACACCCTGCCCCACTGACCTCTCTGAGCACTCAGTCCACTGGACACTCCTCCAGCTGAGCCTCCGTCAGTTGCCAGCCGCGCCTTCGTCAGTTGCCAGTTGTGCCAGACGCCGTTGAGAGCTGAAAACACAATAGATCCAAACCTGCTCCATGGAAAGTCCTCCATTGACCCTCCTTGAGTATTTAAATCCTCTTGTATCACCTACACACTCCAACAGACGCTTAGCAATGCATATCAAAACATATCAGCAGTGTATCAGAGAATCGATAGAGAAAATAGACGCGATCAGAGGGTCTGACAGTGATTTCGAATTAAAGTGATCGGTCACCGGACCGATCAGAGAGCCTCCTGATCAGTCACCAGACCGATCAGGGTGGGTTCAGACCATCAGGCTCCATCCTAAACGGTCCCCAATGCTCAATTAGGAATCGCGATTTCTTTGGGACTCTCCGGGACCGATCACCAAACCGATCCCAGGTTGTGGATCGGTCACCAGACCGATCCACACCTTTGCAGAGTGATTCCTTAGCTTCGCAGTCCAACCCTCCTGATCGGTCACCAGACCGATCAGGGCATGCTCAGACCGATCAGGCTCCGTCCTGATCGGTTATAGTGAGGAACTCGCGACACTTGATCGTTCACCAGAACAGTCTGAACAGTGTTCTAGATCGGTCACCAGACCGATCAGGAGCAAATCAGTAAGGTTCCCAAAAACCTACTGGATGCTCCCTGATCAGTCACCGGACCGATCAGGAGAAGAGCAGCAGGGGAACTCAACTCACATGTGGGCTCCCTGATCGGTCACCAGACCGATCAGGAGCCGAGCAGTGAGTGAAACGCATACTCCCTGATCGGTCACCAGACCGATCAGTCATCGCTGGATCGGTCACCCAACCGATCCACGAAGGAGCACCGTGCCAACTTCCCTGATCGGTCACCAGACCGATCCAGGCAAGGTCAAATCCATTCTAAGTCACGAGAACAAGCCTCCAGCCCTTCTATGACTCGTTCTTAGTCCCACAGACCAAGACTCCGTGCCGAGTCTCACTCACTGGGACTTCAACCTAGCTTCCCAAGCTAGGACCTGACTTCACTCACCAGGATTTCATCACCTAGCCCTCCAAGCTAGGACTTTTTACCCAACCCTCCAAGTTAGGACTTTTCACCTAGCTCTCCAAGCTAGGACATTTTACCTAGCCCTCCAAGCTAGGACTTTTCACCTAGCCCTCCAAGCTAGGACTTTTCACCCAACCCTCCAAGTTAGGACTTTTCACCTAGCCCTCCAAGCTAGGACTTTTCACCCAACCCTCCAAGTTAGGACTTTTCACCTAGCCCTCCAAGCTAGGACTTTTCACCCAACCCTCCAAGTTAGGACTTTTCACCTAGCCCTCCAAGTTAGGACTTTTCACCTAACCCTCCAAGTTAGAACTTTTCACCTAGCCCTCCAAGCTAGGACTTTTCACCCAACCCTCCAAGTTAGGACTTTTCACCTAGCCCTCCAAGCTAGACTTTCACCCAACCCTCGAAGTTGGGACTTTTCACCTAGCCCTCCAAGTTAGGACTTTTCACCTAACCCTCCAAGTTAGGACTTTTCACCTAGCCCTCCAAGCTAGGACTTTTCACCCAACCCTCTAAGTTAGGACTTTTCATGCCCAGTCCGCGACTAGGACTTAATCCCCATGCGTTTAACCAGACTTAAATCAAAACTTAAATCGGTGTCAACACCAAAAGAACAATCAGGGTTAGACTGCATCAACAATCTCCCCCTTTTTGTTGTTTGACACCCCGATTTAAGTTTAGGCATTGATGATCAATTGAAGGCAGTTCAATTATCGTAAGGGAATCAAAATCCTCCCCCTACAATAACCCTAAACTTAATCAACCATTTTCTCCCCCTTGTCAAACATCGAAAAGGGTATGATTATTAAGTTTGAACATACCTCCCTCTCAAACATGGGTCTCTCCCCAAACCCAAAATAATCAAAGGACAATTTTTGAATTGCATATGAAGGGCATATACCATACATGTATCATGGCAACAACGTATATACATCATACACCAAAAAGTATGAATTTCACATGAAAACATATACAGAAATATATCATGGTCAAACATGTATATGTTTCATATGATAAGTAAGGAATGCATCTGTATCCGACACATAATCCTGAGTGGTCTCCGTGACTAATCAGGTTCGTTGATTACTTGATACAGAAATATTTCTTATTAGTCTGGGGAACGATCAGATTTCAGAAAAATTCCTGAAACTCTGATACATTCCTGATCAGACTGCATTAACAATTTGCATTCCACAACAGGGGTGTAGACTCTATTGATATTCGACGTTTCAGAAAAATTTCTGAAATACAACATTAAGAGAAAGAGTCATGACTCAACAAACCCTTTCTTATGAATTTGAACATCCCAACATAGGTTTGTATCAAATTAAGTTTCGTTCCAAGTATGATCATGTTTATTCCAAACAATTTTGATAATCCAAGTTACTCTTAGGTTCTGAATAACTAAGTCATAGACCTTAATTTAGTTTGATACAAAGAGGGCACTAAGTCAAGGAACTTAAGTAGTGAATGTTAAAGCTTATGTTCTTTGTTTGGTGATGCCTTATTAGTACAAATTATATGTTAACCCTTGTTCTTTAGCATGCATTCATACAATAAAATCATGGCATACTTAATCATGTTCACCAAACAAAATACCTTAAGCAAAACCTAAGCCTAAATCTTAAGCTCATGTTTTTATCTATCAACACCTTATGAGTGACTAGTTCAAATTATGTGTTAATCTTGTTCTTAAACAAACTTGGCATGTCATAGATTAACATTAATAACACATACATTAAAGTCATGTCATACTCAACTAGGTTCATCTCAAACATAAGAACATTTAAACCTAAGATATAACATAAGTTATCGCAAGTATTTTGGCTAACTTCTAGCTTTACAGTGAACTATGGAGTTCAATCCTAATCATGGCATATTGAAGCTAAAACTCATGGATTGGATTGAAAAGTCATACTTCCAAGTGTGTATTAAGGTCATGGTTCCAATCGATTTAAAATCAAGTTTGTATTAGGCTTCCAAAGCAAGTATGCATGCAATCATGTTGTATAATACATACAAGAAAATCATGGCATATGTTCACCAAACATAACCTCTTAAGCTTGAACCATAAAATTCAATAATAAAACTGATCATCTTAAGCAATCCATGGTATAAGCAAGTTATGTGTCAATCTAAACCGTTCATGTAATATATATAATTTTTTCAAAACTTGTAGATTTATTTTCAAGCATGGATATACTATTATTCGTTGCATGAAAATTTTCTTACTACTCAAGTGAAATTTCATAAAACACTACATTCAAGAGTATATCATTATAATTGTGTTTGGAGTACCAATTATCAACAACCAATGTTGATTGATACTCCCCCTCAAATAATGCTTATACAATTCTAAATATTGAGGTTTTAGGTACCCAAATTTTGGGACCTAAGGAATCTACAATGAATGACTTTGGCACCCATGCCTTAGTCAATTTCTTTTTGACTTTTTGAACCTTAGAATCATTTGATGATCTAAAATGGGTTCTTGATATTAAAGATATGACACTAGGTTCTTTAGGTTGGTAACCTAAACCAACCTTGTTGTACACCGCCCTTTGTGAGTTGAGTATCATATCTAATGTTTTAGAGCTTGTTGAAAACTTCTCAAGAATATTCTTGAGGTTTTCAACTTCGCTCTTCAAGTTTTTATTTTCATCCTTAAGGGATTTATCATGTAAATCATCAATGTTCTCAACCTTAAAGGATTTCAATTCTTTTACTTCCAACCTTAATGCTTTGACTTTGGCCTTAGATTTCTTAAATATTTTTGTCAAGCACGCTATTGTTCTATAACATTTATCTAACTCCGGAGAGATTACCACTTCATCATCCGAAGATGACGAAGGCGCGGTTGAGGAGCTTGCCGATTCGTTATCACTCCCTTCATTTGATCCTTTTAAGGCCACGAGAGCCACATGACAGTGGCTTTTCTCCTCCTTGTCCTTCTTCCTTTTGTTTCCTGCCACAAAAGCAATCCCTTTCTCCTTTGGGCTTATGTTAGAAATCTCATGTAGTTCCATCTCACAAAACAAATCTTCTAATTTTACAAAAGATAGATCCTTGGAAACCTTGTAGGCATCCACCATGGATGACCACAAAGTATTCCTAGGGAAGGCTTTGAGTACATACCTCACTAGGTCTCTATTTTCTACCTTTTCATTTATGGAGTGGAGACCATTGAGGATCTCTTTGAATCTTCCATGGAGTTCACTTACCTTTTCATTTTCTTCCATGGACAGATTTTGGAGCTGACTGTGAAGGAGGTCCTTCTTGGCTATTCGGGTGTCTTGAGTTCCTTCGTGGAGCTCAATGATTTTGTTCCAAAGATCTTTAGCACTTGTAAAAGGACCCACCTTGATCAACTCCTCCTTGGTCAACCCGCATTGCAAAGTGACCACCGCTTTGGCATTTGCTTCACTCTTTCTTATTTGCTCAGCCGACCAACATGAGAAATCAAGATCTTTTCCTTCAACATCTCTTGGAGGGATGAAACCTTCTTTGACCGAGAACCATATGCTCAAGTTTGTCTTTAAATAAAACTCCATCTTCGATTTCCAATATTGAAAATCTGTGCCGTCGAAGAGTGGAGGTCGGTTAGTGCTCATTCCTTCTCTTCCAGCCATCTTGTTGATAACTCTCGGATGTTAAGCCGCTTGTACAGAGCACCAAGCTCTGATACCACTTGTTGGACATTGGATGACTATAGGGGGGTGAATGTAGCCAGACACACAAATCCTTTGATCATAACAGATTTCTGCACTCAGAGATTAGGCAGCGGAAACACACAGAATGCAGAAACAGAATCGAAGAACAGAAATCAAAACAAAGGCATCAAACCAAACGACACAACGATGTACAAGGTTCGGGGATAACTTGCCCCTACTCCTTGGCGTGCTCGTAAGGTGGGCGATCCCTTGATCATCGGCAGATCAAGCCCCGGTGAACCCGGATAAGATAGAGCCTCCTTCTCGATGGAGAAACCTCTCTACAGATCTCACAGATGATGGAACATGAGTACAGGAGATCACACAAGAAGGAATGCTCACTCAGATCTCACAAGGATGTAGTAGAACGCTTAAGCACAAAGCAACAGAGAGCTCGAACACAGCCCAGCCAAACTTCCCAAGTTTCTATCTCGTTCACCTCGGCTCCTCTGCTTTCAGCTTCGTCTCTTAAGCTCCTGCTCAACGTCGCCAGCTCCATCAGCACCACTGACTCACACCCTGACCCACTGACCTCTCTGAGCACTCAGTCCACTGGACACTCCTCCAGCTGAGCCTCCGTCAGTTTCCAACCGCGCCTTCGTCAGTTGCCAGTTGCGCCAGACGCCGTTGAGACCTGAAAAAAAAAATAGATCCAAACCTGCTCCATAGAAAGTCCTCCATTGACCCTCCTTGAGTATTTGAATCCTTTTGTATCACCTGCACACTCCAACAGACACTTAGCAATGCATATCAAAACATAACAGCAGTGTATCAGAGAATCGGCAGAGAAAACAGATGCGATCAGAGCGTCTGACAGTGATTTCGAATTAAAGTGATCGGTCACCGAACCGATCAGAGAGCCTCCTGATCGGTCACCAGACCAATTAGGGTGGGTTCAGACCGATTAGGCTCCATCCTGATCGGTCCCCAACGCTCAATCAGGAATCAGGATTTCTTTGGGACTCTCCGGGACCGATCACCAGACAGATCCCAGGTTGTGGATCGGTCACCAGACCGATCCACCCTTTTGCAGAGTGATTCCTTAGCTTCACAGTCCAACCCTCCTGATCGGTCACCAGACCGATCAGGGCATGCTCAGACCGATCAGGCTCCGTCCTGATCGGTCATAGTGAGGTACTCGCGACACTTGATCGTTCACCAGAACAGTCTGAACAATGTTCCAGATCGGTCACCAGACCGATCAGGAGCAGATCAGTAAGGTTCCCAAAAACCTACTGGATGCTCCTTGATCGGTCACCGGACCGATCAGGAGCAGAGCAGCAGGGGAACTCAACTCACTTGTGGGCTCCCTGATCGGTCACTAGACCGATCAGTCATCGCTGGATCGGTCACTCGACCAATCCACGAAGGAGCACTGTGCCAACTTCCCTGATCGGTCACCAGACCGATCCAGGCAAGGTCAAATCCATTCTAAGTCACGAGAACAATCCTCCAGCCCTTCTCTGACTCGTTCTTAGTCCCCCGGACCAAGACTTCGTGCCCAGTCTCACTCACTGGGACTTCAACCTAGCTTCCCAAGCTAGGACCTGGCTTCACTCACCAGGATTTTATCACCTAGCCCTCCAAGTTAGGACTTTTCACCTAGCCCTCCAAACTAGGACTTTTCACCTAGCCCTCCAAGCTAGGACTTTTCACCTAACCCTCCATGTTGGGACTTTTCACCTAACCCTCCAAGCTAGGACTTTTCACCCAACCCTCCAAGTTAGGACTTTTCACCTAGCCCTCTAAGCTAGGACTTTTCACCTAACCCTCCAAGTTGGGACTTTTCACCTAACCCTCCAAGTTAGGACTTTCACCTAGCCCTCCAAGCTAGGACTTTTTATGCCCAGTCCGCGACTAGGACTTAATCCCCATGCGTTTAACTAGACTTAAATCAAAACTTAAATCGGTGCCAACATCAAAACAACAATTAGGGTTAGACTGCATCAACAGAGAACTCCACAAGCTAGGACCTGGCTTCACTCACCAGGATTTCATCACCTAGCCCTCCAAGTTAGGACTTTTCACCTAGCCCTCCAAGCTAGGACTTTTCACCTAACCCTCCAAGTTGGGACTTTTCACCTAACCCTCCAAGTTGGGACTTTTCACCTAGCCCTCCAAGCTAGGACTTTTCACCCAACCCTCCAAGTTAGAACTTTTCACCTAGCCCTCCAAGCTAGGACTTTTCACCTAACCCTCCAAGTTGGGACTTTTCACCTAACCCTCCAAGTTAGGACTTTTCACCTAGCCCTTCAAGCTAGGACTTTTTATGCCCAGTCCGCGACTAGGACTTAATTCCCATGCGTTTAACCAGACTTAAATCAAAACTTAAATCGGTGCCAACACCAAAACAACAATTAGGGTTAGACTGCATCAATAGAGAACTCCACAACTTGTGTATGTGGAGTTGATGTTGCAATTTTGGTGTATTTTTTGATCAAATTATAAAGCTAATGTTGTTTGCTGAGGTTTAAATCTTCCTTTATGATTTTCTTTTTCCTAAATTTTAGTGGCGATTGATCCTTAATGTTGGGAGTTTGCAAATGTGGGATTTTTAAGAGGATAAAGTCAACTGCTTCAAACTACAACAAGAGAAAAGATTCTTATATGCACTGACAAAACCAACAAGAGTAGCCATAGCTGCAGAATGCTCCAGTTACATCTTGCATTGAGCTGGGAAAATTTGGGTTCGAAGAAATATTCCTTCTAATATGAAAATCCATGGCTACTTTAAATCAAATAACATATTGTATTTTTTATGAATTTATAATTTAGATTGTCTTTCTTGACCCAATATAAAATTAAAGCAATTCACTACTGCATATGCATATATCATCATATGCCCTTTGCTCATTGCATATGCATATACTACCATATCGTCTTCATCCTTTTGTATGGCAGAAAATAAGGTTGATTACCTTATATTTTTGTCATGGAATTCCTTACGATGAAAAAAATTACTATAAATCAATCAACTGATAACTAAATTAAATTAGAATTAGCTAAAGCAGAACTTACCTTGTTTAGAGCACTACAATGTAGCTTTGAGTTGCCAACTCTGGTGCAAAGTGAATGAGCAACTAAATCATGTTGCTGACTGGATGATGTTTTCTTTGCTGTGTTTTTTTTCTTTTGTAAGAAGGTGCCTATGAGGATGTTAACCTTAGCTTATAGAACATTTTTGTTACATCAATAGTTTCATTTTCACCATTACTATTTTTATAACTGGAAAAAGATCGTTAAGAATTGTTCAATTTTCTCTTCTATTCCTTTCTCCCTTTGTGTTGTACTAATATATTGTTTTAAATATGACCAGGTCTTTCCCACACCAACAAACAGAGAAAATGTGAAATCATTGTTAGCTGAGCTTAGTGACATAAAGCACTGGATTTAAGCATATTCTACACGCCAATTTGGAAAAGCTTGTGGCAACTATCTCACCTCGTATCCAACCCATTCTGGACACTGCAACTATTTTGGTTAGGTTTTGTAATCTATATGTGTTTTGGTTATGAACCTAGTACTGAGTCTAATGTGTAGTTGTTTTTGTTGGTACAAGTTGCATCAGTGATATCCTCCTCCAAGTGTTTTAATGTTTGACAATACACTTAAGTCAGTGATACATAGAACAAGGGAGGGTGAGCAAAAGAGGAGTAACCAAAGTGGAAGAAAAGTCCTAGTTAACCTAGGCACTATGACCTGGTGAGTGAAGCTGGGCACTGAGACCTGCTCGGAAGGTAGGCACGAAGTCCTGGTCGAGAATTGGGCACTAAGTCCTGGAAAAAGGCTGGGCACCGAAGACCTGCTCGGAAGGTGGGCACTAAGTCCTGGTCGAGGACTGGGCAAGAAGACCTGGCCGAGGGTTGGGCATCGAAGACCTGGTTCGGGGAATTGGGCAAGAAGACCTGGCCGAGGGTTGGGCATCGAAGACCTGGTTCGGGGAATTGGGCAAGAAGACCTGGCCGAGGGTTGGGCACCGAAGTCCTGGATTTAGGGTTTGGGCACGAAGTCTTGGTCCGAGGGACTGAGTAACTTAGCTGAGCGATGACTAAGGATAGAAGTAGAGATGGGTCAGGGTTTGGGCGTCTCGAGGTCCAGAAGTATCGGAAGCTAAGCAAAAGTCCACCCGAAGGACTGGGTGGCAACCGTCTCCTGAGAGGAGTAGGTGAAAGGCGCGTTCTCGGGGGTGGGAACTTGCGTCGGTTCGACCTAGGGTTTCATGGAAATCCGAAGTCCAAACCAAGTCCTTAAGGCTAATATTGTATGTATATTTGCTTTGTGTTTGTGTATCTTGCAGGTACCAAGAACCGGAGACAAAGCAGGCAAGAGGCTGGAAAACAGCCAACCCGGGCGCCCCCATTGATGGGGGCGCCCAGATCAGAGTGTAAAACCCAGTTTTTGGGCTAAAACATTGAAGGCAGGCGCCCAGTATGATGGGGGCGCCCAAGCTAAAGAAGAAAAGTGGCAGTTTCGTGTGGTAAGCAGAATAGGCTTCAAGCAGGGCGCCCGGGAGGTCCGGGGCACCCAAGTTGAAAGTTGTATTTGCTGTTTCGAGTTCGAAACACAGATAAGCCTTCACACAGGCGCCCAGGAGGTCTGGGGCACCCTGGTTAGAGGTTTTATTAGTCGTGGCGTGGTCGGCGCAGGGATAAGGTTTGATCGAGTTTATAGGGGCGCCCCCAACGTATCGGGCGCCCGTATGAAGCCTATATAAGGGGCTTCGACCCCTCTGCTTCAGACACAACTGTTGAAAGTGATTCTGAGCATTCTGACCGATGACAACATGCTAAAGACGAGGGTCTACGACCGGGAGGCTCCAGGAGGAAGTGCGCGGCACTTCGGAGGTCCAGATCGGCCGAGCTTCAAACCTTGTTTTGTTCGGTTTGCGTTTAATATTCCGCACTTAATTTTCTATACTTGTTCTTGTAATTATCAATTGTAAGATGGGTTTTCTCCGCCTCCGGAAATTCCGGAAAGGAGACCAATAGTGGACTCACGCCGACCCAGGGGGGTCGAGAACCAAGTAAATAAATCCCGCGTGTCCTTTGTATTGCTTTATTCTTTCTGTTTATTTTCCGTTGCACTAACGCCTTGAGTAGATCGAAAGTTTTATGAAGTTTCCGCAAGAATTTTAACGAACGATATTCAACCCCCCTCTATCGACGGCACCGGTCCTACAGTTTTGTTACAAGTTTTGTATATGTTTGTTAGAAGTGATCTTGAGTTGATATGTTACAAATGGTTTATTGTAATAAATAATATGTTTTTTTTTCAATTTGGCTTATTGTTTTGTAATTACTATGTGTTGAGAAATAATAACGATTAAAATATGTTGTCGTTCCAATTGAAATACAACTGGTTTTTAAACTGTTGTAAAATACTATTGCCACACCCCCAGAGGCACATGCTTACTCAAAAATCGGGCAGCATCTCCCCTATACGACGGACAAGTTGGGACAAATAGTACATCATTCACAACACAAAAGATGGCTCAACCATCATAACAGGAAATAAAAACACAACCACATAGTTTATATAAACAAGAATGATATATAAGATTAAACATTCTAAACCGTTATTGTCTTTTAGCAGAAAGAAAGCAAATGAAAATCCGAATACCGACGAAACTCCAACATAAGTCCAAAGATGAACATACTTCTACTTCGATAACATCGGACCAATAAAACATCTAACAGTTTATGAAGTAAATGTGAAAATAATGAAAACACAGAAAAATAACCCAAATGTGGAAACAAACTCGACAATTTGGGACTGGCAACTGAATCCTCTCCTGGCTCCAAGTAATGTAACTACCTGCTACCTGAAATAAAAATAAGAAGCAGGGGTGGTGAGTCCGGATGGACTCGACGGGTATATGAATAGATAATAGCATGGCATCAAAGGGTATATGAAACAATAGAATACAACAGTGTACAATTTCTAGAAAATAGAGAAACTCAAAACATGTATAAAACATCGTAAAATATCTACGACATAGCATAGTATCAAACAAACATGTATGTCAACCAAATGCAGCAATCAAAACTCATAAAAATGCAATAACCACAAGAAATGCATAAATGCAATAGATGCATATAATGCAATGACATGTGTCACCCTTGACACCAGTCAAGCCGCCAACACATCACATCTATGTGGCCGAATGAGTAGGGTTATGACAACTGTACGTACTCCAATGAATATCACAAATATTTGTGGTTGAGTGGACAGGATGCTGGGGAGACAACTACTCCAAAACCCCGATATATAGGGGGAGCTATCAACAACTCTGATATCCCTCGAAAACAACAATGAAGGTGTCAACTATTTGCCTACAACTCCAACATCCACTGTAGATGAGTGGTCGAGTGTGGCGTAACAGGATGGTTTCTCCCACTCTAGCAACTACCACAACAAGTGGTTGAGTGACAAAGCAACTAAATGACTGACGATGACTTAATCACATGGAAGCCCAATAGTCGTCAGTATGCAACGGTGCAGGTATGGTGCATGACACCAATAAGCACAACCAATTGAATAACAACGAACAACCAAATAACAACGACGCAACAACAAAAACAACAAACCAGAAACCAACCAGAAATCAACGAATATGCAACTAAACTACTAGGTAGGATGTCTCTAATGCTAACCATCCTAGTGGTGTTTAATGAACAACTAAGTACTCACGTACAAGCAGTACTTTACAAAATAGGAAATCAACGAGAAACTGTACGGTTATAAATTTTCGATTTAAACTCGAAGGTCAAACAAGAAAGTATCAACAGGTGATATAAAATAAACAACAACAAGATCAAGGTCAAGCAGACCTATTTAAACTTAATAAGTCATGCATTTAAGATAAAAGAACTACAAGACTACAAAGGAGAAGTACCTGCCTTTTATTGTAGATGTTCGTAAACGAAGAGGACCTTCCACGATCAACCTAACAAATCCAAATCAAGGTCTTGTACCAAAGGAATAGTTTAGCTATTTAAAAAATTAAATAATTAGCTAAACTATAAGTAAATAAAAATTTAGGACAAATCTTGATTACCATTTCTATTTAATTAAATTTAATTCTATGATGAGTTCCGTCTTAACCTAATTATCACAATCAGGTTAAACACTCATCTTAACTCAAGAAACAACGCTCGATCTATGATTTAAACCAAATCCATAAGCCATCATCTAACTCCAAGGATTATAAGATCAAACCCACCAAATCTCATCATACGACAACTAGGTAAACTTATGGTAACCTTGCTAAAAATTAAAGTGTTTAAACTACACTTACAACCCACTCCTGAATACAAAGGTGCTTCACAACTACAACCCAATTAATCTCCACCAATGCCCTGGCTACAATTCAAAACAAACACCTCTTCAAAACGCTGTGATACTGACTACAAGAACAAAACAACCAATGCCCTCCAGGCAATCATAGCTTGTCAATTACAACCATCACTTGAAATTTGATCTAACAACCTACCCAACAAAACCCACAGTAGAACATAACAATCTAAAACAGAACCACAATCATACATCCACTGATCACATCCCAACATCTCAGATTGATACATAAACCTAATCCAATCTGAGACCAATATCGAAAGCTGTACAAGAACCAAAACATAACTCATTCCTAGGTCAAAATGCAATAGCAAATTCATTTATGACCAGTTCCGGAATCTAACCTTCCTTTATGGTTGATGGCTCATGAAAATGGCGCCTGCAACCGATCATGGGGAAAAGAAGAGATTGGTGGCTGCGGATCATGCTCGGCGCGGATAGTGAGGAGATGCAGCCGGTGGCATCGGGTGGAGCACTGATCGCTCTGGGAAAGAACGAGAAGAGAAGAAATCACGAAAGAGCTACGGTTTTCAACGGTGGCTGAGGGAGGAAGATCGTCGGTCCTGGGCTGGCTTCACTCGCGGAGAAGGGATGCCGACAACTAGTGGCTCGATGGAGAAGATGGCGTCGACGCTCAAGGAAAGAGTAAGATTCGCGAGCCTGACGGCGGTTGCTGCGTCACACAAATTGACGAAGGGGAAAAAGGTTTTCGGGAGAAAAAGGGAAACCTAAATAGAAGTTGGGGGTCTTTTTGCAAAAAGACCCTCCAAGTTTCCGTGTTCTAAATGTGATCCTTAACTTTGAGCTTTTAAGCTTTTAGCCCATTAAATTTTCAATATTTAACAACTATTGTAAATCGATGCATTGAGAATGATAGAGACACTTAAAGATAATGGAATATAATCGTTGTTTTTACAATTGAAAATACTTTAGTTTTTAAACCGTTGTAAACAACTGTTGTAAATCACTGCGTTGAGAAAGACAGGGCACTTAAAGACAACGGTTAAAAATCGTTATCTTTTTTATTGAAACACAACGGTGAAAAACCATTGTCATTTAACTCAAATGACAATGGTTCAAATTGATTTACAACGTGAAAAATAGTTGTGTTTGACCTAAAAAGACAACGTTTTTAAGACCGTTATATTTGACTGCAGAGGGTTTTCTTAATGGGCAGATTAACAACATTTTTTGAGAGCTTTTACAATGGTTTTTCACTATTGTTAAAGGTGTTTTTTGGTGTAGTGTTGACGCTAGAGGAGGGGGGGGGTTGAATAGCGTTATGAATTTTATGAGCTAATATTTTCAGAAATAACTTAAACATTTGAATAAGCAAAGCAGAAATAAAAGTAGCAACTTAGAACAAGTTCAATCAAGTGAAGAAAAAAATAGTGAACTCATGCAAAAGAATTGATTAAATATTGAGCATGCAAGACTTGTATAACATAGTATCAACTAAAGCAAAGATAGACACACATATCAATTATAAAATATGATTCTTATTTTATTATTTCTTCTTTCCAGAATAACTATGGAGGTGGAGAAACACTACAGAAAAAACCTAAAAATTAACCACACAATAACAACACCGGTATGGTAACAGTAAGAAAATAAAGATTATATGCTAGGTGTTGCCATTTAGGAATTGAAGCTTGAAGTTGCAACATGTTATAGTAGTAACACAGAAAGCACGAGACCACCAAGAGCACAAGCACAAAGGATTGAATGAATGAGTGATCTAAAAACTCTACCTCGAGACCCTTTATAAAACCTTCTTTTGTTGTTGACGTGGCAAGCTAGATAACCTAGGAGTCCCTTGTCGCCTGTAAGCCGCTGATGTGGCTGCTACATCTATCCAATAGATAACATCATCCACATTCAAGAGTCGACCTGAGGCCCTTCAGTCGCCTAGAGATGGGTTAAATCTAATCTTGACTTGACTCTTTTAAATCGCTGGATAACATCTTCTATTGGTTGGCCAGAAGCTGCTTTGGTTGCCCGTACGCTCCGGTCGCTTGTACACTCCTATTTCTTTGACCTAGCTATGGTCGGCTCGACCCTCTGACTTTGCTCATCGAGATTTATCACCAACTAGTCACTCGGACTCCTTCTGGTCACCTAAAATCGTTAAATTTTGCTTCTACAATTGTTATGTACAATAAGTATGATAGAAAATCTTAAGTTACTCACACTTACATGGCTTGATGTCCAGCTCCCAACTGACCCATTTAGTGTGTATTGCCAAGCTTCAACTCTCAACTGATTCCACTTGAACTTGTTTGTCAATTCTTCAACTCCTAGCCAACTCCACTTGGACTTGTTTACCATGCCTTCAGCTCTCAGCTAACTCCACTTAGGCTTGTTTGCCAAACCTTTAGCTCCCAATTGATTCCACTTGGACTTGGTGTAATAAAAAATTCTAAGAATTTATGAAAAATTTAAAATTTTATTGGGATATTTATTTTATGCAATCTTATATCTTGGAAGAGTAAACTCCAAGTAACTAAGTAGTCAAGGTAAGTCAAGTAGTCTAAGTATCATGCAAGCCCAATAAGTCAAGTATACCAGACACTAGGTTTAACATAACTTGTATGTTCTTTTTGGACTAATATTGTGTTGAAGGAAATAGATCAAGGTGACCTAGAGATGAGACTAGGGCATTCAGAGGGAGCCAGCCATCCAAACTAGATTGACGAGGATTCGAGGAGCATAGAATTGCTCTAGGCGCATAAAAACTTTAAAGCACTTGGAAAGCTTCTAGGCTTCCAAAAGTGATTTGAATGACCTAAGTCTAGATTGGGAAGATCTGAATGAGGATCCGAGTTAATCGGGCTTCCAAGCACTCAAAGTTATTCTAGGAACTAGAAAGCTGTCAAGTAAGCTAGATCCAATTTGTTCATAGATGAAGCTGGAGTCGAGTCAGTAAGGGTTCATGTGTCTGAAAGGCTTCCAAGCACTCAGATGGGTGCCATGTTAGTATTCACCAAATTCTATAAAAGAAGGGTTACAACTTAAGATTCAACAACATAACTCATATTCTATACATCGTGCTCTCAAATTTTGTGTTGTTTAAGAGATCTAGGAGGTTCTAGGATGAGTGCTCTAGATTTAGGATCTTCAGAGATGACCGAAGCTTCAATAACTTGTTTGATTTGTTATTCTTGCTTACTTGTTTTTGTATTGTTAAATTGTGTTTGAGAATAGGTTTCTCAACTTCTAAAAAATGTCCGAAAAGGAAAAAATTTAGTGACTCTCAACCGAGGATGTGGACGTAGAAAACCTAGGGGTTGTGAACCACGTAAATCTAGTATGAATTTGCCTTGTTTGTTTTATTTTTATATATTCTATTGCGTAGTAATCTGTGCACAAGAACAATTTGACAACGGCAATTTACCAAAGGGCGTACGCAACAATCGGTAATTACCAACGGGCGCACCATGGTTTTATTTTCACCAAAGGGCGCACTCATTATAGTGAACTTCCTCTTATACCCCTCATGTTATCTATTGCCTTTCTCTTTCTCTCTCAGTAATAAATTCTTTGACGTCAGCACATGCAACGTGACTTAATTACTGACTTTTATTTTAAAATAATATCTAATGGAATCAGCGCTAAATTAAAAAACGTAAGATAAAAATTAAAAAAATATTTCACTTTAAAAATTTCTCATCCAACGTGATTTAAAAATATAAATTAATAATTTTTATTTTTATTAATAGAAATTAATATATTAAATAATATTTAATAAATATATTAATGTATAAAAAGTTTTTGGAAATAAACTGTTGGATTTAAAAATATAAATAAATGATTTTATATTTGATTAATAGAAATTAATATATTAAATAATATTTAATAAATATATTAATTTATACATATGTTTTGAAAAAACTGACCGTGGTAGCTTTCAGGCCCACGCTGGGCCTGAAATATTTTTATTTCAGGCCCAGCGTGGGCCTGAAATTTTTTATTTCAGGCCCACGTTGGGCCTGAAATCTTTTGATTCAGGCCCGACGTGAACTCAAATTTTTTTTCTATTTAAAAAATATATTAATATATAAAAAAACCTATCAAAACACTTAATTTTAGATTCAAACGCAGGGCCTGAAGTCATCCCAGGAGGGTTTGAAGTCAAATAACTTCAGATCCTATAAATAATTAATTTAATAAATAATAATTAAATATAAAAAATATTTTTAAAATAAAAAAATTTTAGTGAGGGCCTGAAGTCATCAGTGACTTCAGGCCCTCTATCTGAAAAATTTTCCCTTAGGCCTGAAATCATCCGACTTCAGGCCTAAGGAGGGCCTGAAGTCTGATGACTTCAGGCCCAAGGAGGGCCTGAAGTCTGATGACTTCAGGCCCTCCATTAAATATATAAAAATAATAAAAACTTTTTAAAAAAAAGGTATAATATATAATTACATAATAATAAAATGTTATAGGAATGGTTTAGGTATATCAGTGAGTTTTGAGCAAAACTCACTAATGGACCTACCATATTTGGAATTCTGAAAACTCATTATCAGTAGACAGGGTTGAGCTAGGAGATGAGATTTTGGGTGCCTAAATCTCTAATCTTGCCGTATCACCAATGCTATAGCAGTGGTTTAGGTATATCAGTGAGTTTTGAGCAAAACTCACTGATGGACCTACCATATTTGGAATTCTGAAAACTCTATATCAGTAGACAGGGTTGAGCTAGGAGATGAGATTTTGGGTGCTGAAACCTCTAATCTTGCAGTATCACCAATGCTATAGGAGTGGTTTAGGTATATCAGTGAGTTTTGAGCAAAACTCACTGATGGACCTACCATATTTGAAATTCTGAAAACTCTATATCAGAAGACAGGGTTGAGCTAGGAGATGAGATTTTGGGTGCCGAAACCTCTAATCTTGCTGTATCACCAATGCTATAGGACTGATGGACTTACCATATTTGGAATTCTGAAAACTCATTATCAGTAGACAGGGTTGAGCTAGGAGATGAGATTTTGGGTGCCGAAACCTCTAATCTTGCTGTATCACCAATGCTATAGGAGTGGTTTAGGTATATCAGTGTGTAGTGGTTTAGGTATATCAGTGAGTTTTGAGCAAAACTCACTGATGGACCTAAACCACTCCTATAGCATTGGTGATACAGCAAGATTAGAGGTTTCGGCACCCAAAATCTCATCTCCTAGCTCAAACCTGTCTACTGATATAGAGTTTTCAGAATTCCAAATATGGTAAGTCCATCAGTGAGTTTTGCTCAAAACTCATTGATATACCTAAACCACTCCTATAGCATTGGTGATACAGCAAGATTAGAGGTTTCGGCACCCAAAATCTCATCTCCTAGCTCAACCCTGTCTACTGATATAGAGTTTTCAGAATTCCAAATATGGTAGGTCCATCAGTGAGTTTTGCTCAAAACTCACTGATATACCTAAACCACTCCTATAGCATTAGTGATACAACAAGATTAGAGGTTTCGGCACCCAAAATCTCATCTCCTAGCTCAAACCTGTCTACTGATATAGAGTTTTCAGAATTCCAAATATTGTAGGTCCATCAGTGAGTTTTGCTCAAAACTCACTGATATACCTAAATCACTTCTATAGCATTGGTGATACAGCAAGATTAGAGGTTTCGGCACCCAAAATCTCATCTCCTAGCTCAACCCTGTCTACTGATATAAAGTTTTCAGAATTCCAAATATGGTAGGTCCATCAGTGAGTTTGCTCAAAACTCACTGATATACCTAAACCACTCCTATAGCATTGGTGATACAGCAAGATTAGAGGTTTCGGCACCCAAAATCTCATCTCCTAGCTCAACCCTGTCTACTGATAATGAGTTTTCAGAATTCCAAATATGGTAAGTCCATCAGTGAGTTTTGCTCAAAACTCACTGATATACCTAAACCACTCCTATAGCATTGGTGATACAGCAAGATTAGAGGTTTCGGCACCCAAAATCTCATCTCCTAGCTCAACCCTGTCTACTGATATAGAGTTTTCAGAATTCCAAATATGGTAGGTCCATCAGTGAGTTTTGCTCAAAACTCACTGATAAACCTAAACCACTCCTATAGCATTGGTGATACAGCAAGATTAGAGGTTTCGGCACCCAAAATCTCATCTCCTAGCTCAACCCTGTCTACTGATATAGAGTTTTCAGAATTCCAAATATGGTAGGTCCATTAGTGAGTTTTGCTCAAAACTCACTGATATACCTAAACCACTCCTATAGCATTGGTGATACTGCAAGATTAGAGGTTTCGGCACCCAAAATATCATCTCCTAGCTCAACCCTGTCTACTGATATAGAGTTTTCAGAATTCCAAATATGGTAGGTCCATCAGTGAGTTTTGCTCAAAACTCACTGATATACCTAAACCACTCCTATAGCATTGGTGATACAACAAGATTAGAGGTTTCGGCACCCAAAATCTCATCTCCTAGCTCAAACCTGTCTACTGATATAGAGTTTTCAGAATTCCAAATATGGTAGGTCCATCAGTGAGTTTTGCTCAAAACTCACTGATATACCTAAATCACTTCTATAGCATTAGTGATACAGCAAGATTAGAGGTTTCGGCACCCAATATCTCATCTCCTAGCTAAACCCTGTCTACTGATATAAAGTTTTCAGAATTCCAAATATGGTAGGTCCATCAGTGAGTTTTGCTCAAAACTCACTGATATACCTAAACCACTATTATAGCATTGGTGATACAGCAAGATTAGAGGTTTCGGCACCCAAAATCTCATCTCCTAGCTCAACCCTGTCTACTGATAATGAGTTTTCAGAATTCCAAATATGGTAAGTCCATCAGTGAGTTTTGCTCAAAACTCACTGATATACCTAAACCACTCCTATAGCATTGGTGATACAGCACGATTAGAGGTTTCGGCACCCAAAATCTCATCTCCTAGCTCAACCCTGTCTACTGATATAGAGTTTTCAGAATTCCAAATATGGTAGGTCCATCAGTGAGTTTTGCTCAAAACTCACTGATATACCTAAACCACTCCTATAACATTGGTGATACAGCAAGATTAGAGGTTTCGGCACCCAAAATCTCATCTCCTAGCTCAACCCTGTCTACTGATATAGAGTTTTCAGAATTCCAAATATGGTAGGTCCATCAGTGAGTTTTGCTCAAAACTCACTGATATACCTAAACCACTCCTATAGCATTGGTGATACTGCAAGATTAGAGGTTTCGGCACCCAAAATCTCATCTCCTAGCTAAACCCTGTCTACTGATATAGAGTTTTCAGAATTCCAAATATGGTAGGTCCATCAGTGAGTTTTGCTCAAAACTCACTGATATACCTAAACCACTGCTATAGCATTGGTGATACGGCAAGATTAGAGGTTTCAGCACCCAAAATCTCATCTCCTAGCTCAACCCTGTCTACTGATAATGAGTTTTCAGAATTCCAAATATGGTAGGTCCATCAGTGAGTTTTGCTCAAAACTCACTGATATACCTAAACCACTCCTATAACATTTTATTATTATGTAATTATATATTATACTTTTTTTTAAAAGTTTTTATTATTTTTATATATTTAATGGAGGGCCTGAAGTCATCAGACTTCAGGCCCTCCTTGGGCCTGAAGTCTGATGACTTCAGGCCCTCCTTAGGCCTGAAGTCGGAATGACTTCAGGCCTAAGGGAAAATTTTTCAGATAGAGGGCCTGAAGTCACTGATGACTTCAGGCCCTCACTAAAATTTTTTTATTTTAAAAATATTTTTTATATTTAATTATTATTTATTAAATTAATTATTTATGGGATCTGAAGTTATTTGACTTCAAACCCTCCTGGGATGACTTCAGGCCCTGCGTTTGAATCTAAAATTAAGTGTTTTGATAGGTTTTTTTATATATTAATATATTTTTTAAATAGAAAAAAATTTGAGTTCACGTCGGGCCTGAATCAAAAGATTTCAGGCCCAACGTGGGCCTGAAATAAAAAATTTCAGGCCCACGCTGGGCCTGAAATAAAAATATTTCAGGCCCAGCTTGGGCCTGAAATAAAAATATTTCAGGCCCAGCGTGGGCCTGAAAGCTACCACGGTCAGTTTTTTCAAAACATATGTATAAATTAATATATTTATTAAATATTATTAAATATATTAATTTCTATTAATCAAATATAAAATCATTTATTTATATTTTTAAATCCAATAGTTTGTTTCCAAAAACTTTTTATACATTAATATATTTATTAAATATTATTTAATATATTAATTTCTATTAATAAAAATAAAAATTATTAATTTATATTTTTAAATCACGTTGGATGAGAAATTTTTAAAGTGAAATATTTTTTTAATTTTTACCTTAACGTTTTTTAATTTAGCGCCGATTCCATTAGATATTATTTTAAAATAAAAGTCAGTAATTAAGTCACGTTGCATGTGCTGACGTCACAGAATTTATTACTGAGAGAGAAAGAGAAAGGCAATAGATAACATGAGGGGTATAAGAGGAAGTTCACTATAATGAATGCGTCCTTTGGTGAAAATAAAACCATGGTGCGCCCGTTGGTAATTACCGATTGTTGCGTACGCCCTTTGGTAAATTGCCGATTCGACAAAAAGAAGGGGCCCTATTTACCCCCACTCTAGCACATCGGATTATAACAATTCGACCACGAGGTTATTTAATTTCCTATCAAGTTTCTCATCTCTCAAATGCGCTAAACTCTCAACTATCTTTCCATATCATCCTTTTTCGTTTAAATAGTTTGCCACCATCCATATCCTATCAAACTTCTCATCCCTCATATCCACCAAGCCATCAGCTCTCTTTCCATATTATGTACAATGCACTACGGAAATTGTTCATTATTATCAATGGGCACACTGAGTAATATATCGAGTTAAGATGCCACCAATATATCGAATTAAGAAACAGAATATAATTTCAATTTGACATTTGTGGATCCAATAACAAAGAGATCTCTTTCTGAATTTAAAAGAGCTGTTATGTCTTGCTGTAGTTCAATTATGTTATAATAAAAAATTCACATCTTTGAGCCCGTTTAGTCATGTGTCTGTAAATCTTCTTGAACATTAAAAAAAAAATTCTAGTATATGTTAGCATAGTCCCTTAAAAGGAACTTGTAACCTACCATTCTTGCTCAATGTCATATTAAAGTTGACAATGTGTATTATAATTTTTCTTTAAAACAACATCCAATTGTTATGGACATGTGTTTGAATAGTTTGAAAGTGACAAAATTTTTCAAAAAATAATAGTTATACAATCTTACATTATTTTTCATACCATGTGGCGATCTTGATACTATATGTATTTCCAAAAAAAAAAGAGGCATATATAGTATGCACAACTACCACAAAAAGTGCATTAAAGTTGTTCAATAGTTCAAAGAGAGCATAAACTTGGTTTTTCCATCTCAAATTGACTAGTATAATTTCTTATGAATTTGCATCATGAAAACAATATTGATAATCAATTTAAATACATAGTTACATTAGGAGAAGATGATCCACCATAATGATTTGAGCATGAGTATAATTAACATGTATACTCTAACTAGTGTAGTCAAATATGAAACTCTATTTGATTATATTCGTTCTCGGTATTATTTATATAGGTGAAGTATTCTTGTTTCCCACAATTAGATGTTAAATTTGGCTGCTCCAACTATGACCATCCATCTCTTCCTCGCCTAATATATAACAAGTCAAACAAATATGACCAACTATTTTGTAAAATTTTAACACTATTTTAGATTAATAAAAATACATTTTCATTTATCTCTTTCCATTATTTCCACACAAAAAAATATAAAACAACTTTGTCCTGTCATTATTTGTTCGATCACATTCATTATATTTAAAAAAACATATTTGTACCTACATGGATATGGACTACGGAATCATGATCGCAATAGGACTCTTTAATTGCACAATTGACTTGAATTCTATTGAAAATTCAAATAAAACAGATGTGTCTACCTCATAATTAAATAAGAAAAGTATGTGACTCAATGTTACATTAGCCGATTAGTATTTCATTTCAAGGATAAGACTTTATATGAGACAAGTTATCCAATAGATCTATAGTGAGCTTGGTGAAAGTCACCATTGACATTCATGTCTAAAGATAGGCCATTAAAGGAGAAAGCTTAAGTACACTCGACGACCAAATCAAATTTGGTGTCAAAGGATTAGCGTGACATCTAGTTTCCACTAAAAAAAAAAAAAAGAGGATTTTGCGAATTTTCTGTGATGAAATTTTTTTATAGCAAAAAAGTCGTTATTATATTTTGCGACAAAGATAATAAATTCATTATAAAATCTACGACAAATTTTATTTTCGTCATAGAATTAGTTGTAATTTTGTAACAAAAATTAAATTCATTGTAAATTTTATAAATGTAGATCTGCAACGAATTTGTTTTTCATTCCAGATTTAGTGACCAATTTCATATTCGTCTCAAATTTTACAACAAAGATAAAATTCAAATCAAAATCATAAATTATAAACTCGTTATTTTGGCGATGAATTACGAAATTGGCAAAGAATTTAGGAATTCATCGTGAAATTTTTTAAATCTGAGTTTTGATGAATTATGAATTCATCGTAGAATCTTGGACGAATTCAAAAATTCTTTGCAAAAGTATGATATTCAATAATTATAATAAATTTCTATAGAAATTGAGAGAAAAAAAATCAAAGAATATAATTAGAGGAAGAAAATAGGGGAAAGAAGTGGAGGACAAGAGAGAAGTTAAATCATGTTTAATTGAATGAAGAGAAGGAAGAAGGAGACCAAAAATTTAGTGTACACTTACACTCAATTTTTATCTTAATATGATTTTAAATAACAAGGGACATGACTAGCCATATCGATTGACAACTTGTGGTAGAGACACTAATAATGACTAGTTTATCTGGCTGTATCTAATAGGGAGATTGATGATATTAAATTATCTAGGTAAATATTATCATTTTTTACTCCAACTAATAATGATTAATGATTAATGATTAATTTCAACCAATCAAAAATGTTAGGAATTGGCAACCGGCAATGTTTAGAATAATGATGATGACAAGTGCGCTCCTAGTGCATTAAAGAAAAAGTGAAAATAACCTCTTATCACTTTTTTATTTTCTTCTCAATCCACTAAACATAGGTATTAATGATTTTAATGGAAAGGAAAATGTAAAAACAAATTCCTTATTTCCATTAAGTCAATGTGATGTGGAGAAGTAGAGCTTATAGTTTTGGGGCCATTTCGATCATAGGTCATAGGTAAGTAAATTTTAAGAAGTCATAACTTTTGCTTGGGTTGAACCATGTGACCTTGAATATATCAAATCGAAGATTATTCAGAGATCTATAATTATTTATCAGATATAACCCATAACGGCTCAGTCTCAACACCAAAACATTGTTTAAAGAGTTTTCAGGAGCTTCGAAGGAGTTTAGTAATTTTAAAGGTTATTTTCATTTTTTTGTGTTAGAATTTGGTGACCCGAATTCTGTTTAATCCGTTAATATTTATTAGATATTTTCTTATTAATATATTAATTAACAGATTCTTTATAAATCTGTTAATTAACAGTTTTGTTATTAATTTTTTATTTGACTAAGTATTCTAAGGTCCCTATAAATTGTATATCTCATAGACAAGTTTTAATCAATCAATCAAGAAAGTTATTTGGTTATCTCTTCTTTCTTTTCTCTACCTCTCTTTTCTCTCTACTTCTCTTTACTTTATTATGGTATAAGAGTTGCCGACTTTGTATTCCATCGTTCTTAGTGATTTTTCCTCCTCTGCCCGTGGTTTTTTCCTGTCAAGAGTTTTCCACATAAATCTGGTGTGTTCTCTATTATTCTTGTTGTCGTTTTTCGTTCTAATCACGTAACAAGTGGTATCAGAGCAAGGTTAGTTTTGAGGATTTCAAACGGGATTAATGACAACGGTAAGCATGAACTATGATATTCCGCTTTTGGATCGCAACACCAGATTTACACTGTGGCAGGTTAAGATGCGAGCGGTGCTAGCGCATATGGACTTGGACGACGCACTATTCGGGATAGACAACATGCCATCGACATGGACAAAGGAAGAAAAGGAACGTAAGGATAGAAAAGCTCTATCTCAGATCTACCTTCACCTATCGAATGAGATTTTACAGGATGTTTTGAAGGAGAAATCCGCTGCTGCACTATGGCTAAAACTGGAGCAGTTGTGCATGAGAAAAAAATCTTACAAGCAAACTTGGTCTGAAACAACGTTTATATTCTCATCGCATGGCAGAAGGTACGTCGTTAAAAGATCATTTGACCGTGTTTAAGGAAATTATCTCTGACTTAGAGGCTTTAGAGGTCAAATATGACGATGAAGATTTAGCATTAATCTTACTGTGTTTTTTACCCTCGTCATATACGACTTTCAGAGATACTATTTTATATAGTCGTGATACTCTTACTTTGAATAAAATTTATGATTCATTATTCTCAAAAGAGAAAATAAAACAGTTTGTCGAAGGATCTGAGGCTCAGGGTGAGGGTCTTATTATTCGAGAAAGGACTCAGGATAAAGACTCTGATGGTAATATCAGGGGTAGAAATAGCGATAAGATCTGTAATTATTGCAAGAAGAAGGGTTACATCAAATCTGAATGTTATAAGCTGCAGAATAAGAATAAAAGGGCAAGTAAAAATTCGAGAGAAAAATAATCAGAGAAGTCTGGTGAGGCTGATGTTGCCGAAAATTACAATGATGGTGAACTTCTCGTTGCCTCTG
Organism: Boesenbergia rotunda; assembly: GCA_024364735.1. NCBI lineage: Eukaryota > Viridiplantae > Streptophyta > Magnoliopsida > Zingiberales > Zingiberaceae > Boesenbergia > Boesenbergia rotunda. Next base: position 1,340 of record JAGFNQ010000300.1, on the reverse strand, counting down.
ATGCTGATTTAAAGCAGAGTGAGGAATGGATTCCTGATTTTGGTTGTACGTTTCATATGTGTCCCAATCGGGACTGGTTTTCAACATATGAAACGATTTCGAGTGATGCCGTTTTGATGGGCAATAATACATCTTACAGAATTGCTGGTATTGGTACGATCAGAATTAAGATGTTTAATAGTGTCATTCGGACACTTGGTAATGTGAGACACGTTCCTGATTTGAAGAGAAATATGATCTCTTTGAGTATTCTTGATTCTAAAGGGTACAAGTACACTGGTGAATGTAGAGTTATGAAGGTCAGTAAAGGGTCTCTTATTGTGATGAAGGGACTAAGGAAAACCGTCAATTTATATGTTCTGCAGGGATCCACAGTAATAGGTGATGTTGCCGTCACAAGGTGATATTGATAAAGTAGATCACTTACGGGAAGCTTATAAGAAAGCTATTTGGTTAAAAGGACTCTTCAGTGAGCTTAGCGAAGACTTGCAGATTACTACAGTCTTTTGTGATAGTCAGAGTGTCATTTTCTTCACGAAGGATCAGATGCTTCATGAGAGGACAAAGCACATTGATGTGAGACACTTCCTATAGTTAAGTTTAAGCATTACTTGGACTTGGTTGATGCTAGATGCTGAGATTTGCCTGTGGGATTTTTGTGGAAAATGTGGAGAATGTTCTTTTTGAAGATCTGTGGAATTCACGTCAAGGTGGAGATTGTTAGAATTTAGTGACCCGAATTCTGTTTAATCCATTAATATTTATTAGATATTTTCTTATTAATATATTAATTAACAGATTCTTTATAAATCTGTTAATTAACAATTTTGTTATTAATTTTTTATTTGACTAAGTATTCTAAGGTCCCTATAAATTGTATATCTCATAGACAAGTTGTAATCAATCAATCAAGAAAGTTATTTGGTTATCTCTTCTTTCTTTTCTCTACCTCTCTTTTCTCTCTACTTCTCTTTACTTTATTATGGTATAAGAGTTGCCGACTTTGTATTCCATCGTTCTTAGTGATTTTTCTTCCTCTGCTCGTGATTTTTTCCTGTTAAGAGTTTTCCACATAAATCTGGTATGTTCTCTATTATTCTTGTTGTCGTTTTTCGTTCTAATCTCATAACATTTTGCATAGTTAGGTTTTTGAGACTATTTAAGCTATTTTTTAAAGTTAGTTTTAGTGCAATTGTTTTGATGAATAAACTTTTCTAAAGTTTCATTTCCCAAAACGACCAGATTTTGGATGCCTATTTTCCTAGTAGTCTATTGGATCAATACATCTTTAGAAGATTATTTTTGATGTTTGCATTTGAATCAAAGATTCGATAGTTTTT